>OZ023269.1:43533875-44015272 GCA_964006375.1 Tillus elongatus
TATATATATATATATATATACATATATATATTTGATAAGGCAAAGTTTTTCAAATAGTTCTAATTAAAGCCCCACGATTTGGGTGTCAATTCGAAATGGTATTCTACCCTTATAATATTAGTTTTTATACCTTTTTTTATGTTTTTGGTTATTATAGCTATTAAAATTGGTTTTTATACGTTTTTATATAACTTATTGAATATTTTTATTTTTAGTATACGTTTTAAGTTGTATATAGTTGTATAGCGTTTGTTTTTAGGGTCAACTGTATGTAAATTTGATTATAATTTAGTTTAAAGTGATTATATGTTGATTTTGTATATTATTTTAAATTATGCAATAGTACTTACAATTTTCATTAAATAGTTATGCCCAAATTATGTAAATAATGTGTTTAATTACAGATAATGATGAGTTTATTAATAAAAATTATATCTATTTATTTTCTATTATTTTGAATCTTTATGAATTTTGTGTGATGTTGCATGTATTTTGGGTGGTCTATCTTTTCTTCCTGTCAAATCAGCAATGAAAGACAAAATATACTTAACTTTTTAATTGTTGTTCCACTGGCTGCTATGCATGTGACTATTTTTTCAGTTAGTCGATTCCATATGCTCTTAATTTTATATAAAACTTGATCTCAAAAAATAATAAATACGTCAAAGAATTTTAACTTTTAACAAAGGTTTTATTTGTTTTTATATTTAAAATTCTAGAATGTCGCCTATTGGATCCACTAATTTAATGCTATTAACAAAATTCTTAATTTTAAAGTGAGACGATTTGTTTATATGTTTGGCTTTTCTAATAAAATGGCTAAATTGAATTCTTCTGTTTGAGGTTTTACGCAGTGTGCGCCCTCTGTTGGATTGTTTGTAAAACGCTAATATAATTGGTTCAAACTTTTGCTATTAGTATTGATGAATACTGTTTTAATTTTGCAATATTTACTTTACGAAACTAGATGGAATATTTATCATATATTCATGCTCATGGGAAAAACTTCCTTTAGCTGTCATATATTATATAGTTGAATTATTTGGTACCTTGTTTGTGTTGTCGATTTTTGCTCCTAGTAAATTTGATTTATATTACCATACGCAGCTACTTGTTATTATTTTTTCTATATAAACATCTACAGGATTGCCTGTTTAAGTGTTACATACAATTTCACCATTTATTAACAGAATTTAGATAAAATTCGACACTATTACTCCGAGCTAATATATGATGCTCTCTACTTCAAGATGAACCAAAAAACCTTCCAGAATATTCTATTCAAACAGAAATCGTCTCTAATTTCTTCCTGTTTTTCAAGCCATGGCAAACTCCTTAGGAAAATTTCATTTTTTCATTTTCATTCCTTATCTGGTTTTTCCAAGTTAACCAGTATCAAATGTGGGAATTATCATTGTTCTTCAATCTGACAGGTAGGTGAAATTTGATGCCCGCCAAGTTCAAATCCTGTACGTAACGTCAACTACAAACCGAAAATTGCTATAGCTAAATATGACATTTGGATAACCTATAAATACTTACAAGTAAGCAATAACTTTTTTACTTAACTAAAAACACTTTTAAACATTGTTTCTGGCTTTTGGTAGTCTGTTTAAACTATAAAAACCATTGTTCTCATTGTAAACATTCGTTTCACTTCTTACAACTATACAGCGTGTTTTTAATACATTTTTTTGCCTTTTTAAACTCTAAGTAACACAAAATTCTTTGACAATATAAAACATTCTACCTGTTTTTAAGCATCACGCTATACATACATAATTAAGTGTGTATTTTATTCCTTTCTATTGATATTTTTCCATATTATATGGGTTATATTTTAATTTCCAACAATGATCTAAACGAAACATTTATTTTTAGCGTATGGATATTTCGTGCAGTACCAAATTTAACAACGACAAAGAATATGTCTTTCAACAATGTGATGTTTGTGTGTCTATTGTGGTGTATTGGACAATTTGCATTGAAATGGCTTCTGATATTTAATGACAGAAGCCAATGATTAAATGTTACGTAACGTTACAATGTGACTGCACAAATGTAACCCGCCAAATGAAAGTTTAATGAAATCAAGATTTTCGCAAACTTGAGAAGTGACAGCATAGCAGAAGGGTCTGGCATTTACTAGTCTTTCGACTAATTTAAAACCTAAATTGTGTAAGGTATAAGTATAAATATAGCTTTTTTGTATAGCACGTAGGAATTTAAAATAGAATAGTTGGAAACGAAGAAATAAATACAAATTTTTTAAATTAAATTAATTATTTTCAGAAAAAACTTAACTTAGACAGATGTAATGTGACAAACATTGTGCATAGAATCCGAAAATGTAATAAAAACTGGGGGTTGCGATTTAAAAAAACACAGCATGAGACGTCAAACCTTTTCTCCGAGTCACTCTGTATAAATGAGAATTAGTTTAAAAAACGCCCATTTAAAATTAAAATCCATGGGTTTGAGCGTTTTCACTTTAGGTGAAGAATGAATTTTAAATCAACCTATTTCAACCTTTTTCAACTTACTGTAGATGCCTTAGTCTTCATCAATATTGAATATCATTTCAGCTAAATGATGATGAATAAATGATTATGAATATTTGGTTACTACAATCTGAAATAATCAGATATTTTATGTAAATTGACTGCCATAACACACTTTCTGTGTTCGGACTTTTTTCATTAGTTCCGACACCTACATAAGCGATTGAGAGCAACCAAAATTGGATATACAAATTGGTCAAACCTGGACACACACACACGTATTAACTAGTTGATATCAATTCCAGAGTGACGTGGCTGATCGATTTGTCAACTTCGTTTGCGATTCGATATTACCCTTGCAACTAGCCCACTAACGCTTCAACAGATGATTCAATTTTCAAGTTGATAAACTATTGTTGTATAAATTGGAACGCTAATGGGCAAGACTTTGTTTTTAAAAGTGCTTCTCAGGTTTTTGTATTTATAATTTTCCCAGTTAACTTAAAAAATAGTTTTCTTATTTTTCACCTAGTAAAAAATGTCAAAAGAGCTAAGTTGATAAATTGTTATTTTAATAATTGCAATGCTAATGGGGAGGGTTTTGTATTTAGAAATGCTTAACAGGCTTTCTCATTTAAAATTTGCACATAACTTAAAAAATACTTTTCTTACTTTTCACTTAATTGAGCAAAAATTGTCTAAAGCTGTTTACTTTCATCACTTTTGCAAACAGTTCAATAATATGTTTAAAAGAACATATGTTTTGTTATATACGTAGAATATTATAAAAACCTGTAAAATAACAAGAAAATTCTCTACTTACTTTATACAAGAATCTGGAATTCTCAGAGGGGTGTTAGCATATGCACAAAGATTTATATACGCTACAGCAGAAGTACAAGCCTCTTCTTCAGTTGTACTAGTCAGACACATTGATACAAATGGTTCTTTAGCAACCCGAGAAAAACAGGTACTGAGCTGCGATACTTTATTCTCAAATATATCAGAACATAAAGAGGCGATATTTTCAGGAGGATTATAATTCTGGGAAGCTTGGTCTTTATGATTGTCTGTAGCAGCAACACAGTCCTTATTCATTACCCAGCTACCAGCGAACTGATCCACTTCAGATTGCTTAGCTTTCCTTTTGTCAGATGTCAACAAATCATCTGACGGCTCGTTGTTCACCGTGCCCCAGAGTCCTGCAGTCTTGCCAAAGTACCATCCTACAAAATGACAGGAAGTATTAGTTATTATCTAAGGAGAGGTTTTCTGTCATGTTTACCTGAGACTTCGAACATGCAAACATCAAACTTCATATTACATTCTAATATAAAGCCAGCATCACTGTCCACTGTAACTATATCAGCATCACGGTAAATGAAGGTATTGCCGATAGCAACTGGTAAATACTGCCGATCGGCATTACCGACCTTGACACTCTGCAAAGAAAAGTATCGATTATAGATATTACTATTATGCCACGTCCTTTAAAAAGACTTATGTGTATTTGACATTTTACAAAAGCAGAAAGCAGTACTTTTACAATGTTATTTATTTTGGAGGTCGTAACTGTAACCAGAATGAGGTTGCATTAAGCGTTGCCGAATTTTGAGCAGCTACCCGATGTCCCTGGCCCACCAATCAAATGAAGCCCAATTTAAATCAGCTTGTGTATTTTGTATCTTAATCATTTGTTACACAGAAAAATCAGTATAAAATGTGACCATTTTGAAAAGTGAAAATAATAAAATTATACAAAAAGTTGTACATATCAGGCATTTTTAACCTGATTACTTATTTTATACCGGGATTTACTGAAAAAGGAATCGGGAAATAGTTTTTGTTTATCCTCTAAGGAACGAATCAGTTATTCTAATCAGGCTGCTTTGCTATTAGCTGATTCCACATCTACATGCATTTTATTTACAAAAATTAAGTCGTATGCCCAAGGATTTTGAAAATTATGGTGTTTCGAAAACTATTCCAGCAGCCTCGGTGGTTCAGGGGTAAGAGCGCGTGGCACTGAACCTAAGGGTTCTGGGTTTGACTATCAGTAGTAGAACATTTCACTTTTAGTGAATTTTCCGTAGAAAAAATTCACTAATTGGGAGATCCCGACTTTTCAATTTTGACAAAATTTTTGCAAATGAGCGCGAACTAGGACCCCTAGAACCTATATCCGGGGTCAGTTTAAATTTTTATATGTTTATATATATATATATATATATATATATATATATATATATATATACATATACATATATATATATATATATATATATATATATATATATATATATATATATATATATATATATATATATATATATATATATTGCTATGTATAGACATAGGATAGAAATTAGAATAATAATATTAAGAAATAATGGTCAAGTTATTTTAGTAGTGCAATAGAAGTAAAGGAATATAATTTAAACGGAAATCTAAAGAGGTTTTTTGTTGTTATTTTAAAAGAATTAGTATTAAGTTAAAGTAAAATATATTGATAATGCAGTAGATATCGTGAAATAAAAAGCAAGATAAAGTGAAACAAACAATTTTTGTATGGTTTGCTATCTAGTGATAAGAGTCTTGTGGTGAGATTGATGGTGAGGAAGGACCGGTTGGAGGTCGAAGGCAAAACAGCCGATAAGGCGAGGGCTGCTCGGAGAGACAGAAAAATTAGGATTCAGTTGGAGAGCGTCGTAGAGTAAACAAGTAAATGTAGTGGCTCGTGATCGGTACCGACAATTACCAATAGAAAATTCACTTGGAGAGCGTCGTAGAGTAAACAAGTAAATGTAGTGGCTCGTGGTCGGTACCGACAATTACCAATAGAAAAGTCAGTTGGAGAGCGTCGTAGAGTAAACAAGTAAATGTAGTGGCTCGTGGTCGGTACAGACAATTACCAATAGAAAAGTCAGTTGGAGAGCGTCGTAGAGTAAACAAGTAAATGTAGTGGCTCGTGGTCGGTACAGACAATTACCAATAGATAAGTCAGCTGGAGATCGTCGAGGAGTGAACAGGTAGAAGGTGCCTGGCCCACAGGAGAAGGTGCCTGGTGATAATATAGTTGCCAGGGGTAGTTAAGCAAGAAGATAATGACTGAAAATAAATAAAACAGTAAAGCTAATCAACCAAAACAACAGAATTTCATAAAAGAGTAGCTTATTAGAAGAAAAAAAAACAGTTCCATGCTGCAATTAAGTGTTGTAGGCAATCAAAGAATCCAAATACCATCTTTGTGGACATGGTGTACAGGAATGTGTAAGGTGACCGATAATTAACAAGCCAAATCTCTGGTTCTAACAATGCAATCAAAGAATCTAAATACCATCTTTGTGGACATGGTGTACAGGAATGTGTAAGGTGACCGATAATTAACAAGCCAAATTTCTGGTTCTAACAATGTAAGTGATTTGATACTGAATAATATGTTTCTGTTATTTATAACCTCTAATGGTATATTAGGCAACTAATTTGTCCCTTAATTTGTTATTTAATATTTGTGAATTTTAATTTCAATGGGTAATCACCATTAAAGATGCCTAACTTTGTATCATTAGATTTTCATTTAAATCTCCTATTTGGCCTTCATAATAGAAGTGGTAATGCATAATTAAAATAGAAAAAGACCAAGTAATTAGCAAAGACCAATTATACAAAAAAAATTACAAAAAAAAAACAAGTTGAATCCTTAAAATCCTGAGAGGGCTGAGCAAATGGAAATTAGACGTAATTAAGACGGTAAGTGAGTAAAATAAATTATCTTCTAATTGAAGGGGTAATATCTGCAGGTTTTGGCTTATTAAAAGTATATTAGATAATGGTATTGGCAAACAGTGAGTTGCCTGGCGTCCAACGGTCTAAATTATTAATATAATGATATATTAGAAATTAGATTTATGATTAGAAGTAATTAATGTAATATCAGCATCTAATTAGTAATTAACAAATCATTAATTAAAAAGCCAGACCATAGCAAAATGGCGCCCAACGTGGGGCAATAGTAAAAACAAAATAGAGCACTATTAGAATAGACATAATTACTTTTGATACATTGGTAAAATAATAGATAATTAGTTAAGAAGCATACAATTGGCTGCCTCACAAAAACATAGCAATATGATACCCAAGAACGTGGGACAAGTATAATAGCTAAAATGACGCTAATTAACGTAGGGGAAATTAAAGTATTGAAAAAATTTTAAAAAAATTAAAAAAAAATTGAATCCTTAAAATCCTGAGAAGGCTGAGCAAATGGAAATTAGAAGTAATTAAGACGGTAAGTGAGTAAAATAAATTATCTTCTAATTGACGGGGTAATATTTGCAGGTTTTGGCTTATTAAAAGTATATTAGATAATGATATTGGCAAACAGTGAGTTGACTGGCGTCTAACGGTCTAAATTATGAATATAAAGATATATTAGAAATTAGATTTATGATTAGAAGTAATTAATATAATATCAGCATCTAATTAGTAATTAACAAATCATTAATTAAAAAGCCAGACCATAGAAATATATATATATATATATATATATATATATATATATATATATATATATATATATATATATATATATATATGTGTGTGTGTGTGTGTGTGTGTGTGTGTGTGTGTGTGTGTGTGTATGTGTGTCTGTGTGTGTGTGTGTGTCACACCGATAACTCAAAAAATCACGGACCGATTCTGGTCAAATTTGGCATGTACCGTCCTTTTGTAAGTGGCTTGGATAAGTTCGTTAACCAGAAAAATCGGACGGGAAAATATTGAGTTTTCATTCGGAGAAAGCTGTTATAACCAAATTTGGTGGGTAGGTTTACGATATAAAAAGTAAACTATACACCAAAATTTTAATTTCTATGTAACAAGAAAAAAAAGTTATAATAAAATATTTGATGCCAGATCATTTCTATGAAAATTCACTCCCATAACACACTTGCTGCGTCCAGACTTTTTCAGTATATACTGTAAATTAACATCAACCGAGGTTGTGTCATTGCGTTTGAGCAAAGTTAATGTTGTGCACGTTCAGCTTTTCGAGGGGCTCCGTTGGTCCCGTGGGCCATGCGATTTTTGTGCCATGCGATTTTTGGCACAAATAAAAAAAGATTTATTCCATATCCACAAGCTGACTTATTAAGCCATCCGAGTTAAACGAAACTCCTGGACACAGAAATGGCGTTATGGAAGTAAATTGTCATAGAAATTATTTTAAACAAAACAACTTAATTTTCCTTCAACTATGGAACGTTACCCTTTGTTTATAGTATAATCCAAATAGAAGAAACCTTTTCAAGGACCTTTACTACTTTTGGAGATGCCAAATTATTGCATATATTGGTCATTTCAAGATAATTTTTTTGTTTAGGAAAATGATTTACTAAATCTGTCTGCAGCCACTCCCAAAATGTTTTTTTAAAGTAAAATCCGCTAAAATGTTCTACGAATATTCACAACATTTTTTTCTTCACGAAATTTTGCCAAGCAATCCTCGTTCTATGAGAAATATTGAAAAAACAAAAATTTGCTAATAAATTAAAAAAATATTTTCCATACCAAAATTGCTAATCAAACAATAAGTCCAAAATGATATCTAATTATCTGGTCAAAACTGTAATCAAAAAAAGTAAACATAAATATAAGCACAAAGGCATACCTACTTATATTTGCATTTCACATGTTAAAAATATATTTAGAGGCTGTTAAATATGTCACCTGAAGTGAGATCTGACATTTGTTAAAATAGTTTGTCAATTATACACGGTGTTTCGTGAGGAAAGGAAAATATTTACGGGCGTATTTGGGAAGTCGTAATAATCAGAAAATCTTATATACATGTGTCCGGAAATACGTCCTTTCCGAATGGGTGACAAAAAATTATAGAAAATCCGTTTCACTTAAGTACTTTTAAAATGATTTAGGATATTACATTCAGCTTTTGATGGTATTAAAAACTGATATATATATATATATATATATATATATATATATATATATATATATATATATATATATATATATATATATATATATATATGCATGTTAATTGCACTTGTTGATATTAAATCCATACGTAAACATTTAATATACTTTATTATTTCACTAACTGAATAAACTATATGATACATTTAACTATAAAACAATCACAACAGCACATAACAGATAACTGACCGAGCGTGGAGAGACGTATCTTCACTGTGTCGGTTGGTAGCGAGGAGAGAGCGAGAGAGCGAGAGAGATCCCTGGTGTCTCTTATATAGTAGTTCTTGACAGCTTGCTGTCGAATAACGTAACGCAACGTTTAGCTGTCAAGAGAAACATAGGGTAGTGTTGACTAAAACACTGCGGTCGGAACCACCGCCACATACTCCCCTCTCAGTGGCAACGCTATTAGTTCAAGTATCTTCGTGGAAATCGAACTCTACGTCCATGGCGGGAACGGGAACTTCACTGTCACTCTCAGTTTCACTAGGTGTTGGACTTTCACTGTCACTTTCAGTTTCACTAGGATGTCTCTGAGGCTGGAAAGGTGTCTGTTCGTTATCACAAAGAATGAATGCGGGTTTAAGACGGTCAACAGAAATTGTCTCTTCTCCGTGTGATTTCTTGATTTTGAAGACTTTGTCAGTTCGGGATAACACTTCAAAGGGGCCGTCATAAACTAGTTCGAGGGTTTTTCGCGGAATATCAATGCGAACAAAAACAAAAGGAGCTTCCATAAGCTCAGGATGGACAAATACCTTTTTTGCAGTATGATGTTTAAAAGGTACTGGTCGAAGTTTCCTTATGTCATCTTTCAGCTGAGATATAAGTGGTGGAACATCATGAGCTTGTGTGCTGTTGAAAAAGTCGGTGGGAAGTTTGATTGATTCTCCGTAGACTATTTCAGCGGGTGTTGAGCGATATTCTGGAATTATGTACGATCTCAGTCCTAGTAACACAATTGGCAATTTAGCGACCCAGTTTTCGTCCATATGGGCTTTCAAGGCCTGTTTCAGAACTCTATGCCATCTCTCGATTACACCATTTGCTGCTGGGTGGTAAGCTGTGGTCTTGATGTGGTCTGCACCTAGTGTTTTAGTGAGGTGTGTGAAAAGGTGGCAATCGAATTGTTTACCTCTGTCTGTGGTAATGTATTGCGGAACACCGAAACGAGAGATCCAGCATGATAAAATAGTGTTCGCTACTGTTTCTGCTGTAATATCTGACAATGGAATTGCTTCGGGCCATCGAGAAAATCTGTCTATTATTGTTAACAGATAGCGTTGACCTTGTGATGCTGGTAATGGTCCCACAATGTCAACATTTATATGCGAGAATCTTCTCATGGCTGGGGTGTATTGTCCAATGGCACTGGAAGTGTGTCTCCATATCTTGACTTTCTGGCAGGGAATGCAAGTTTTAGACCAAAGAGATACATCGCGTTTCAATTTGGGCCAACAAAATCTATTCTGGACCAGATCGACTGAAGCTGATATGCCTGGGTGAGATAAATTGTGGATAGAATCGAAAATCTTTCGGCGAAATTTGAGCGGAATGAATGGGCGAAGTTTCTTTGAAGAAGAATCGCAAATAAGATTCATTCCGTTGTCAAGAGGCATGTTTTGAAATTTGTATGAGGAAGATTTAGACTGCAGAAGGTGTTTGAGTTCCTCACAAGATGACTGAGCTTGCGCAATTTCTTGGAGTGACACAGTGGAAGAAAGTGAAATTGTTTCAATGCGAGAACAATAGTCTGCGGGAATGTTTGTAGGACCTGGTATGTAGCGAATGTCTGTGGTAAATTGACCTAGGAAGTCTAAATGTCGTAGTTGCCTTGGAGATGCTTTATCGACGCGTTGTTCAAAAGCGTATCTCAAAGGTTTGGGGTCCGTATAAATGGTGAAATGGCGACCTTCTAGGGTATATCTAAAGTATTTAACTGCCTGATAAGCAGCTAGAAGTTCGCGATCGTAGGTGCTGTAAGATTTTTGGGCTGA
This sequence comes from Tillus elongatus, assembly GCA_964006375.1. Taxonomy (NCBI): domain Eukaryota; kingdom Metazoa; phylum Arthropoda; class Insecta; order Coleoptera; family Cleridae; genus Tillus; species Tillus elongatus. The sequence goes on from OZ023269.1 coordinate 43,544,368, forward strand.
AGTAAGCTTTTTAGAGTAGAAACCTAGGGGTTCTAGTGTTTGATCACGTAGCTGTTGGAGGGACGGCATAATCAGAAGCATCGACATGGAGAATCAGTGGTAGCGAAGAAGACGGATGAGCTATTAGTGTAGCGTTTTTTAGTGTCTCTTTCAAACGTTCGAATGCTTCTCCAGTCTGAGGAGTCCACTCGATTTTACGTTTGTCGCGTTTTTTGGGATTCTGGCAGAGGACGAATAGTGGTTGCTGAATTTCCGCAGCACGTGGAAGAGAACGACGGTAGAAATTTATGAGACCTAGAAATCTTCTGAGTTTTTCAATGGTATCGGGAAGAGGTAGGTCGGTAATAGCTTTGATGCGTTCAGGAAGTGGAAATAATCCAGATTTATTTACACGAAAACCTAAAAATGAAATTTCGGCCACTCCGAATTCACATTTAGATGAATTGATACGGATGCCGTTGTCTTGAAGTGTCTGAAAAAGTTTTGCTAGATGCTTTTGATGTTCTTTTTCAGAGGCTGATGCAACGAGAATATCGTCAAGATAGGAGTAGGCAAAGTCAAGATGTCTTAAAATTGAATGTAAATATCTTTGAAATGTTTGTGCTGAATTACGAAGGCCAAATGGGGTTTTAACAAATTCGAATAACCCAAATGGAGTTATGACTGCTGTTTTGGGAATATCTTGAGGTGCTACTGGGATGTGATGGAAAGCGCGAATGATATCTAATTTTGAAAAAATACGTTTGCCTTCTAACTGGGCATTAAAATCCTGCAAATTTGGAATGGGATATTTGTCTGGGATTGTTTTAGCGTTTAGTGCTCGGTAATCCCCACATGGTCTCCATGAGCCATCCTTTTTTTGCACCATGTGGAGGGGGCTTGACCATGGACTTTTGGAGGGTCTACAAATTCCCAAGTCCATCATGTGCTGGAATTCTAGCTTTGCTTGAGCTAGCTTTTCTGGGGGCAATCTTCTAGCTTTTGCAGTGACAGGTGGTCCTTCCGTACTTATAGTATGGAAGAACTTAACCTCTGGAAGGTTGCTAGAAGAAGTTTCTTTAAAAAGGTCAGGAAATTGTTGTAGCAATTTGAAGTACTGGTGTGTCGGGTCTACAAGATGAATTTTAGAATTAATTCCTGGTGGTGGGTTAGCACCGGTCTTAGAGAGGTTTGTCTTTGTATCGATTAAACGTCTATGTTTCATATCCACAAGTAAAGCAAACTCTGCTAGAAAATCAGCGCCTATAATTGGTTGCTTGATATCGGCAAGTGTGAAGGGCCAGCAGAACCTACGGCGTAAACCTAGATCCAAATCTAATAGTTGTTCGCCATAGGTATGAATAGGGGTCCCGTTTGCAGCATACAAGGTACGTTTCGATTGAAATTTCCGTTGGTCGTGAGTGGGTGGAATAACTGAAATATCTGCTCCAGAGTCGATTAGAAATTTCATATTTCATATTTTCATTAATTTCATATCATAAAAAGGCGGCGTGTTAGGTGGATCTCGTCTCCTGCCGCGTGGAGGGAGTGCCTTATTAGTTTTCCGACACATGTTTTGCTTTGAAATTGCAAGGTTGGATGCAACGTTTGGCCCTGTTGCAAAATCGTTCATGATACCAACACGTGGAGGTTGAGGAATTTGCGGTTATGGAATTTCGAGAAAGCTTGGGTCTTTCTCGGGAGGTAGATCGGGAACGCGTTTGCAATTCGTTGACTGATGCTGTTAGCTTCTCTAATTGCGCTTCTAATTTGGCTAACTTGCCGGGCTCGCGTGACTGAATTTCAGCCACGTTGTATTTATCTCCGGAAAATTCCACGATTTTGTCTGCTGTAACCGACAAATTTTCTAGAGAATCGTTGCTCAAAGCCAAAATTGAACGAACGTTGACTGGTAAACGTTGTAGAAATAAAATTTTAAGGCAATTTTCTCCATTCTGACTACCGGCTAAAAACTTCATTTCGCGTAAAAGTTGCGATGGTTTTCTGTCGCCTAATTCTAATTCTGTTAAAAGTTTATTTAGTTTGCGACTATCGGACTCTTTAAATTCTAATAAAAGACGTTTCATTAGATCTTATTAGGTTGATGATAATGGTTGGGTTAAAAAATCTGAAATTGACTCTGCGACATCAGGATCGAGTATAGCGAGTACATGACTGAATTTTGTCTTTTCAGAACTGATCTGCGATATATCAAACTGGGCGTCAACCTGCATTTGCCAGATTTTCACGTTACGTCTCCATATAGGAGGTAATTTTATTGCAACCCTTGCCATGATATTGCTGCTTGAAGAATCTTCGGCCATTGTGAAAAAAAATCAGATAATTTTTAAATTAGAAAAGACTGACCTGTTTAGATATTCGTTTTCTGTAGGCATGAGCACGTGCGTGGAAGTTAGGCGACGTCGGCTGGAACATCAGGCACGGCATCTTCGGCTTGCGGCACGGGGTCACCAATATGCATGTTAATTGCATTTGTTGATATTAAATCCATACGTAAACATTTAATATACTTTATTATTTCACTAACTGAATAAACTATATGATACATTTAACTATAAAACAATCACAACAGCACATAACAGATAACTGACCGAGCGTGGAGAGACGTATCTTCACTGTGTCGGTTGGTAGCGAGGAGAGAGCGAGAGAGATCCCTGGTGTCTCTTATATAGTAGTTCTTGACAGCTTGCTGTCGAATAACGTAACGCAACGTTTAGCTGTCAAGAGAAACATAGGGTAGTGTTGACTAAAACACTGCGGTCGGAACCACCGCCACAATATACAAAGATATCTTTCTGACTTAACTACTTTTCAAAATGTTTAAGAAAAATAGAGTTTTTATATATTTTTTTGTCCACTGTAACTCAGAAAGGACGTATTTGCGGGCATATGTTTATATGATATTTTTTGTCTATTTAGACTTCCAGAATACGCGTTCAAAATATTTACCTTTTCTCACGAAAGACCCTGTATATGTCAAATAATGTTACCATGGAGTAAGATTATCAATCACAATATTACGCCTTAGAATATCGTTTTTTTTTAGGTATAAGAGTTAATTTTAAAGTTTTGATAAATATAAATTCTTCTTTTGTCTATAAAATTACATAAATTGAAGTAGGCAGAACCAGAAGCCTTTTAGCACCCGATTTTCAAAATGGAAAAACGCTGCCTTTCCTCTTCTAATTTATTAAACTTTGGCCACTAAATTGGAACAATTGTTTAGAAAATATTAATCTTTGGTTCCTAATGTTTAATTACACTTACTAAAAAATTCTATAAGCGGCAAATTTTTTTATAAAATGGACTTGTGCCCTTTTACCTGCAAAATATATTATTGGAAAAATCACTTAAATCACTTTGGCATAGAATAATACTGTTTTGTCAAAGTATAAAAAAGGAAAAACTCATCATAAAACAAATCGACCATATGTAAGTTGACCGCTGATTCACGTTAGATGACACTGCTAAATCTTAACATCAACAAAGCGCTTTGAAACCTAACAAGCACACATTTTGCTTCTAAAATTACCTAGATTTTTGACTTACTACATGTCATTTAGATTTATATTTAGGATCATTTCCACAAACAAACAAAAAACGTTTTACACGACCGATATATCTCACCGTGCATTATTTTTTGTTTAACGTCGGTCTATTTCTGCGACTGCGGCCATCTGTCGACGCTAAGGAGCAGTTCCACCGTACGATCCTGAAAATTTCGCCGAATCCCGTTATTCCTGTGAGGATGGTAGGGATATTTAACCAGGTCAATATCGCATGGTACACGAGACCGACGGTTCAACGCCCCCTCTAATGCGCGGAACGTGCTGACGCAAAATAACGTTTTTCTTTCGTCTAGAAAATTGAATAGTTTTAGTCTCCTGTTTCCTTTAACTCTCCTGAAAAATTTTTGGGCCCATAATTTAATTTTCCTCAAAGATAGGAACTTGAAATATGGTACCATAGTTATATCAAAGGCATCGTGTGTAACAATTTCTCTAAAATAGCTGCATCTTAAAAAATTAAAACTAAGCTCAAAATTAAAAATTCTACTACGTGATATAAAAAATTAACCACTTCTTAAGTTGTGTTAACAAAGAAACAAAATTTGGCGACATAAAATTTATGGAAGAATGAACTAGGTTCTTTATCATTCAAACCATCTGCAAAAAGAACATACTTGCTGATGTGATAACTTACATCAATTTCATAATCGCTTCAGTTGATATCAACTAAAGACACTTCTTCATAAAATAACTGATTCTTCTCCGCCACGAACTGTTTTAGATTTTGCAGTGGGTCGTATTTATTTTTCATTTAATCTAACATATAAAGTTATTTGTTTCTCGTAAAGTGATTCTGAACTGATGTTCGAGTCTCATGTTACTTTTTAGCTGTGATGACAATTCGCAATAATAAGGCTAAAAATGAATAAGTTGTATTCTATAGAGAATTTTGGGGTATTTTAATGCGGTCTTTAAATGCACAATATTGCTTTTGAAATAAGTACCAACCCTACCAAGTTCTCTTAGAAAACTGAGGTAAATAAATTCAAGGCGAACCTTTCTATGTTAACAAGAGCCAAAATCAATAAATTGAAAGTCAACTGCTTTGAGAAAGCTTGTTAGGGGTACCAGTTCGAGAAATTAAAGTGGCTTTGGTCAACCACAAGACATAATACCACGCTGGTAGTATCGAGCGTAAAAAGAGAAAGAGGTGCGATGTAATCACTCAAAGTGCACGCGGCTTTCTTTAAGCGCAAAGTTCTGGGGCTCTGATATCCGGCCACGTTCTACACTTTGGAAACCCAAATCACCAGATAGTACAGCTGCCTAGGAATGAATACCGTAGTATGGGTAAGCACTGTATATGGTTTTTAAGTAAAATCATAACTAACTAATGTTTTTTATTGTTTTATAGCTTCTTGAAGCATACGGTTTTTCTTCAAATTTACGTTTGTTCATTTTTTTTACCCGCTTTTTAAACTTTAGGTCAGATTTAGTTCCATACAATGAACGTTATGTAGTGTAAAGACGTGCATATCTGTTTTTTAGGACTATTGCCGTTGTAACACTGCAAATAATCTGTTTAGATATTGAGTTTTTCTCTTTGATACTTACCGAAAACATAATGAATTATTCCTTTTATAACTGCTAACCTATCGACCTTTTTACTTGGTTATTAACTATGACTCTCAACTATGGGAATTTTTCTTTTAATGATTATCTGCACAAATTTAACTGCTGGTATTTCTGTCTCTATTATCGCATTTAAATTTCAAATAACCTTTTTTAATATATAATGTGCTGTTTTTTTAATATGTATGTGTACGCATATAATTAAAGCATTTTGATCTAATCACATGTGTTTTTAATTGTAAGTACCTCCTTACCTTTGCTGTTCAAGAAAAATTCACAAAATTTAATGAAAGCCTATTAATTTTTAAAGAATAGATACAACCTCAATAAATACCGTACAGATGATGCAATTCCATTCTCGTTGTCTTTTTTTTTACATCTAGACGTCTTACCGTAAGCTTTCTTTTTGTGTATATATAAGCGTGGGTGTTCTATAATTCGGTTGTTATTTTGGTTGATAACTTTTTACAACAAAATTAATTAATATTTGCTGTCATAAGGACGATACACACTTCTCCTTTCAAGTTAAAAATGTCTTAATGAAAGGTATTCCCAAAGATGGATAGGCCGTCATAGCCCAATTTACTGGTCAGCTCGTAGAATTAATTGTAGCCTACTAGACTTGTTGCGTAAATTGTCAATTTCTATATAAATGAAACAATACTACTTAAAGTTACACAAGGTCTTCTCATGCCTTTATCAAAATATTTTAAGGTTGAATTAGATTAGATTCAATGTGAGCGGGCTATTTCAGTCCCTCAACTGGGACCTTAGGTATATTGGGGATTACGTGTAACTGCTCAAATTTGTCCCATAAAATCCAGCTTTCTGCAGGAGTCGACCTTTTCTTAATGTTGAAACTTGGTTTGACAGATGTACTGCCATCTGAGTGAAGTAGCTTGGCCGTTTCGAAGCTCAACGTGAGATAACCTCTCCCAAGCCCGTCTTAACACGACATCCGTCGGTGTTTGACTCGAAGCGGTGTCGTAAACTCCCGCGCTCGAGCGGCATCCAAGCAGGGTCATTAACCCGTTTCGAAGTTCACAGGTCTTAATTTCCAGGTGTAGTTCACCCCTAGAGATATCACCTCTCCCTCGGCTTTGTCTAGACCCGGTACCCGCCAGTGTTTCACCCAACAAAACGAGCTCCGCTCATGAGGCGAAATTTTTGAACGTGAAAGTTGGTTTGACAGGTATACCGGCATACCGGCATCTGAGTGGAATGGCCAGTGCGTTTCAAAGCTTAAAAAAAGATGACCTCTCTCCGAGTTTGTATGGACCGTCAGTGTTTGACTCGAGGCGGTATTATGCAATCCCGCATGCATATTTGTAAACAGCCCACAGGATCGCGAATCGAGTCCAGGCCGAATACCGTCGAATCCCCTCCAATAAAGAGCAGACGATATCGCTAAATTCGCTAACAAAAAAGTAACGAACAATCGGCTAATAGTCGTTATTAAATGAAGATGTTTTTTCGAGGTTGTGAGATAACAAATTATGAATTTACCACCAAACTTCAACTACGACATAATTAATGAAAACACTTTTACCAAAAAGGAGGAAGTACAGGTAAGTGACTAAAAAAAGACATAATTATTAATTTAAGCAGTTAAAACTGGGATTATGTTTACAAAACAGTTTTAAGATTAGGGGTGGTAACTGGGTAACGATATAGAGTGTATCTTTTCTTCCAGATAGAATAGGTGAAAGGTGTAGGTAAATGATTTTTGCACAAAGTTTGTTGTTCATCTGGACTAGGTATATAAAACTTGCCCTACCTAATTAGACCTATTGTAGATAGTAAGAAAACTGTGCAGAAATCTTTTTCAATTGTATCACCTATTTCACATAGAAAACATAAATACACTACACCTAAGTGCCTATCGGTATTTGTAATATTCCGATATTTAAAACAAAGAAACATGGCTACTTATATCCATACTTAAATGCTCCTATAATATAATAGGTTGGAAATTATCAATTTAATGTTACCAAAGCTAAAAATAATATTCTTTGCTTAGTGGCTAGAGACTCTATGATAAGATGGAAAAATTATCGTTACCGGTTATTGTATTGTAGATAATACATTTTTCACAAAAATAGAATGGCAGATTATCAGAAAACGACCAAAATATCTTGGAGCAAAACAAAAACCATTGAAAATCTCATAAATACAGCAAAAAAACTTGCTTAAACGACACTATTACTGACACTTTAAGACCCGCCAATATAAATTGTCTTAAACTGATTGGAAGAAATGCATCACGAAACATAAATTGTCCTGCCAAAATTGTACATCGCATTCAACTTCAATATTTTCGTGCAAAGCAGCCTAATAATATTACACAAAACTGATCAGGTTTAATTTGATTTAATAATGTCCACAATGATACAATTGATAGCGCAGCTGAACTATCAAAAAGGCATATTGCAAATGAAACCATTCAAGAGATTCCTCAACATTTCGAGAGAGGCCACTCATAGTCATCAGCATATCACAGTTTCTGTTTTTCAAAAAGTAATTTCTCAAATATACAGAGTGTCCCACGTAGATTTTCCATTAGCCGTTTCTGGAGTACGGCTCACAGTTGAATTCTGATAATTTACGCACATGGGTTTTTCAAAATTTCTAGTTCACTGAAAATATTGACGCTAGTATGAGACTTCCGGTTATACCGGAAGTAGACGTCAACATTCTTATTTCAAATAGAAGATGGTGTTTTTTATTACGGATCTAGATTGCTCGCCAAGTTTTATAGGAGGTTTTACTAACATGTTATGTAATTTTTCTAAACTATTTTCGAGATATTTGACTTTTTTCAAAATTTCTTAAAAAACATTGTACATTTACACACCTGTATCTCTCTTATTTTTCAACCTGAAGAGTTGAAATTTTAAAATGCAGGTTCTGAAATGCCAAAAATTATTTGGAATTTACTAAAGCTAGTACAAGTTAGACAGGGTGTCAGAAATAGACCGGTCAATTGTGACAATTTTAAAACCTTAAAACTCTCTTATTTTAAATATAACACCTTATTTTATATATAACGTTAGTTCATGTACTTTTTATTGTTCTTTCGATTAGTATCAGAATTCCCTATACCTAAGTCCCACCGATTTAAAGATATTTGAACATTATTTGCGATTAGAAATAATTATTAGTCAGTTTATCAGGTTGCATATGAGATGAAAATGTTAAACGTCATCTTCCGACATAAGTCAAATATGCGACGACTTTTGAATATAACTTTTATTTACAAGGAGTATAATCAAATTATTAATAGAAGATTGTCGTGTGGATGCAAAGAGATCTCCACATAAACACAGATCAACTCGTTACATGATCAGAATACTGCTAAAAAATTTCTAAGAGTGGAGTGTTTGGTCCAAAATTTCATAAGATAATTATTAGGGAACAGAGATATTTGTGTGTTATCACTTCACAATAAATGTTCGAAATTTGCAACGTTGACTTCGAGGCATATTTGCGATAAGAAATAATTATCAGTCAGTTTATCAGGTTGCTTAGGAGATGAAAATTTTAAACGTTATCTTCCGACAGTAGACTTAATGGCTGTACTGCGAAGTACGTTTGTCAATTGTATTTTAAGAAAAGAGGGTATTTTTCACAATAATGGCACACTTCAATTACTCAGACGATGACTTTTTGAATTTAATTATTATTTACGGGGAGTGGAATCGAATTGTTAGCAGTACATTTCGTATGTTTGCAAAGAGATTTAGAGACTTCCAGTTAGACATAGAGCAACTCCTGACATGATCAGAAGACTATTGAAAAATTGTTCTGAGAATGGAACGTTTCGTTCAGAAGGTAATAAATATAAACCGCTATGGGACAATGAAGAGACACAAATAAATGTTTTGGCATTTTTTACTGCTTATCCGCATGCGTCAATCAGAGGCTGCAGTAGAAATTTGCATCTTTCAAGAAAAACTATGCACAGAATTCTAAAAATTAACAAATTGACACCATTTGCGTTTACTTTAATACACCATTTAGAATCTGGGGATTTTTCCCGACGTGTAGAATTCTGAGAATTGTATCTTTTGAAAACTCAAGAAAATGACAATTTCTCAAGAAAATTATATGGTGCAATGAGTCATAATTTGTTCAATCGTCACTATTGGTCGGACGAAAATCTTCACATTACTAGCGAACGAAATTTCCAGGACTGTTGGAGTTTCAATGTATTTTGCGCAGTAAAATACAATAGAATTTTTGCCCTTAACACTTATGATGAGAACTTAACTGGTTGGTACCAATAATATTAAGCAATACTAAATTTCATTTGCGTATTAGTACATTATGTTATTAAAATATTTATTAGACTCACTGAAACTAAATTTGAAAATATGACCCTTTTATTCATACCAGTAATAATGGCAAGATTAAAAAGAAATGTGAGAACGAATTATAAACGTGCAGTATCCAAAGGTCCTGGACATTGTCTCATTCTGCAACAAGTAATAATACCAGCGCTGAACTCCTTGCATGAACACGAAGTTGTAGAAGTTTGCTATCAACAAGATGGAGCTTCACCACACAACTTACATATAGTAAGCGACCTACTCCAGGGAACATTTGAAGACAGATGGGTAGCTAACGGTGGTCCTCATCATTGGCCGGCACGCTTACCAGACTTGATTTTACTAGATGTTAGTATCTGGGCGTGCATTAAGAACAAAGTTTACCAGGAACCACCTACTACAAAACAAGATATGATAGCTAGAATATTAGAGGCATTCAACGCGATGGAGCAAGATTACCTTTCTCAAGCCATGGGTACCATCATTAAAAGAGCCATCAAATGCCTTGAAGTGAACGGTGCAAATTTCGAACATTTATTGTGAAGTGATAACACACAAATCTCTTTGTTTCCTAACAATGCTTTACTCTTATAAAATTTTGGACGAAACACTCCATTCTTAGAAACTTAGTAGTAACCTGATCATGTAACGAGTTGAGCTGTGTTTATGTGGAAATCTCTTTGCAACCACACGACATATTCTGTTAATAATTTGATAATAGTCATCGTAAATAAAAGTTATATTTAAAAGTCGTCGCATATTTTACTTATGTCGGAAGATAACGTTTAAAATTTTCATCTCACATGCAACCTGATAAACTGACTAACAATTATTTCTAATCGCAAATAATGTGTAAATATCTTTAAATCGGTGGGACTTAGGTATAGGCAATGCTGATACTAATCGAAATAGCAATAAAAAGTACATGAACTAACGTGATATATAATAGGGTGTTATATTTAAAATAAGAGAGTTATTAGGTTTTAAAGTTGTCACAATTGACCGGTCTATTTCGGACACCCTGTCTAACCTGTACCAGCTTTAGCAAATCCCAAATATTTTGTAGCATTTCAAAATTTGCATTTTAAAATTTCAACTCTTTAGGTTGACAAATAAGAGAGATACAAATGTGTAAATGTGACAATGTTTTTTAAGAAATATTTGAAAAAAGTCAAATATCTCGAAATTGGTTGAGAAAAATGACATAGTATGTTAATAAAACCTACCATCAAATTTGACGGGAAATCTAGATCCGTAATAAAAACACCATCTTGTATTTAAAATAAGGAAGTTGACGTCAACTTCCGGTATAACCGGAAGTGCCAACTAACGTCAATATTTTCAGTCAACTAAAAATTTCGAGAAGCCCACGTGCGTGTGTTTTCAGAATTCAATTTTGAGCTGTACTCCAGAAACGGCTAATGGAAAGTCTACGTGGGACACTGTATGAGCAAAGTATTTCAATGAATCATTTGGTGCTCGGTCTGGAAAGGATATGCTAGATGCATTGGAAAAAATTTGTCGTCTGCTGAAATTTTATTGAATCATTTGGTGTTCGGTTTGGAAAAAAAATTGTCGTCTACTGAAACTTTATTTAAAAGCTTATGTTAAAAATTTGAAATATTGTGAAAACTAAACTGTAGCAAAAAGTTACACCAGGGATGTGTAACAAATATCGATTGTAATAAAAAAATTATGGATAGATAGTGAAATTTGGAGTATCAGTATGTTTAAGTAGCTACTGCTAGTGTCAAGAAAAGTTAGAGCAATTTTTATTTTGCTTCACATTTAAGCCAAAATTGCATCAATTGCAACCAGAAGTATTTTTTTTGCAAAATGCATTGTAAATTTAATTGCTCAATAATAATAATAATTATTATTAGTATTTGCTGATTCTACTGTTAATGTGATGTAGGAAACCATAGATTATTTTTTTCGTTACACAGTCTTCGGCTGGAGGTATTCAAGTTGGATGCGTCATTACAACTTCTGAAAAAAAGAGTGAAGTGTTTGATGTGTCAGTAAAAATTTAATCCAAGTTATGCCAACCAAATTATGTCCCTCTGTTACTAAAACTGACGATGATTTAAAAGAGAGGAACGTACTGGAGACAGATAAGCCAAATGCAACATTGTTACTCTGCACATTTCATGTGTTAAAGTCGGCCTGGAAATGGATTTGTGCATCTGGCGACAACATCAAGCATGGAGGCAGACAAGATTTGTACAGATGTTTAAGAAACATTTTAATGCCAATTTAGAATGAGGATCAAGTTGAATCCACTCTTTCGATAGTCTACTAAAAAATACTTAAATATCCCAAATATAAAAAATATGTCCAGAAAATGTTAAATAGAAAAGACGCTTGGTGTCTTTTTATATAAAAAAGTTTCCTACGCGAGGCTTTAATAGATATTATATGATTGATATCGCATTTAGGCTCTTTAAGGATATACCTTTTTGAAAGAGCGAAAGATTATAACCTTGTCCAATTAGCCGATTTTATAACTACAAATTTTAATGCTTATTATAGGCAGAGATTATGGGATGTGGTCATGATCAAAGTGAATACCAAAAAATATTCAGCAAATGACAATGCTCTAAATCCCAATAAGATAAAGGCTGTAGCCAATTTTAAATATTAGGTGTTAATATTCAGCAAATGATAATGATCTAAATCCTGATACATAAAGGATGTAGACAATTTTGTATATTAAGTGTTAAGTCCTGGGTGCTGTTTATAAATATGCATCCCGCACCAGAGCAGCATCCAAGCGACGTCATTTGCCTGTTTTGAAGCTCACAGAAGAGTCTTTAATCTCCACTGTAATCCACCCCTAGAGATCTCAGCTCTCCTCCTTGTTCGTCTAGACCTGAGACCCAACAGTGCTAGAATCACGGCGACAACCCACCGAGTCCTGCTCCCGAACATCGCCCAAGCGACGTCGTTTGTCCGTTTAGAAGCAGACAGTTGGAGCTTCAAAATGCAGGTATATACTACTCCCCAGAAATATTACCCCCTCCGGGTGGCTTGAATACCCGACACCCGCCGGCGCTCAACCCAAGGAGGTATCACCTGGCAGCCCGCTGCCGAGTAACAACCAAGCGAGGTCAATTGTCCATTTCAAAGTCTACAGTGAAGACCTCAAAAATCCTGGTGTACACCACTCCCCAGAGATATCCGCCTCTCACCAAGCTTGTCTGGACCAGACCCCCGCCAACGTTTTACTCCAATTAGTCGCATCTGACGGCAGCCAGAAGTTACTTTCAGACTATTATTCTAGTTCGTCCGCGGACCCACTAACATTAATTTGAATTATTAACATTTGTCGTTCAATATTTAGGTAACTGTTATATTATTTTTCTAATAATAATAGTTGAGGTCAAAGGTTATAATATGTTGCTCTTATTCGTTATATTTCTCATATCAAAAAGATTTATTTAGTATAACTGTTCTTTTCATTTGTAATTAAAAAACCAAAAATGAAATGGCAATATATCTGTCATTTAGAGTTGATGTGTTATCAACCACCAAGTTTGAAAATGTTGCTTGTGTCTAAATCAATTTTTTCTTGTTTGTCAGCCATTACTAAAGATTAAACGTTACTGCAGCTACTCTAAGAATCACAAATATGTCACAACAGTAGATTTTATCATTATAATTTTTTATAGAAAAAATACGAGGCAATACAAATTTCTACTCAAAAGTCTTCTAATGATTCTAACAAAATTTTTGAGTATTTTTAACGTATGTAGGAAACCGCAAGCATCACTGTCTAGGTGCCAATTTTCAAATAATTATTTTATCACTGTGTAGTCTGTACCAATACCAAGAAAATGCGTCCAATATTTTTCTAAGTATCAAGGAAAGCGATATTCAATTTCAATCCAATCTCTTTTAATTTTGATATTTAGACTCAGATAAAATTGGCTAAATCGTACTATTTTCCTGTCAAAACTTGCTGCTCTGTTACCGTTACTTCTGAACTAGCCTATATAATACATAATTTTAGAAAATCGATGGATGACACAATAAATTAGTATTAGCCTCTTTGACTGCCTATGATAAAAGTTCCAATTAGCAAACTTCCCTTTACACATTGAAACGGTTGCCTGATTTTTTCATTTAGGAAGTAATTCGAAGCGTAAATAAAAATTTAATTTGAGAGTTCAAACCGGTTTCCAATAATGCAAGCTCTCTAAATGCAGTGGTGCGTTATGATTTGTGGGCAACATGAAGAACCAAAATAGGTCTCAAATATAAATAGATAAAACATATTCTTGCAAATATAGCTTTGTGTCTTTACTGAATTTTCGTAGAAAAAATCCACTAGTGAGGAGATCCTGACATTTAAAAAATTAATATGTAATAATATTATATATATATATATATATATATATATATATATATATATATATATATATATATATATATATATATATATATATATATATATATATATATATATATATATTGTGTATGTATTTATATGTCACAACAAAGAGTCAAGAAATAATCTGCCGATTTCGATAAAATTTGTTAAGTACCTTCCATTTGTTAGAATCCTCGATAAATTCGTAAACAAGAAAAATCTCTAATGCTAAGCCTACTGCATACCAAAAACTGAATCTCTAAGTTAAAGCGCAAAAAGTTACAGGCATTTACAAAAAACATTTGGTGTCACTGGTAATCACAGAATGGCACAAAACCAAAATATTTTGTGTGGTTGGCATAATCTTTTGAACATTTTATGCAAATGTTAAGTTACTTGGCGCAAAAAGGTTAAGAAATACTAGAAAAATAACCGAGAGTTTTTTAGTTTTTCTTATGAAAACGTCAAAGTCGAGATTTGAAACGTCAAAATTGGCATGGTTTAGACAAATAACCTGAAACCAATACGGATTATGTAGGATAAACCGTCACGGTTCTTCATTTCGCTTAAACGTTTACAGACAATTCATTTCAAATAGACTGTTTTCTAATGTTTTGGCAGTAGCTTGAGTTATAGGTCTTGCGGTTTAATACTCTATCATTTCTAGCAAAGTTTCGTAGAAAAAATTTGCTATTGAGAAGATCGTAACTTTTTGTTTATTTATATGCGAAATCTTCAAACAGATGTAAATAGTAGTATGTAAGGTTGGGAAAAGTCATCAAACAGACACTCTAAAAGTGTTTCTAAACAAAGTAGTTTCAAGGTGTATAAATTTGTAGCTCAATGTTTTTATTTTTTATTTACAACAGTTTCAGTTTGTGGAGTATGGAGCCTTTGTGGAGTTATTAGACGGCCTTCTTCAACAATGCGTCGTCGTAATTCTTCCAGAGACTCCGGTTCTGTTGCGTAACTTCTACTATTTAAATGGCCCCATAGAAAGAAGTCTAAAGGTGTTAAATCCGGTGATCTAGGGGGCCACTCAATAGTACACCCAATCCATTATCCTGGAAACTCTCTGTTCCCTAACACGTTGTGAAAAATGCGGAGGACACCATCTTGTTGAAACACTGATTGATTTTCTTGCTGGCGATCATCATTTTTAACAATGTCAATTAGTAGCGGGTAAACGATATCTTCTAGTAACTCGAAACACTTTTCACCACTCAAATTGCCATCAAGAAAAATTGGTCCGATTAAACGATCTCCAAAAATGCCACTCCAGACATTCAATTTCTGTGGAGTTTGAGTGTGGACTTAAGAAAATTTCTTGCATTATTATCTGCCCAATAACGACAATTATGACGACTGACTGTAGAGTTTAATGTACGTACACTCGTTTGAAAAACAGATATTGAACAGAAAGTTCCCGTTATCAGCATTCGTGCAGTCATAACTTCACAAAACTCCAGCCGCAGATGAAAATCATCTTCATTCAGTTGTTGTACAAGATGAATTTTATACGGGTTAAATTTATGATGCTTCAATATTCGCTGAATAGTTCTTCTTTTGATGTTTGAAACAGTCGCCAATTTTGTCGTGCTCAAAGTTGGGTCTGCAGCAATTTGTCCTAAAACTTCAATCTAAGTAGTCTCATTTCTAACCGCAAATTCACGTTCAAGATCCCGTTTTTTGTTGGCTACTGAACCACTTTGTCGAAACTTTGCAACTAACTCCAAAATGTATTTTCTATTAACATGTCTGTTCGGATGTCGTTCATTAAACAAATTTGCGGTACGGTTGGCACAGTCATCGTTTTTGAAAAAAAAGAGTAATTATTTCAACTCTTTCTTCTACAGAATACACCACTGTGAAATTAATTTTCGGTAGTACTAGCAAGTATCAAACCGACCGTTAAACTGAAATAATAAACCGCATTTCCGATAAGAAATGTTCTGATAGTCCATTTTTTGTTAACAAACCAACAAAACATTGACTATCAGTACATTTCTTATCGGAATGAGTGAAATGCGTTTTTGCATATTCAACAGTGAATAATTATTAAACGAGTTGATAAAAAGGGGTTGATGTGACAAAGTTGAGTTTTATGTCAAAACATGTCCCCCTCAATATTAAAATTGACGTGTTTCAGTGTTTCGGTCTCAATCGCCACCCTATATATATATATATATATATATATATATATATATATATATATATATATATATAAACATATAAAAATTGAAACTGACCCGGGATATGGGTTCTAGGTGTCCTAGTTCGCGCTCATTTGCATAAATTGTTTCAAAATTCAGAAGTCGGGATCTCTCCATTAGTAAATTTTTTCTACGAAAATTCACTAATAACGTCAGAAAACAAGATAGAAAAAAAAACAAATTGATATGAGCTAAGTCTTAGAATAACTGGATGTAGTTTCAATTCCAAAGTCACTAATTGGAATAGTTAGAATACTTAAGTTTGATTACTGGCGGAACTTCATTTCTGGTATATTGCCTTTTTTGCGAGTATCATGATATACCTCAACTAATGAACATGCATAATGTTAGAATGTTTATCTTTTAATTGCCAAAGTAAAAACTTGGCTCTTTAGTATCAGATAACATAGATCGAACACCGAAGTTTGATTACTAGTGGAAATTCATATTTGGAGGACCAAGAAGTTTTGAAATGAAATTTTAGATATGTCTTGTCAATTATTGACTAATATTCAAATATATGTATTAATTCTAATTACGTAGATTAGGGGCACCGATCGTACAAGTAGATTAAGGTTTTTCTTTATAAAAAATAAATATTTCGATTTCATGGAAAGAAAATATTGTTTATTGTTCACGTTTATTTTAAAAACAAAAATATGAATCACAAAAACAAATTAAATGTTATATTTGATTCTCAAGAACCTTATTCATCCTTCAGGTTTTATAATAGTTTGATACATTTAAAATTTTTCGAAATTAGGATCACATATTTTCAAAATTAATTCACATATCAAGGGCCAACAAATTTTCAAGTGCCTCTATTTAAAACCCTCTTGAACTCACCCTGGGATAAAGAAGTTATATGTATAATCACTAGTAGGTATATAATCATTTTGAAACATAGTCAATAATTATTAGTGATATATATATATATATATATATATATATATATATATATATATATATATATATATATATATATATATATATATATATATATATATATATATATATATATATATGTTCAGAAAGATTTCCGCGGTCTTTAATGTGAGACATGCTTGGTTCTCGGGTTAAACTGCGTCCAGAATTTATGGAAACTCGACGTTTCGGCTCCTGTTTTGGAGCCATTTTCAAGAGGTAAAGGAAATATGTAAGGACACTCTAAGGCATCAATCTGCCTTCTCCTTAGAGTGATGGACAAAGGTGGGTAAAGGAAATATGTAAGGACACTCTAAGGCCTCAATCTGCCTACTCCTTAGAGTGGTGGACAAAGGTGGGTAAAGGAAATATGTATGGACACTCTAAAGCCTCAATCTGCCTACTCCTTAGAGTGATGGACAAAGGTGGGTAAAGGAAATATGTAAGGACACTCTAAGGCCTCAATCTGCCTACTCCTTAGAGTGGTGGACAAGGGTGGGTAAAGGAAATATGTAAGGACACTATAAGGCCTCAATCTGCCTACTCCTTAGAGTGGTGGACAAAGGTGGGTAAAGGAAATATGTATGGACACTCTAAGGCCTCAATCTGCATACTCCTTAGAATGATGGACAAAGGTGGGTAAAGGAAATATGTAAGGACACTCTAAGGCCTCAATCTGCCTTCTCCTTAGAGTGATGGACAAAGGTGGGTAAAGGAAATATGTAAGGACACTCTAAGGCCTCAATCTGCCTACTCCTTAGAGTGGTGGACAAAGGTGGGTAAAGGAAATATGTATGGACACTCTATAGAGTGATGGACAAAGGTGGTTAAAGGAAATATGTAAGGACACTCTAAGGCCTCAATCTGCCTACTCCTTAGAGCGGTGGATAAAGGTAGGTTGGGTTATTGTAGCTCGATTACGGGGCCTCAATCTGCCTACTCCCCAAATCTCGCCGGAGATCGTCTGTGAGGTCTCAGTGTGTTCCACCCTAGGCCTCAGAGAGATCTGGAAGTTCTTTGCAAGTCTTGTCTTATATATGTCGTTCCGTCTACCTGTTGCGTCATCAGTGAAAGTAGTAGGGTCACCGTCAATTAAGTGGGGGGCTTTGGTCACGGTATCTAGAGGAGGATTAAGAGGGTCACCGGCATTTGTTGAGGCAGATAATGATGCAATAAAATTGTCTGTGGAATTTATTTCCTTTTTGTGTGTTTGTAAAGAAGATATAATAGGTTTCCAAGTAGTCGGAAGGCGAAGACCATCATCTCTCTTATTTAAACAATCAGGACGTTTTTCAATCTCGATTGCTTCGCAGATAATTCTCGTTTTGAAATTGTAAACCGGTGCTATTGTTTTGGCATTATCGAAGTCTATTTTGTGCCCTGTATGAATATGATGCATGGCCAGAGCCGATGAGGGGTCGGATTTTCTAACTGCGAGGGTGTGTTCGTATATTCTATTGAGAATGCGTCTGTTTGTTTGTTCTACGTAAGTTCGGGAACAGTCGGAACAAGGAATTTCGTAAACTCCGTGGGATTCGTTTGGAATCGTATCCTTGGGAGTTTTTATAAGATTTGACAGTTTTTGGTCTGTTGTGAATACGGTTTTGATATTATGGGTTCTTAAAATTCGGCTGATTTTGTCGGTGACACCTTTAATGTATGGTAAAAACGCTGTGTGTTGTTGTGTGGACGCTGTTTGTTCTTGTTGTGGTATAGTGGTTTGTTGTTGTGCGTTTCTAATGTTTCGTAGTATGTGATTGTTGTCGTATCCGTTTTCTAGCAATGTCTGTCTTAAAAAGTTTAATTCTGTCTGTTTGTTGTTGTTGTCCGTTAGTCTAAGGGATCGTGTTACTAATGTTCGAACCACGGAATTTAGTTGCGATGGGTGATGGTGAGATTGGGCGTTAAGATACCGATTAGTGTGGGTTGGTTTTCGGTAGACAGTGTAAGAAAATCCTCTGACTGGGTTTTTAGTGATGCGTACATCTAAGAAAGGCAAAGAAAAATTATTTTCCATTTCCATGGTGGTGTAAACAAACAAATTAGAGGTGCTCCAATGGGTTCACCCCTCTCTCCTGCATTGGCCAACATTTTCATGGAAAACTTCGAGACACAAGCCCTCAATTCATCCCAGCTTAAACCAACGTGTTGGTTAAGATACGTTGACGACATTTTCGCTGTCTGGCCACACGGCAAAGAATCTCTAGACGAATTCCTTTCCTACCTAAATAACATCAATCACCAATTCACCATATAGTGTCCTTACATATTTCCTTTACCCACCTTTGTCCATCACTCTAAGGAGTAGGCAGATTGAGGCCTTAGCGTGTCCTTACATATTTCCTTTACCCACCTTTGTCCATCACTCTAGGGAGTAGGCAGATTGAGGCCTTAGAGTGTCCTTACATATTTCCTTTACCTCTTGAAAATGGCTCCAAAACAGGAGCCGAAACGTCGAGTTTCCATAAATTTTGGACGCGGTTTAACCCGAGAACAAAGCATGTCTCATATATATATATATATATATATATATATATATATATATATATATATATATATATATATATATATATATATATATATATTTGTGTACGTCTCGATAAAAGCTGGGCGCGGTTCAACTCGATAACCAAGTATATCTTACAATAGTGACCACTGAAACCTTTCCGAACATATATATATATATATATATATATATATATATATATATATATATATATATATATATATATATATATATATATATAGTGTGTCCCAAACTGGATGGGAATGTATTGCTATCTCCGTTATTATTGGAGATAGGGAGAAGGTTAAGTTAGCAATGTAATGCAGAATTTCACGCTCGTTCCTAATATGACTTGCATTTTGCTCTGCCTCTTTTCGTTTTCGAGTTATTTTGAGAAAACCAAATTTTGTCGATTTATTTTTTCTTCAAAATCTAAGTAGGCGTTCATCTGACATGTTCAAGACTTGCACATTATCAGGACACTTTTTACAGAGTAATCTTTTTATGTTAATATCAACTTTGGATTGTCATTTGTTTTTGAGCTACATGTATCAACGTTTGTTCTTATTATGGCAGCCATATTGGATTTTTTGCTCATGTGATAGCCTGTAGAAAGAGCTTCCCAATGATGTACAACCTGCTTGAGAAATCTTGTAATTGCACCGACACTTTTTGGAAAAACCGTTTTGAAGATAGTAGGCTATGAAATCCAATACCAGAAAACAAATGACAAAAAAAGTGTTCAAAAAGCAGTACGCCATGGAGTATAACAATAGACTTCTACTTTTAACAAAATTTTCCGTAATGATTCACGACAAAAAAAATAGGAACTTTGAGCATACCAATGGATCGGCCCATTATTACAAATGATATTTTACATTACAACATTATCCTAAAAAAAATTTATAGGTTAATTAAATAGGTAAACCTAGTAAGTAACTAAATTTACTAACAAAACTCAATAAAAAGCAGATTAATGATTTACGAAGACGCCTTTGAAAATTATTTTTAAACGTAGGTCAACTGAAAGACAACAGAAAAAAGGTTACTATGGATATAACACTATCGCGACAATTAAGAATACTGTCATTGTTAATTATCTGAACAATTTGAGGTGTATTTACCACGCTGCTAAAAATTTTGTATTAAATAGTATGTTTCCTGTTTATTTTAAATATTATTCAACAATATATTCAGTAATCAAGAATATTTTGTCATGCTGGAATATTATATTCGTTCTAACCGAAATACTGAGGCAGCTGCAAATTCATATCTAAACAACTACCCAGAAATACGACAACCAAACACCATAATATTTCGCAAGGTAGTGACATCTATTGAACGACGGTAGCTTACACGAAAAGAAACTACCAATGCGTAGAAACTAAGAAATAAATAATGCTGTCTTACAGGTGTCAAACGAAAACCGTTCGCAATCTGTTTGGTTTTATGGTGAACAAATTGACGTTCCAAAAATTACGGTACACTGTGTATTAAAACAAAGTCATAACCATCCATATAAAGCTACAATCGCACAAGGCTTAAATGTTGACGATTACCCTAAGCGACTTAAATTCTGCAGATGGTTTCAAGGACAATGTCAGCAAGATGAAAACTAATATGGACCGATGAATCCAGATTTACAAATTGTGGTGTGTATAATCGCTATAATACGCATTATTGGCTAAGTGAAGATTGGAAACTGTGATGAGCACTGATAAGTACACTTGGAGAACCCAAATCACCACAACACATTTTAAAAGACCTGACGATCGTTTCACTAACCAAGTTAGCGCCATCAGAGGATGAAACATTATAAATACTTAAAAAACTAACATGAACTTATATACCCGATCTCAGGTAAAGAGATCGAACCGAGATGAGACACTGGTCGTAGACAAATTCCAAAGTGTATTGTATTTTTATCGCCGGACAGGGTTTTTGCGCCATCCCTACTGCTTTATCTAAAAAGTGCCCATCTGTAATAGTTTTGAGAAAGTTCAACGACAGCTAAATTAACAACGATTCCTTTGGCGGCAATAACTATATACTTATGTTATCGGTAAAACGTGCCGAAAACGTGGGAATTTTATTAAGCAAAGCAATCGATCAAGTTACTCGTAATTGGCACTGGTGAAGTGTTCATACATTTTTTGTTGTAACTATATTTCGCAATATATATGCTTTCGAACCCATTTAGCTGTCCTGGTTTTCTAACATTTTTTATTAATTTCAGATTATCTTTATCAACGTGATGATTATTATCCCAAATATGTCGGGCGACGGCGGACTTATCTACAGTACCGTAACGTAATTGGGATATGTGTTCTTTGAATCTAATTCCAATCGACCTTTTTGTTTGTCCGACGTATTTAAGATTACAATCTTTACAACTTATTTCATAAATTCCCGACATTTTGTCCGCGCTATCCTTGTCTTTTGGGTTACCTAGCAAGTTTTTTCAATTTAAAAATTTCTAATAACACAAAAGTAGGGCAAAAGGTAGAAAATTTCGCTAAACAAAAATGGCTGGATCTAGAAATGCAATATCTGTACTCAAAACGTAGTATGTTAGAAATAGAAGCATATAGTTTGTTTAAAAAATTAACCTTTAAGTTAGACAACTTTGAATATGAAGAATGGTGCAATTTTCAGAGGAAAATGTTTATAGTCATTAACGCGAAAGTGGTTAAGAAAATTAATATACACAATAAAAAAATTAAACAACTGATTAAATGTCAAATTAAAAATGAAAAACCAGTTCCTCAGAAATTGACCTCGTAGAAAATCTTTCTTCACAATCATTTAATAAAGAGGATATGGACCTCCTAAACAAAGGGTTAAAATTCGGTATACAGTCACAAAAAGATGATATTGTAGAAATAGTTGCTGGTATTGAAACGGGAATTAGAAAACTTCCAGAACCGTCAAAAAATTTTATTAGAGAAGCGTGTAAAAGTAAAATTTTAAAAAACTTGAAAGAAAATAAGTCCACAAAAAAACTAAATTGTAATTTTTTTTTGACCAAACTAAAGGCACTCGAATGGGCAATCCCCTATCGTCATTAATTGCGAACCATTTCATAAATAGATACGAAATGGATCTAGGAAGTAAAAGTGCGTATTTCTCTGGAATATGGTTTCGTTATGTGGATGACGTTTTTCCAGTGTTCAATAATACTTTATGGAATACCATATAGTTCGTTTTAATTAAATGGTCATAATACAAAGAACTTCTGAGCTACAAAAATAAATTTGCCGGTATTTTTCTATTGTGAGGAATTTTTATTTATTTGATATGTACTAGCTTTGGAAATAGGCCCATAAAATGTATTTTTTGCTGTATGCCAAAAGATATTTATTATTTTGAAATCAGATTTACGCTCCAGTCACAAAATGTTCCCTCAACTTACCACGAGAAAAAAACTATGCTTTGTAAAAAATATGCGATATTGTTCGATAATTTAGGCATCAATAGAAAATTTGACAATAATTTGAGTTTTCTAGATGAACTTGAATCGAAATCTCAAACGTTTCAGAAACACGTGTTGACGTTTCACATTTTTCTTTTTATAAATTCATTATCTCCTGAACTAAATTAAATATTTTATTGACATTTTGTGAAAGTTTTCGTCTTAACAAGTTACCCGTTCAATCGTTATTTCTCTACTTCCATCAGTGGTGTAACCACGAGGTGTGATTTCCCCTTTTAGACCACAAGAGGGTACGCCAATGACTCAATTTAGTTTTTCATAATCTGCGGTCAATATGCGACTGAAAAGTCCCCTTGGAGTTTTTTTTCAAAATCAATCGTTTGGCAGGGAAAAAATATTAGGATTCATTGCATTATCTGGAAAACGACGATTCAAAAGTCGGGATCTCCTGATTAGTAAATTTTGTCTACGAAATGTCGCCAACAAAGCGCGTAGCTACACGAAGTGAAAATAACCTCTAAAGAGATAGAGTCGTGGTTGAGACTACAAGACGACATCGCCTTTGGACAATGACGACTGTAATCTATATACTCTAATGTTATCACTGATTCAGTTAAATGTTGACACTCTACGCAGAGGGCACTAATTTTCTTTTATCATATACTAAACAAAATGACAATCCACGAATTAACAATATAAATTTTACTTCCTATATATATATATATATATATATATATATATATATATATATATATATATATATATATATATATATATATATATATATAAAATATTTAGTTTCCAATACTGATTCAAGTTTTAAATTTTCTAAATAAGAAAATATTGTGGAAATAATGTCTAATGCCCAGAAGGGAAAATGTTGTATGAAAGAAGTCTCGTGTTGTTTATAATTGCGAGTAACGCTTTATTGTAAAGGAAAATAAACCTCCGCGTTTAGTGCATAGTAACTGGTACTATACATTTGAAGGTAAGAGCTTAATTAAAAAAACTATGTTGAGAAAACTGAGTTAATATCAGTAGAAAATGAGAAACTACTAACGGTGTAATTTCAAATGCTGTATTAAAAGTTAATTTCAATTTGCGATCCAACTACGAAGGGGATAATGTAATGTACAAGAAAACACTCTAATTGTCTCAGTATGGTACACATAATACAGGCTTCAGACCTGAAGAGAGTGAGCTGAGAAATGCAAGCGTTATTAAACTCCCACCGTTATTATAATGGCATCGGGAAAATAAAATAATTGTTTTCATGAGCACTATACACACACACACACACACACACACACACACACACACACACACACATTTATATATATATATATATATATATATATATATATATATATATATATATATATATATATATATATAAATAGTATGTAGATGACAAAGAATACATACTATATTAAGCACAATCAAAAGCAGCTTCTTTTTTATTAGGCACATTGTAAAATTATATAATACTAATAAACGACATCTATCAAATAGATCAGTCACTTAATTGAACTAATATTAGAATATAATCTACTACGTATGTGATTCTAATTCTTAGAGCAAATAAATGTTTTGGTACGCGGGACCAACAGCCTAATGTCATTTAAATGGCACCAGGTTCTAATCTAGAGGTTTCCAAGCCTTAAAAGTTAAATTTATTTCACCAAAAAGTCCTTTCAGCATGCACAAAATTTAAAATTAACTTTGCTCAAATCAGTTTTTGGATTCCATTCAAGTGACTGGCTTTAAAGATCGACATATAATGAGTAAATAGATTAGTGTAATTAGCTTTAAAATATCATCCAATGTAAGATAACTTATTCCATGGAATCCGTTCAAGTGACTGTATGGAAAGAGCGACAGTTAGTAAATATATTAGTGTTTTTTAAAGAAATTTTGACTTTGATTGCGGGCCACTGTCACAATATATATATATATATATATATATATATATATATATATATATATATATATATATATATATATATATATATATATATATATATATATACATATATATATATATATATATATATATATATATATATATATATATATATATATATATATATATATATATATATATATATATATATACATATATATATATATATATATATATATATATATATATATATATATCTTTCTACCTAAGAGCTGCGCAAGCCTATAATACAACTTATAGTCTTTCACGAAGCCCATAAAAGACACTATAATCTGTTTATTACGAAAGGTTTTATCCATAAGTGATGTCACATCAAGTGGGAAAGGAACACTGCATTCTACCAAGTTGCACAAGAATATTTGTTGGTTGATGATGCACACTACAGGACAAACCAAATGATTTAAATCAGCTGGGTTTGTGTTGTTGCATGAACAGAATTGATTGCCTTCAACATTTATTTTGTATAAATGAGCCTTACAAGCGCCACGACCTATGATGTTTCTGTAAGTGTGGTAGACAAGTATCTAGGAAGGAAGCGATATCTCCTTCTAGATTGTCTGTTTTCTTAGGTTAGGGATGATACAACTAACGTGCTTGTTTCTGCTGCTTTTCACCTTATTAAGACTACAAAGCTGCCCGTAGCTCGGTTACAGGCTGCTACTAGAGTCTTGTGTATGGCAACAGCTTCAGCTTTAAAATTGGAGAAGTCTTTGGAAAACTAAATGGCTCAACATGATCTGATTTTTTGATGAACAGTATACCATACAAAATTCTTTATTTCCAAAGAAGCTTCGATTAATTGTGGTAACGTCCTATTTCTCCAATAGCTGTGAGTAAGACGTATCACAGCTAGCTGTTGACCCTTCATGGCCGTCGCCTGAGAGCCTAAGCTAGTTTTTTTTTTATGAAATTTACAGGATAACAAAAAATGTTTTAACCGAATGTGGTTGTTCGTTTGTTAAAACTAAAAGAGATTGTACAGGAGAACTTTTAATTGCTCCTGCTATGATTAAAAGAGTGTACTGTATTTTGTCCATTTTTGTCAACAACGTGCTAGAGACAGATCCATAAAATATTGTAACTTAAATTATTTGCTGGATTCATTCACGTGACTAGCTTTAAAAATCAATATATAGTAAAAAAAGTCCTGGACGCAGCAAGTGCGTTATGGTAGTGAATTTTCATAGAAATGATCTGTTACGATTTTTTTTCTTTTAAGATAGAAATATAAATTTTGGTGTATAGTTTCCCTTTAATATCGTAAACTTGCGTACCAAATTTGGTTACCATAGCTTCTCTATTTTTTGAGAAATTTTTTTTTCGAAAGAAAACCCAAAATTTTGCCGGAGAACCTGGTTTGATTTTCCTGGATAAATGACTTATCCAAGCCACTTACAAAGGGAAGGTACCTGCTGAATTTTATTAGAATCGGTTCATTATTTTTTGAGTTATCGGTGTAACACACACACACACACACACACACACACACACACACACACACACACACACACACACACACACACACACACACACACACACACACACACACACACACACACACACACACACATATATATATATATATATATATATATATATATATATATATATATATATATATATATATATATATATATATATATATATATATATATATATATATATATATATATATATATATATATAAACATATAAAAATTGAAACTGACCCCGGAATATGGGTTCTAGGGCGCTCATTTGAAGAAATTTTTTCAAAATTCAAAAGTCGGAATCTTCTCATTAGTGAATTTTTTCTAAGAAAGCACACTAAAAATTAATGTTATTTGTTTCAAAATATCGTCAATTGTAAGAGTCTTGTATTTTTACCAAAACTTATACTTTAGAAGACCGAGGTTGGACACTGTCATTGGAAACTGAAGCAAAGAGCAGAATCACCACAAAAAACGCACGCAATACCAATAGAGTGTTATGAGCTGGAGACGCATTTCGACAACGAAGTGGTCTTTAGCAGTAGCCGTCGCAAAACTGTTTATGTACGAAAAGTTCAGCGACAGCTACTGATGAACACAACTTCGTTGTAGAAATACGTATCTAGCGCATAACTCTCTGTTATTGTTTTGTGGTGCTTTAAGGTGATTGTGCGTTTTGTTTTAGTATACGTTGTCCCATAATTTTCTTCGTTTTTGGAAAATTAACAAATACTTAAAAAATTCACCTATATCACGATATCATGACGAAAATTTTACAAAAACGTTTTTAAGTCAGCGCGAACTAGAGCTCACCTAACTCACATCCAAGGTTAGCTGAAAAGGTCCATATAGCCAGTTTTTCCACATTAAATTTAGGTTTCTTTTGAGAACTTCTGTATCTCCAAAAATAGGAGAATTATCTAAATAAAATTTAGCATGCATGTTTTATCTATGTGCCAAATTTGACTTTCATCAATTAATTTATAAAAGGTATTTTTATGAAAATTCGCAACCATAATCCACTTGCAGCATATTAGTTTATTACCTCAGATAGGCACACTTGGAGAACTTAAATCACAACACATTTAAAAAAAAATTGACGATCGTTTCACTAACCAAGTTAGCGTCATCAGAGGATGAAAAAGTCCGAATCTTTTATCCTGTAATTACGCTAACTTAGTTAGTGAAACGATCGTCAGGTTTTTTAATTTTTAAATGTGCGCTGGCGATTTGTGTTCTCCAAGTGTACTCATTAGTGTCCATCACAGGCTACAATCTCCATTTAGTTTTTTACCTCAGCTCCAAGCACACTGTGAATAAATCAGCATACGACAACTTTGCATTCAACAATCGTTTTGTCAATATAATTGGTTTTATAATGGGGTAAACTAAACTATTTTTATATATTTGTTTTTTTTTCTTTAACGTCGACCTATTTCTGTGCGATAATCACCGTCGCCAGGGACCAGTTTCGTCCAGATCATCTTGAAATATTGTCGAACACGTTTCTTTTGTTAGCAGAATAACATGATTTTACGTGCACAATACGACACTACACATGGAACCGACAGTGTAGCGCTTCCTGCAAAGGCGGAGAGTGCAATGCCACGGTCTCAACAGATGCTATTTTTTGGTAAATATCAAATAAACTAATAATTTCGTAAAAGTAATCTACATGTTGCAGTATGATGCGAATCCGTTACATCTGCACAGCGAGCTTACTTTTAAAGTTCTGGGCACACTCAGACACAGCTGTTTAACTTATATTTTCGTTGAGTCTAATCTCATGTCATTTACCCAATAGGCTGCGTAGGCATTGGATGATCTTCCGCAGGTAAAGGCGATTTATCTTGATTTTCTGAAGGCTTTCAATCGTATTGCCATGCGGTTCTTTAGTCAAAGTTGAAATCAATAAGAATTTCGCATGGCTTATTGGTACTTTGCACTGTTACCTGAAAAAACAAAGAGCTTCTCGTCGATATCGAGTGTCATAGGTCAGATCAGATTGAATCAGCTAAAGTATATGATGGTGTTCCTTGGAGGAGCCATCTAGGTCCTCTATTGTTTAATACTTATGTTACTAATTCGGTGGGGTGCCTGGACATCCTTGCCTTTTTTAAAGATGTTTTATTTCCAGAGCCAATCATGATTTAGGCCATGAGTTGATGCAGAGTGTAACTACAATGATTGGTGTAATGCTTTTCGTTACTTTAGTTACGAGCATTTTCCGATGAGAGCTCGAATCAGTTTCCTTTGGAAACAACTCGCTTGTAATTGATTTTTTGACGATAATTTTCGAACCATGCAGATGAGAAACAATTTCTGTAAATACACAGTTAATGGTTCCTTCATACGCAACTTGATTTTCAGTCAATTCTACTGTCAAACAAAACTTTTGAAACCATTAGCATTTGGATCACTTCTGATGCCGCGCTGTATAATGATCATTCCTTCTGACCTGGCCTGCCTTAAACTTTAGCTTCAATATCGGCCCTCCATTACAAAAATCGGTTGACGAGTAAGAAGTTATATACTCAAAAACAGAAAAAGCTATTTTTTTGTAATCGTTCTGTAAATATAAAGGACAAACGAAAACTCAAATATCATCTTGTAACTTGTTTCCTATTCCAACAACTTTTGAGTTTAAATTTAAATAAGAAAATGGTTTCTTCAAAAGGGAGCTTTTTAACCGTTTACAAAATTTTGAATGTTTTATTTAGCACCCTGCATAAAATGTGTGTGAATTACCTGATGTTTTACGGAACAGCTGGTTAATAGTAAAAATATCGTGGTTGCAAACGCTTTTAAAAGAATTCAATTTGATCAAAGCAATCAAATGATGCATGTTAATGTTAATTCTTATATTTCCTTTTTTTATATAAAACAAAATATATTTGTTATTGGGTTATGCAATAGAGACGTGATTTTACTCTGTCTTGTGAACCTCAGCTCACTCATGTAAACTCTTGCCACTTATGTCGAAATGAATGCCATTTATAAAAAAACACAAAGTATATTATTACAACACAAAAGATAAATTGTTCAAAAGTCGGATAGGTATTCAGCATTCGGCAAAGCTAAATGCAACCCGTATCTTATTTTATACTTACGTCAGCAAACACATCAATACGGATAAGGGTGTTTTGTACAAATACAAGCAGTTCGTGTGTTCGACCGTTTCCATCATAGGAGACAACGATGGTAAAGTTTCGATCTAAGAAATCTGTTGCTAGGAGATATTGACAGGTGCCTTGAAAATCGTAATATCTTCTGTCAAATGTTACATAATATCTTGGTCCAGCAATAAGAGCTTGTGCTAAAACAACGTAAATGACAAGGACTAAACTATAAAAGGGACATATTTATATCACTTACCCTTGAATGGAGGCAGCCAGTCAGACGGATCAGTGTACGGTTTGTAATCATGATAGAAATTCCAGAAAGAAGCCCGAGAAGTTGTGAAATAATTCTTTATATTATAGATAGTCCTTAATTCTGGAATCTCCTGAAACGAAAAACAACATGTGTTACAAATATTCTAAATGACACTAAATATAAAAATAGTCTAAACACGAAGAGTGTTATTGTGCCATCTTGTTAAACGTCTCTACGCCTACATTTTGTATTCCTCTTTGGGCATGAATTGGTTTATAGCATCTATGTGACACACGATTAAATGTTTTAGTCAAAAATTGCTTGACTTTTCATGCCGTCCTGTCCAAAACACTAAATAGAAATTTGTTTCTGTACGTTTTCAACCGAAAAAAGAAAATAGAGACTGAAGTTTTGAGACTTAGCGAAAGTGTTGATAAAACAAGAATATTTTCAGAAAGCTTAAATTTTTAGAAAATATAGTGGCAGTTTCAAAGACTTTTGACATATAACTACCCATTATTTTATTTTTTATTTTATTTATGTCCATTGCATACAAAAGCAGGGATATCTCTGTAACACACATGTATACCGCGTGATACATTATATTATGTAAATGCTGAATACATAATATACAATATTCAATACAGGGGATGGTGGTAAGGTTCTGCGCAACTTTTTTTCATTTTCAAACTCCTAAAATAGGTCGACTTAATGTATACATAAAATATATAGAAAACTATTAAAAACAACGCTTTGATAAATATACTAAAGATATTAAAATACTTTTTTTTTCTGGTCTTATATATTTTTTTAGTTTAATATATATTATTCAAGCTAAAAGCGTTGAGCGCAAAAATATACAATAGAAGTTTTTTCAATAGTTCTTGGCAAATATGAACATTGTTATTATATATTGTTTCTGAACGTCAATACGTCTAGGTTTGATACAATTAAAAGGATACTTAACCCGGCGTCTGACATGTAAAAATTTTTAGCATCTTCCGAAATGTGGGGTATCACATACCCCACAATTATTATTTTTTAAATTACTTTAACTGAATTTTTATTTACAATGGTTCTATACCATCAAATAAACAGAAACAATAAAGTATAAGTGAATAATACATTGCAGTGTACTATATAAAAGAAATATATCAAAATATGTAAAACCAAGTGACTACAATTTTCGCAGTACATAAGCGCGTGTTCTAAACATAACATTTTTTTGCAAGCCTCACATACATACTTAGTTTTGCGATCACGATTACGAGGAAAAAAATCACATCTGCGCGGTTTGTTAGGTCTTTGTTTCTTTGTAGGAGGTTCTTCGGGTTCTCCTCTGATTGTGAGCAAAGCCGTCCTTATTTCGCGAGGTATTTTAAGGTTGGTCATCTTTGCTTTTTGATAATCATTTATCAATTCAAACCCCAACATTGTGAGAAAATCTTTTCTTTTCAGAATTAATCCATTATTATTTTCACGATGAATTATCTGGGAATTGATACCGGGAGTCTTCATTATAGAAAAAAATAGTGTTAGAGGCCATCGTCGGCTATTGCGAGATACATTATAGTTTGCAGACAATTCATCTACTGTATCTACCCCTTCTTTCTTTAGATTGTAGAATAAAATTATTTCAGGTAGCTTATCTTCGGATTTATCTACGGAATCGTCATGAAGGGTTGAAATCAGCAGAACCACCTTGCCCTTTCTTGGAACGTACGATACTATTGTAAAATTTTCTTGAAAACCAAAGACACTTGACTTTAGTGGCCGATTTCAAACATTCAAAAATGTCGGAGGGATTTCCCTTTTATTTTTTCGAATTGTACCGACTCCAGTCAGATGATGATTTGTACGGAGCTTTTCAAATAGATTGTAACTTGTGTACCAATTGTCACACGTAATATTTCTGTGACTACCATCATATGGGCTGACGAGCCGTTCCACTATTGCAGTTGGAGTATTACTAAGAGCAAAGGGCCCATCAGGTTGCTTACCTACATAGACCTCCATGTTTACTAAATAATGCGTTCGAGCATCTACCAAAGCTTGAACCTTAATGCCGTACTTAGCCGGTTTATTCGGTATGTACTGGCGAAATGGACATCTGCCTCTAAAAGCTTCCAATTTCTCATCAATGGTTAAATATCTATCAGGCGAATAGGCAGTTTTGCAATTATCAGTAAATTTTTTTGTTATGGCTCTAATAGGTGCCAGCTTAT
Source organism: Tillus elongatus (assembly GCA_964006375.1). Taxonomy (NCBI): domain Eukaryota; kingdom Metazoa; phylum Arthropoda; class Insecta; order Coleoptera; family Cleridae; genus Tillus; species Tillus elongatus. Next base: position 43,576,317 of record OZ023269.1, read on the forward strand.
CTATTTCGCGTCTTTGCGAGCGATTTTCTTTATTATCAAATCGCAAACATGTAAGCAAAAATTCAAACCGTCTTTGGGCCATAGTTACTCGAAATATTTCAAAACCGGTTACGTCAGTTTTCCATAAATCCTTCAGTAAACGGTGGTTGTTTCGAAAAACTCCTGCTAATTATAGCAGTCCGAATAAAGCTTTTAGTTCTATATTATTTGTAGGTTGATAATAAGAAGATTTCTCCCATTCACGTATTTCTTCCTCTATTCGTTGATTTGTCCACCGCGTAATATCGTCTATCATTTCTTCATCCATGAAAATAAGAAAACATTCAAGAGGACTTTTTTTATCTCTAGCGGATCTTTTGACACCAGGCAATTGAGTTATCAGGTTCTCGCCTCGGGTTCTCACATTCCTGTTATAATATGTTTTTCTTCATTTAGTTCTATTTTTCCCTAAATAGTATTTTTCCCGATCTTGCACTGTTTCAGATTCATTTTCGGTTACATCATTTTCGTGTGCGTTAGTGGTAACACCGGCAGCTTCCATAAGGTTACCTTGTCCATCTTCATTATTTGTTTCCTGCTCAACATCTGGATAGTCACTGTTTATGCTTACATTGTCTATCTCACTCTCATCGTCTGATTCAATTACTTCTTCATCTTCGCTTTGCACCTCCTTCCACAGATTCTGGAGGCGACGCATTTCCTTTTCGTAGTCTCCCATAGTTAACCTAATGATTTCAAGGGCTGGTGAATAATATCGACATTTAATAAGGAAACATACCTCAACATTTGAAGGAAAGGTGCGTAAACAGCGATAGAAATGTATTTGACAAATGTTCGAATTTTGTAACACAATCCGACACGTGGGGTTTGACAAACCCTAGGTAAACTAAACCGTTTTTTTAACACAAACTCTATCAAACTGTTGTCAAAATGGCTCCGCACGCTAAGAGACTAGACAATTTCCGAAAGTTAACGAGAGGGATATGCATGTGAAAGCGGTATTTTTGAAATCGTCGGACATTTTAGTTCTCTCTGGGTTTGTCACACCCCACATGTCGGACGCCTGGTTAAAAGACTTTTACTATGAGACAAACTTTTATTTTTTAACTCTACGCATTTCGGCCGCTTATCGAGCCATCTTTAGCGGTTAAGACCTAAAATGTAAAAAGTTTCTGGTAAGTCTAACATGTGAGTAACTACACTAAAAGTACAGAAAGTACAAGGTCCAGTGAGCTAACGTCAAACATTCAAATGAGCCCCAACGGTCATGCATTATTAAACCGACAAGATTGCCAGGGGTATAAGATATTCTACAAATATACATTTAAAAGCAAGAAAAATACAGTCCCACAAAAGGACAGCACTCTGATGGAGTCCAGATAACATGTTAAAAAGTTAAATTAGTCAACCAATTTAAAGCAGGACAAGCACAACATAAAGGCAGGGCAGGCTGCACCGCCGCGCAGAATCCCCTGAGAACATCTGTATACGCGAAATTCAGAAAAAGAACGAAAAGAAAATTAATCTTTGATACATACTTAACTTCTATCTTAATTACAGAAAAGATACTGTATGGAATGTTGTCAAAGGTTTGGTTATTTATTCATTGCACTCCGATTTTCAAAGAAAAATAGCATTAAACAGGAAAACAAGAAGATCCCCAGACTTGAAGTAGCCAGCATATGATTGCAAAGGATGCTTATTTTTTTATTTTATCGAACAACAAAATGGAACTTTGCGCACGTATGAAGCAAAAATTTGAATTGAGACTGAGAATGAAAAAGGGCAGGTGACAAGTGACGCAAGAGCTAAAAGTGACATATGAAGAGACGGTGGGAAGAGTAATGTAAACGGCATAGACAGGGAAACCACAGGATAACGAAAACATACTTGTTTAGCTCCATGGTTGGAATAGACCGCAGATCTGCCGGAGCACTACTATGGAAAGTCTATTCTATCAGGTTTCTCTATGTAAAAGGAATGTTCATGGCACTGGTGCTGGAAACATTAAGAACATTTCTATTGGAGCCATTTAGGTATTTATAATACTTCATTTCTTCCCGGATGAATTGATTGGTGCCAATACTTGATGGATGAAAAATTCTAGCGTCCTTCTCCTTGTCAAACGTATGGCCGCTCTCTCTCAGGTGACAGCCAAAAAACTGAAGTGGTGTTGTCAGAGTTATTTCTGCTTCTTAGATGTTCGGAGATTCTGGTGCCCAACGCTCTGCCCGTTCTTCCTATATAAACGGTGTTACACTGCAGATTACCACAGTTGAGACAATAGACCCCGTACTTCTTAAGGTGAGGCATATAACCTTTATTGTGCACCAAATTTACTTAATGGTGTCTTTTGACTTGTATGCAAATTTGATGTTATCCCTTTTCAAGGCACGATATATTGCAGTAATGATGGGGCCACAGTAAGTGAGTGGAAAGTAGGAAAGGTTCTCAGGCTGAGTTGGCAAGGGGTGGGGGCTTGTTTCCCTTAAGAGCTGACGTCTCTTTTTCGTATTATTCTGTCTACTAAGCGGGCAGGGTACTCGTTATTTACGGCTAGTTGTTTAATAACATTGAGCTTGTTACTAAAATTCATCCCCAACAGTGGGAATCCAAACAGACTATCTATCAAATATCTGATGGACGTCAACTAGTGGGACATGTAGTGACAAGATTTATATGGCGTCCATCAGATATTTGATAGATAGTCTGTTTGGTGCCCGACTGCCGGGGATGAATTTTAATAACGAGCTCAATGTTATTAAAAAACTAGCCGTAAATAACTAGTACACTGTCAGCTTAGTAGACAGACTAATACAAAAAAATAGCAGTCAGCTCTTAAGGGAAACAAGCTCCAGCCTCATATAAACTCAGTCTGAGAACCCTTCATACCTTCCAGTCACTTATTGTGTCCCCATCACTACTGAAGTCTCTGGTGTCTTGAAGAGAGATTAAAGAGAGCCAATAAAACATTAATTTGCAATTCTAAAATGAAAACGAAATATTGGAGAAGAATATGAGAATACTGCCAACAAAGTAGTACCAAGAAAAGAGTTCAGTAACATAAACTGCAACTGCAGAAATAAATGCTATGACAAAGTAGCCGACGAATCCCGTCGCGAATACTTTTAAAATTTTGGAAAATAGGAAATTTTTCGACACAAAATTCCTTTTTATGTGGTATCGTTAAACAGAACAAACTAAAAGTCCATCGTCCAAGGAGTGGAGTTAGAGGCTTAAAGAATGCATCCAATGTTTATTTCATACACACAGCTGAAACATTACAAGTGTGTAAACAATACTTTTTAGACACATAAAATATCTTCAGCAGGAGACGATCTTCGGGGCAAGCATCCCCAGGAAACAGAAGAAAAAGTTGAAGAGATACGAAACCATATTAAGAGCTTTCTTGCATACCAGTCTCATTATACTAGAGCCCATAATCCAAACAGGAAATATCTGGATACACAACTGAATATTCGCATAATGTACAATCTTTATAAAGATAAGTGCGATGAACAAAATACATCTGCAGTTTCAGAAACAATGTATTGTAAGATTTTTCACATAGACTTTGGTCTTCATTTTCACATCCCTCTTAAAGACACATGTATCAAGTGTGACACTTTCAAAGCTAAAATTGATATTGAGACTGTCGAAGAGACAACGCGCAACTAAAAAATTCAGCTTTACCTTTCCCAACACCAAGTTGTTCTATAGCTTACTATAAACGGAATATGTATGTGTATAATCTTGGAATACACCGATTGGGTGAAGAAGAACAAGCTTTTATGCATGTGTGGGATAAAACAGTAGCTTCTCGTGGAGCTCAATAAATTGGATCCTGCATTCGAAAACATTTGCTGGATCATACGCCACAAGCCAAGCATATTGTCGCATTTAGTGACGCCTGTGGAGGGCAAAATCGAAACTTTAAACAATGCTTGTTGTGGCTGAAATTACTTGCTGACAATGAATTGTATCTGGAAAATATCCATAACAAATTTATGGTTTCAGGCCATTCCTTTTTACCAAATGATAGAGATTTTGGTGTAATAGAACAGTATGCAAAAAACAGAGTAAAATACATCCCTTAAGACTGGTATTCGATTATAAAAAATGTTAGAGCAAAAAGTCATTTCAAATTTACAAAATGCAAAGGACTGATTTCGTTTCTACAGCATGATTAGAAAAAGCAGTCACTCGCAGTAAGACTAATACAGATAATGAGCCAATATCCTGGTTGAAAATATAACGGCTTCATTTTGAAAAAGGAGAGCCGTATATTTTTTTTTATAAAGAAACGCTCACCCCAGATATTAACTTTTACGTTATGGACTTGACTCCAAGGAATAAAAAAGATAGACCAGTGGATTTTAAAAACATTGACCTACCCCTGCTTTATGAATCTAGCCTTCCTGTGAATGAAAAGAAGAAAAAAATATGGAAGAGCTGTATCAGTTTAGACCACCATTCTATCAGGAATACTTCCGAATACACTAATGAAGAAACCGACTCGCCTCAAATTAGTCCCTTGGAAGACTATATAATCAGTCTTGAGGTTGTAAATAAAAATTTACTGATTTAAATTTAATAATAAAAAAAATTTTAAAAATGTTTTTCTGTATAAAATATACCACGCAAAAGCGATGAAAGTCATATTGGTCTAAGTCACAATGTTTAGAATGGGACACAAACAAAAGTTTTTTTCAATTAACTGAATTTCGCAATGTCTAAATATAAACTTTCCCCACAAAAGTTTCTAACTTTTAATTACTATTTGTTTCTAAGTATTTTTTATTACTTGTTCAACTTTGGCCACTTATATCTCAAAACTACTTTTTTTGACTTAGACCACTTTGACTTTCATAGGCTCAAATAGACCTTTGCTCTAATGCTGTGGCCGTGTTCTCAGTTATATAGTTTATGATTTAATATTCTATAATTTGTAGAGAATTTTCGTGAAAAAAATCCGCTACGCAAGAGACCGCGACATTTGAATTTTGAAAATATTTCTTCAAATAAACGAGAATTATGTCTCCTATAATCCATATCCGGAATCACTTTTAGTTTTTATGTGTTTATATATTATATACAGACTGGCGTATTTCCAAATTAAACCTCAATATGTCCGTGTTCATACAAGCTACGAGAAAAAATTGTATACGTTAATTATAAGGTGTCTTGAGCTGCATCTTACGAAATTATTTTAACAATCACAAGGTGACCCATTGGTGATACAAATTTTCTTTTTGTTTTAATATAACACCCTTATATTATTTTTTGCATTTTTAATCGACTTGTAATGCATCCCTGGAAAAATAAAAATTGATGTCGTTCATCATTTGGTGTTATTTCAATTGTTTTCTAACTTTTTACGCTTTTGGCACCTAGCGAAAATCGTGATACAGTGTTTTCACCAATAGATAGCGGAGCTCAATAAAAATTCCACATTAGATAGGTTTTCGTTTATATTATTTGTCGAAAAAGTCGAGATGCTATATACAGCCGCTCTCAAATAGTCGCTGAATTCAAAAAAATTCAAACTGCCATAGTTGAAATTTTTAAAATAAAACAGACTGTATTTTGTGTTTCATAAGTACAGCACAAGCTTTCCGCTCATACCTTTGTGTAACCTACATATACTTAAAGACGTTTTAGAAATATTAACTTCTATAATCACATACCATGATTTATTTAGGGATTAGTTTTTTAAAAATTGGGGGGGGGTGTGATTATATAGCGAATTTTCGGGGAAAAATATTAAAATATTTAAATTAACTTTGGCACAAAAAAGTAATTCTTATTTTGATAGGATTATCTATATTTACATTTTGCTAATACAGAACTAGTTGACAATTAGTGTTCACAAATGTCAAATGAAAATTCAAAGTGGCAGATTTAAATAACGTCCTTGTTTCTGAGACCTTGTGAGACAAACAGTTTTGTTTTCTCCTGCTTATATTTTTTTTACTACACTAGATCAAACCTACGTGAAAAGTTAGAAAAATGCTTTTTACGTTAATTTTTTTATTTATTTTGATAACAGAACAGGTAAAACTAATTGGAAGATTTGGGATTGCACGTTTGAATAGAGAAGCAAAAGAGTTCTCCAAAAGGGTGCCACTCGACCTACATTCTCTACTTAAATTGTGGATGTAAATGTCACCCCCGGTAGGAATGCCACGCTATAAATTCTGTTAAGATTACAAAAGTGTGCTTCTTGAAAGCAAAACCGAAGTGTTTTACGGTTTCCCTAAGTTCTGGGCAGTTATGGGGAAAACCCTGGTGAACCCTTTCATAATAGACACCTATATATACATGAGTCCAGCTCATATAATATAAAATATTAAATATATATATATATATATATATATATATATATATATATATATATATATATATATATATATATATATATACCTGTGTATGAATCCAAATGAAAAATAAATATGTTACATATAGATATAAATTATTTTGGAGGAGCTCTCTATTAATCGCATTCTACTTGTGGAGTCCTTTTATTTGATATCCATATTAAGGAGGTTGTGAAAAAAAGGTAATTCGCAATATTGCGTCGTTCGCCAAATGTTTGGAATGACATTGCATGGTTTATCGTATTTTTCTCGTCAAACCATTTTATTTGATACCAAGGGGGTTGTGAATAAAAAGGTAAAGCGCTATCTTAGGGTTTCCACCATATGGAGATTAGAATGACGTAACGTAGTTTATTGAATTTAACTTGCCAAACTTCTTTCATTTGATCCGCAGTCAAGGGAGTTGTGAAGAAAAAGGTAATCTGCTATCTTGGAGGTCCAGATATACTATATTGCATTGCCACCGCATTTATGGACGGTTGTCAAATATTAAAGCTGTAATTTTGTCAGAACTAGTCAAAATTTTCATTGCAAGATATTTTCCGGTGAGAAAATGAACTAATAAAGCGCTGTAATCTAATAACAAAAAGGAATCGGCCAACATAAAAAAATGTTTGCACCAATTTTTTATCGTGACATGATATTTGTTCTCAGCATCAAATATCTTCCTTTCTCAGTGAATGTAACAAAATCCAATACTAGAGGAATTTTGCCTACCACTTACAAGATGCAGGTGTTCTGTAGGAAAACCACATTAATTTAGAATTAAGTCAGCGAAAGTAAAGTAAAGTAAAGTTTCCGCGATTAACTCTCACTCGATCTCCATATCAGACCATTAACAAAATGCCAATTCTCCCTCTTTCAAGTAAACGAGCGATTGCTTAAACTTTGGAAATTAGTGTGCTCTTTGCACAAAATAAAAATAATGTACAATCGCTTAGATTATTTAGTTGCCCCAAACATTTGTCAAATGCATCTTGCATGATCCCTAATTTCAAAGTTAGCAGTGCAGGGTTGTGATTCATTATCTTAAACTCTACCAATCCAAGGACCATGGTGGGGAAAAGATTGACAATATTTTTTTCATTAGCTAAATTATGAGGTTGGCAACGTTGTCGTCTTCGCTGTAAATTTTGATTATTTCTGCCGTTTTTTATTTTGCGTTTTTTAGTTGTCGATGATGTCCTTTCTCTTTGATGGACGAGGTGACTTATTCTAGTGGTGGCTCTATGGGAATAGCGATGAGGTCCGTCTTCTTTGGTGGTTGTGGTGGGTTCTGCTACTGACGGCTATATGCGGTTTGCGGTGCTGTCCTTCCTTGCTGACGATGTTTGTCACTTCAACTAGGTTAAAAGGTTTAGCGGTAAAAGTCGTTGTACACGTTTGCTACTTTTGTCTAGAACTAATCCTAATCTATATTACAGACTATGGCCAATCAGCGTCGCCAGGAAGGAGTATCACCTCACTATCCTAGAAATTTTGTCGAACCCCTGACTTTCTGTAAGGAAGGTTGGGATCTTTAACGTGCCTAAGTTCGCATGGACACGGGACCGACGGTTTTACGCCCCTACCAAGTGCGGAACGTGCAGTCATTCAACTTGCTCAAATAGAATGCTGCAACCTCGGTCGATGGTATTGTTAAAAAATTTACTGACAAACTGAAAGGAGGACTCTGGTATCTCACACAGTACCTAGATTATTTAGCGGTTCTCTGATTCACATTTACTGTCTACAGTACATCATATAATACGATATATTGGATGAAATGCGCAAGCTATTATAAAGGATAATATAACTCGCGGCAAACAGTGTTATCGGACATTGCAAAACTTTGCAATTCATGGTGAATCGATTTGGATTGATATTGGTATTTTATAAGTATTTCAACCAAACGGTTGGATAGGTGGTATGGTTAAAATGAATTCAGAAAGGTGGGCTGCAAATACAAAAACGTTCCAGCGATCCTGAAACAGCGTCACAGCTCTTCATATACTAAAGTATTTGAATGCGCAGGAGTCTATACAAGCAATCTTTGAAAGCGCTGAATGGTAAACTTCACAAAAAATTTGTTAACATTATGAAGACATTGAAGCCAAAATTCACTTAAAAATGTGAATTTCGTGTGATATGAGGATTTTTATTTCCCCGATGGTACATATTTCTTTGGTTATAAACTCCATGACGTGTAAATTTTCACTCATCTGTTCATATGATTTTGGAGACGAAAGTGCGGACCTCTTGGAGTTGAGTGAGTACGAACTCGCAAAACTACATACGCTTTTCATTATCGCCTGCATAAAGTTCTTGTACATGTATCTACGAGTATGGATGATATTTATGCTTACTTAGGATCCTCTGTATTGGCGAATAGCTTATTCCTCAGTCAGCTTAGGCTGCTCGTATTGATGATATTGCAGTTTAATCTTCGGTCACTGGATGTGACACCTTTTTAGCGGTATTGAGATTGAACAAAGAAACTTTGCCTTAGTACGTTTGAATTTATTCTTGTTCATGGCTGGTAAGCTTGGCTATCTGTCGTTAAAAGTGCGGCAAGTTCTACATATAAGTTTACCACATTTGTCATAGATATAAAATAAATCTAAAATTACTGTATAATTATACAACTGACTATCAATTTTCGACAAGAATACTTTCACATAACTGTATAATAGTTATGAATTTAGTAAAGAAAGAATGACGTTATTTGACAGTTCAAAATTTTCCGCAGCAATGTGATCGAAAGTTTTTATTCAAGATGATAAAGTAATTTATTTAAAAACTAAGTTAGTTGGGTATAGGTAGGAGGAAATATCATTTACGAAGGTCTGTGAGAAACTCGCGTAGTAAAGTACTAGGTGAAATTTAGAATCAGAAACTATGCCAGATGGGTATACCAAAACCTAATAAAATTCAATAGATGTTTTATTTTACCATCAAATAATGTAATAAAATATAGGGTGTTCCGTTTGAGAATCGTGAGATTTTCTAGATCTTCTAGTACCAAATTCAGGCCAAATTCTGAACATCCTGTGTATGTCTGTGGAAAAATTTCCATTAGGATAGATACCTTGATGTTTTTCAAATAATTTCAGCCAGTTTCAAGTGTATAGCGATTATCATTTGGTAGATACCGTGGTTTTTGTAAAGTTGGTACGTTACAAATAAACGAATATCTCAGAAATGTTTGAAAATTAGAACATGACGGTTTCGACAAAGTTGACTTTAAATTTAAAGACGAATCCAATAAAATATAGCATGTTCTATTCAAAATAAATGAGTTGGTTCCGGTTTCCCGTATAACTGGATATGCCGCCAACTTGAATGTATTTTCATTTGAAAGATAGACATTACTTTTACTATTACTAATACTATCGTCGCTGGTATTACGCACAGTTAGTTAAACAAAATAACTAAACAGTTAAGCCAAATAAGTTGTATAATATATTCTTTTGGTAAAGCTAAATCACTTGTCTGTTTATAAAGCATATCATAAAATACATACCGGCTGCATCTCTTAGAGATAAAACTCAATGCGCATTTGAAAATTAGAGCTTGTCGAAAGTATCACAAAATGTAAATGTTCGTGGCACTTCCAGAGTTTTAATAGAATGGGAAGTTATATTGCGGTTGAGCTTCACGTATTTACATTAATTAATATAATTGCAGCACTTTCATAAGAACACTTAATGAAGAAGGGCTTTCAGAAAAAGAGGAACTGTAATGCTTTTGGCTTAATTATTCAAAATTGCTTCCAATGTAACATACCTCTAATGACAGTAGAACATTTTTGGTTGCACATTTGTCAATATTTACTTTACATAAAGTCCCCTCAGAGTTTAGTTATGCAAATGACTACAACGAAAAAAAAAATCATAATTCAAATAAACTTTTGTGGTATTTAGATCTGTTCTATATATTTTAACTTTTTCTTCAATAGACACGTTATTTGTTTATTTTTGACTAATACACAGCCAGTTTCTTAAAATGTCTTGAAAATGAATTATATATATATATATATATATATATATATATATATATATATATATATATATATATATATATATATATATATATATATATAATAATACCTTTATTAATCCAATATTTCATTCAAATGCTATAAGATAACTAACAACAAAAGGTTCTAAACTAATGTTATATATATATATATATATATATATATATATATATATATATATATATATATATATATATATATATATATATGTGTGTAGCATATTTCATCAAAATAACTTTGTTGTTTGGAAAAGTCCACAAATTTTTCGAAAAAAGCTTTAACCTGTCTGATTTTCCTGGCCAACGAACCTCTTTATTCCCTTGCTAAAATGCAATTAATGATTCACAAAAAGCTTTTCGCCGAAGTTTACAAACTAATTTTTGTAGGAAAATTTTCAAACAATTTTTTCATAGGAAAATTTGCAAACAACTTTTTCACGAAAATCCGAAAACATTATTTTTAGAATAACATTTATTATTAATTACCAAAATGTCACAAAAATCGTAGAAAAATAATTTCTACGGAAACAAAAAATTCCTTCGAAAACCGACTAAATATTTTTTACAAACAAATTTTAGAAAATATTTTAGTAAAATGAAGGACAAGGGCGGTTGAAGCAGGCTTAGCACACTTCTTGTGACATTTTCACTACACAACCCGTATTCGTTTAAGGTTCTTTGTCTAAAAGTTGCCAACTTTGACATTTCACATCGCGACATTGTCGTTTTGAGAAGAAAAACTATAAAATTTTTAAAATAATTATTCTGGTACTTATTGACTTTTTGCGCCAAAAAAAACTAACATTTGTCTTTAATATAAAATATATTTTGTTATCCACACAAAATAATTTAGTTTTGTGCGTTTCTATAGTCAGTGGGACCCAAATTTTTCTAAATGCCTGTAATTTTTTGTCTTTTAACATAGAGATCTAAATTTTGGTATATAGTATTCATTTTATAATATAAACCGGTGTACTAAATTTGGGTATATATATATATATATATATATATATATATATATATATATATATATATATATATATATATATATAGTTACATATACACACCATACATTGACAAGCATATACATAGCAAGTCTATCTAAATATCTGCTAAGACATCTAAGTCTGTTGACTTCTCTATGCCATTTTTTCAACTTACACAAATCATGTCATTCAGGGCCATATCTCTCCATTGCCGATAAGCAAAGAAGAAGACAATCGCAGCCAGAAAACCGATACATGTACAAAACAAAAAAATATATAAAACAAACTACTTTTGTTTCTTAAAGCGCAACACTTCTACGACTATAAGCATTAGATTAATTTAAACTGACCAAGCCAAAAATTTGCCAGTATCACAAAGTAAAGTACACAGTATATCGGTCGCGTGGCTTTATAATACAAACATGGAAACATTACATCCCCAACTCCCATCCGTACCCAAGCACATTTAGAATTTAACGCAAAATGTTTTTCACAGCAAAGGTAGGTTTCCACATCATACCTCACCCGCAAACCACTCACATTCCACCATATATATATATATATATATATATATATATATATATATATATATATATATATAACAATTAAAACTGACCCCCGGATATGTGTTCTAAGGAGACTAGTTCGCGGTCATTTGAAGAACAAAATTCAAAAGTCAAGATCTCCCCATTGTTTCTTAGATATTTGATTAAAGAACATTTTAGTGCAAGAGCAGTGTTGTTATCTTATTTCGAGGCTGAAAAATCGAAAAATGTACATTTTTAATATACCCCGTGTTTATTCTTTAAAATAGAAAATTCGGAAAACCCTTTTCAGCACACCTATACAAAACATCACCAAAATTTTATGTCTCTAACTTCAGTAGGTTTGGTTGGGCGTCTATGAGTAAACGAATCGGTCTGTCGGCACGCCAGTCAATATATATATATATATATATATATATATATATATATATATATATATATATATATATATATATATATATATATATATATATATATATATATATCACACCGATAACTCAAAAAATTCATATATTTTTGGACAGATGGTGCAGCCCCATTTTTGCACCACATTAATAATAAAACAGTAATTTGGTGGCCACCTTTCTCCAGAATGTCAGTTTTTTATTAATTGGCTTGTAGCGTCAGTTTCAATTTAAGGCATTTTTTGAAGATACAAAATTACATTTCGGGAAAATAGTGGCACTTGAGAAAACGTGATATGAGATAATTGTTGTGAGTCCTAAATTAATGGGTTTTAATAATTTCAATAGTTGTACTCACCTGAAACTTTGGTGTTTCATTAAAGGCATGCCAAGACATTGGCAATTTCTGTTCGAGGTGCATAACTCCCTCAGACGGCTGGAAGTAAAATAGGGTTTTGGGTTCGCGGTATCTGAAACATAAATAGCATAAGCTTAAACTAGACCCTATACTTTTAAGAATATCATTCAATCTTTTTGGAACATTTAAAATAAAATATAAAATCAACACATATTTTGTTCTTATCAAATTTACGATATTTTTATTTTTCTTGTAAACGTGTCTTAAGCGGACTGTTACAAAAAGTGCTCTTCTAAATGCATGCGAAAAGTAAACCTATATATATATATATATATATATATATATATATATATATATATATATATATATATATATATATATATATATATATATATATATATATATCTATATATATATATATATATATATATATATATATATATATATATATATATATATATATATATATATATATTCAGTTTCTAAAATACTATCTCACCCTCCTTCGTTATTATCTGTTATAATTAAACATATAAAATCAGAGAGAAGTGTGACTTTTACAGAGAAAACTGGTTTTCGATAAACATGTTTCCCTACATATTATATATATATATATATATATATATATATATATATATATATATATATATATATATATATATATATATATATATATATATATATATATATATATATATATATATATATATATATATATATGCAGGTCATTGTTATCTTTTTGTTTTTTCTTTGTTGTTTTCTTTTCTTTCTTTTTTGTTTGTTAATTGTTGTTTTGTTTTTTTAAATAATTTATTTATTTATTTATTTGTATTTTATTATTTAAGGAAATAGACTGGGACCCTTGCGTCTAGGGACCCGTCAGAGCTTGAATCACAGACTGAGATGGGCCACAGGTAAAAAGGTTTGAACATTAGGACAGACAGAAGGATATCTAAGACTAGTTACATCAAACTATTGCCTACAAAACTCGGTACTTATGTAATGCGACCACAATCTATTAAAATTATCTTATTATTTTACCTACTTATAATAGGCATTAATCTTCAAATATATTGGTACTTATATTGTCTTACATTTATATCTTTAAATCTATATCTTTAAAAAATTTGTAAATTGCGATATTTATAAACTACGTATTCATGCTCAGTAAATTTGTAACATTTGTTGGAAATTCTGTATATCGGCTGAGCATTGTGACAAGGTTAGTACGTTGTAGAGCGTATTTTGAACATGCAAAAATTATGTGATTTGGGTCTGCTACCGCGTTTCGATCGCAGTCACAATACGGTGTTTCCCTTAAGCCAATTTTGTATCTTCCATAGTTAGTTTTCAACCTAGTCAACGTAGTATAGTGAAATATGTTGTCTCTATGTTACTGGTTTATTTCCAGTGGAAGTGAAGGATGAATTAAGGTGTATGGATTCGACGAGTTACTGACAAAATGTTTCCATTCTCTTTGCCATAGTAAAGTGATGTGCTGGTTAACTTGTTTCTTTAGATCACTGTAATGCATTTTGCAATTAAATTCTTCTCCAGGCGCTGCTTGCTTAGCCAACGTATCATATCCCAAGCAACATTTAAAGTCAAATTGACGTAAAATCGCCCTACCAATAGGTCGGCGACCAAATCACCACAGGTCATTTTCAAGTAAAATTTAAGTGTATATTACTAATGTGGGGAATAAAGTCAAAGTAATATGGAAGTCGATAATAGGTCCAGCAAGGCGTTTCGACCAAGGCGTTTTAGTTATATTTAGGGCATTTACATTCAACATTGGGCCAATAGACGTAATATATTGGTAAATATGTGCTACACTTTACTTGAATCTGACATCTAGGCGCCGAGTGCCGTGACGTTCTTAACAACGAACTACGCATGTGACATTATTCGGTTCTGTAGGATCTGTGGTTATGTATGTATAAACAAACAGTAGAGTAGTAGAGATATTGTCCATCTTTGTTAAAAAATGACATCTTGAATGATCAAAGAACTTACTTTAAATATTTGTAACAATGATGAAGGAGATTCGCACGTATAAAGTAAAAAACCACTGCGGTTATGTTTTTTTCTGTTAACATGATGATGAAAGTGCGATAAAATTCGAGCGCCCGTGTAAAAGATAAGATTAGTGAAAATAAAAAATTATTCAAAGTTCTTGAAATTCTGATTTTGGAGGATTGGTGATGTAAACAACACAAAACTATCCTGTCGTCATGGTATACAAGCATTATTTAATGTTTTTTTCGAACTAAAATTTGATTACACTTTATTCAACAACAAAATATTTTTCATTTTCCAATACAATCAAGATGGATACCGCAAAATTATACTAATATGGCTGGCCTTCTAACATTATCGACCTGAAAGTTAATTTTGCCCTATTTTTTTACCTATAAGTCACAATCCCCAATGACAGGGCAAACTAACCAAACTTTGAAGGCATTTTGTCTTATTATGGGAATTTCAACTATATGGTAAACGAATTTTGTTTGAATTTATTAGAAATGAAACATTTTCGTCTGTAAAAATATATATTACTTATATCAGTGCACACCCTAGAGACATATAGGAATGACAGCGCTTTTGGTCTTTGATAATATATAGACATTAATAGAAAATAGAAACAAAATAAAATAAGTAAATAAACATAAACATGACAGCTGACTGTGTTGCCAATGCTTCACTCCATTTGGCATGAAAAGGGATGTATTATATTGAAGAGGGAAACGTGTTGATTTGATACCAGCATATAATTGAAATTCAGTTTTACTTTCATATACCTAGTAGTAGTAGCCGATCAAGTTGTCATACTTTTTTAGGATTTACACAGAGAACATTATCGAAATAATAATTATTAATATGAAGCGAACTGAATACAAGCATTCTTTACTATTCTATAATAATTTGTAGTATGTCTGTAAACTTTTATTGGTTTCAAAAGGGCCATTGTAACACTATATTTGTTACTGGTGCACGCACATTCACAACAAGAATAAACTTTTATTGATGAAGTTTATCAACTGACACACCTTTAAGATTCACAAATGTATTTAACGGCTGTACACTTTGAACTTTGAGGACAATTTTTATTTCAAGTCAGATTTTATGGGTATTTTCAACTTGAAGGTAGGCAATTTGACTTGGAAGACCATTTCTGCAGTAATTATGACTTTATAGCCGATCAGAAAGCCATTTTAGGTTAGCTCAGTGCCCAAAATATTTCCTGTGCTGTATTGCACTGAAATTGGTAATATATATGTAAGCTGGACTTCATAAGAAGACCTCCAATTTACTATACCACAGAGACATATTGCAGGTCAATATTAGGTAATAAATTACCTTAAAGTAGGTATTTCAGGTATCTGGACTTGGTAGTCTATTTTCAGTCCAGTATAGGGCACACTTCGACCTAAAAATTACCAACTCTGGAATTGAAACACAAAAGTATATTCAAGTATATTTTATGAGTAAAATTGAACCAATTTTTTCCCAATTTAGTTACTTGTAAGTTACTGACTTTGGAGTAATTTTAATAGTCAAAAATAAGCTAGTTCGGAGCCGTATTTCTAAATTTGTAGTCATTATGACAATGAAGGCAACATTTTGGTTAATTATTACTAAATTACAACTTGGTTAGGTTATTTGGACTCGAGTGCTGGTTAACATGCCTTAATTTGTTGCTTGGGATATATATATATATATATATATATATATATATATATATATATATATATATATATATATATATATATATGTATATATATATTATGAGAATGCTTTTTCCTCTCTGCAGATCACACAAGATTTCATACTAAGGCTCATTTATAAAAAAAGATGTACAAGATCAGGCTAAATTGTTGTACAACTGGGACAACACAATATTGGACCTGAGAAACTTATTTGTGCTAAAAGCACTAAAATATATGCATGTACACAGTGCAAAACAGGCGAGAATGACCAATGGTTATCCGACGAGAACTCGTGTAAATGATGTCTTGTCAGTTCCACTAAGAGTCAAAAATGCTCCTCAGCGATCCTTGTGGTACTACGGTCCAAAGTGTAATAACTTAATACCTAGATAATTAACGGTACTGATACATTACAAGTTCAAAAAAAGGCTAAAGATTACCAAATACAAGGAAAAGATACATTCTTGGCGATTGTTAATGTATGTGTCTACGTATGAGTGTGGGAGTGTGCGTGGGGAGTGATGGGATATACACATTGGAGGACATATATGTAGGGTGGTACAGGAACGCTTGTAAGTATGAATGGTTATTTATTTGTTTGTTTTTTCCTTTTTGTTTTGTTTCTATGAGTGGATGGATGACTTGTTAATGAGGGGTGGAATGTGAGTGGTTTGCGGGTGAGGTATGATGTGGAAACCTACCTTTGCTGTGAAAAACATTTTGCGTTAAATTCTAAATGTGCTTGGGTACGGATGGGAGTTGGGGATGTAATGTTTCCATGTTTGTATTATAAAGCCACGCGACCGATATACTGTGTACTTTACTTTGTGATACTGGCAAATTTTTGGCTTGGTCAGTTTAAATTAATCTAATGCTTATAGTCGTAGAAGTGTTGCGCTTTAAGAAACAAAAGTAGTTTGTTTTATATATTTTTTTGTTTTGTACATGTATCGGTTTTCTGGCTGCGATTGTCTTCTTCTTTGCTTATCGGCAATGGAGAGATATGGCCCTGAATGACATGATTTGTGTAAGTTGAAAAAATGGCATAGAGAAGTCAACAGACTTAGATGTCTTAGCAGATATTTAGATAGACTTGCTATGTATATGCTTGTCAATGTATGGTGTGTATATGTAACTATATATATATATATATATATATATATATATATATATATATATATATATATATATATATATATTGATTGGGCAGTCTTGGACAAGCAAGTTTGAATTATACCACATTAAAAATTTTCAGATAGAAGCATCCTTTTCGAAACGATGTAATTAAAAAAATTAGTGTCCGCAAAACGGATTTTTTTGTAGCCTAAGTAGATGGAAAAAACTCAAAAATTAATTTAGTAGAAAACTAAAAAACCAATGCACGTTTAAAGCTTTGTTGGTAAAAGTGAGTATTTAAAAAAAACTTGTAATACTGAAAATAAAGAAAAATCGACCTATAATGTATTTAATAAACTATTTTTAGAATCAAACTCTAATAAAGAAATTCGGTAGAAGGAAGCCCCATAAAGCCAAGCTAGATCCTGTACACCAAAAAGAACATCCTTTATAAGTACAGTTATTAAAGATTGCAAGCGTTTTAGTGTTTCATCGTATTGAATCTTTTCTATTTAACGTCGGTCTATTTCCGCGACTATGGCCAAACACAGACGCCAGGGATTAGTAACAACAGTAGGTGAGTATGGTACTCCGAAAATGGATATAAACCGAAACATGCAACACCTTAAACAAGTATAAATGTTGACGTACCTCGGAAGTCTTATTACGAATGAGAGTGAGTGTAGCAAAGAACTGCGAAGAGGGAAATATTCAGTAGAGGAAATACTCTTCTTACTAATAAACATTTAGCTTGGAACTCAGAGAGCGAATCATCAAGTCATACCTACAGAATGTTAAGACATTAAAATGTAGGGGGCAGAAACCTGGACTTTTAGAAATTAAACAGTAAAAAGAATAAAAGTTTTTAAAATGTCGACATCAAAACAACCACACAGGTAAAATACCCCGACATAAAGCTAATAAAATTGTACTAGAAGAGTTAACAGGAATGGGTTTTTCCTGAAAAATATTCTGAGGTTTAATGATTACTTGACAACAATATTAGAAAGACGCATTTTTGTAAGAAAGGTAAGATGTAGATATAGATAATGTCCGTTTATCACAAGCACGCATGAATCTTGTTTGCGGTATAACCCATATAGTAGAAACAATGTACAATATATTATCAAAATAACTTATTATTTGAAAATGTACAAAAGTCTTCCGAAAATAAACTAAAATTGTTTCTGAGAAAACTGGTTTCCTAGCCAACAAACGTTGGGTTAATAGCAACTTGAGTTATTGAAATTTGAAGCTTTTCATTAAAATGTGCTACCAGAACGCACTTACTGTCTCTCTTTTCTTACAAAGATGCATCATATTTCGATAAAAAATGCAAAAATGCAATAATACAAGCGTGTTCGAAAGAAAATTATAGGTATCACCGGCCATTTTTAGGCCATTTGGGACACCCGGTGATTGTAAAAATAATTTTAGAAGATGCAGTTCAAGACACCCTGTAATTAACGTATGAAACTTTTACTCGTATCTTGTATAATAACAAATATATTGAGCTTTGGCGTAAAAATGCGTCACCCCGTATATATGTAAACAGATAAAAACTTAAACTAAACCCGGATATAAATTCTAGGGGGCATAGTTTACGCCCATTTGAGGAAATCATTTTAAAACTCAGAAATGGCGTTCTCCTCATTAACGGTTTTTCTCTACGAAAATTAGTTAACAATTATAGACCGTTAAACCATAAGCTTAACATAAACTACTGCCAAAGCATCAGAGAAGGGGTCTATTTGAAATGAAATTTCTGGAAACATTTTAGTAAAATGAATGACAATGACGGTTAAAGCTGAAACTTAAGGATTTGCAGAACACTCTTCTTGTGACCTGCGTCGAGGATGCTATTCTCTATTGCTTGCCAATTACTACAAAAATTGTATTTCTAGTTTTTATCCGCTTAGTTTATTCACGACGCTAATGCTGTTTGCGAAAGAATCGTCAGATCTGACAAATATGTTAGGTTCTCTGATGTACTTATCAAAAGAGGTACTGAAAAGTCTGGACGCAGCAAGTGCGTTATGGTAGCGAATTTTCGTAAAATTGTTTTTAGTTGCAAATATGCCTTGTTTTGAAAAGAAAGACATTTGGTTGGCAGTGTAACCTATATAGTTAGGTTGACCTGACCTGACCTAACCTAACCTAACCTATATAGTACTAACAATGTACCATATTTCGTTAAAACAACTTCGTTGTTTCAAAAAGTAGAAACATTTTCCGAAAATAAACTTAAAAATTTCCAGAAAATACTTGTCTGATTTTCCTGGCTAACGAACCTTCTCAAGACATTTACACAGCTGCCAAGATATAATTATTCACAAACAGCTTTGGGATCAAAATTAAAAAAAAATATATTATGAAAATTTACACAAATTTCTTTAACAAAATTTCACATTTTTTACAGAAATTGTCTTCAGTAATTAAATTATAATTTTCACAAAAACTTTTTTACAATAACTTACTAAACATTTATTATTAATTACTACCATATCACAAAAATCTTACAAAAAATTATTTCTACGGAAACAATAAAAACATTTCAGCCACTATTTGAGAGTGAATGTATACGACAGCTCGATTTTTTCGACGAGTAATACAAACAAAAAATATTCATATCTGTGAACGCGTCATTTCCATACGGCTCCGCTATCTATTGGTAAAAACGCAGTATCACGATTTGTGATACGTGTTTCTGATATATGCCAAAAACGCGAAAAGTTGCAAAACAATTGAAATAACTCAAAAGCGATCAAAGATATCATGTTTTCCCTTACAAACGTGCATCATAATTCGATGGAAATACAAAAATGCAGTAACATAAGGCGTGTTCTTTAAAAAACAGAAATTGTATATCACCACCGACTTATGCGCCACCCTGTGATTGTCAAAATAGGTCTATAAGATGCAGCTCGAGACACCTTATAATTAACGTAAATATTTTTTTCTCATGCCTTGTATAATAACGGATATATTCAACTTTACTGTAGAAATGGTTCACTATGTATATGTCTAAACAGACAAAAACTGAAATTGACCCTGTATATAGGTTTTAGGTGTTCTAGTCTGGCTCATTTGAAGAAATCTTTTTAAAATTCATAAGTCAAAGGCTTCTCAATAACGAATTTTTTCACAAAAATTTGCTAAAATATAGACTATTAAACGACTATAGCTGAAACTTGTGCCAAACCATAAGAAAGAGGGTCTATTTGAAATGCATTTATCGAAAATATTTTTTTTATAAGGACAATGGTGGTTGAAGCTCAAACTTAAGGCTGTGTAAAACACACTCATTACGAGATTTTTTCTACATAGTCCGTATTTATTTTAGATCCGTTGTCTGAAAATTGCAAATTTTAAAGTTTTAAATTCGGACTGTGACGTTTTAAGAAGAAAAATTATAAAATGATCAAAATATTTTTTCTGCTATTTCTTGACATTTGTGCGTCAAAGAAACTTAACCCTTGTATGTAATATTCAATTGGTTTTGTTATTCACAAAAAATATTTTGTTCTTGTGATTTCCTCTGATCACCAGTGGTACCCATTTTTTTTTTCTTTAAGTGCGCATAACTTTTTTTTTTGTTTTAACTTAAAGATCTAAATTTCGGCATGTAGGGTAAGTGTGACACTAGAAATTAACAAAATTTTTCCGAAAAAACTGATCCGATTTTTCTGGATAACGAACTTTTTCAAGCCACTTACAAAAGCAATGTACATACCAAATTTCATTAAAATCGGCCCTTTATTTGTTTAGTTATCGATACTATATATATATATATATATATATATATATATATATATATATATATATATATATATATATATATATATATATATATATATATATATATATATATATATATATATATATATATATATATATATATATATATATATTTATTTCTAGTGCAAATCCTAATTTTATAAATAAAACACGCACCAACAGTTAACAAATGATAAGCTTCTTGATGAAATATATTTGAAAAATGCTTTTTTACGACGGATGCTATCTAACGTACCTATTACTAAAAGCAAAAAAAAAAAAAATTTCTACGATTGGTTAAATTACAAGCCATAAAACTTATTTACAGTTAATCAACTATTTCCTGAAATCTTCTAGTGGTATAAGTTTCAAACCCTTAAAATTAAGAACCGACCGACTGTTGGTCCCAGCACGCTAATCGTGACACCAAGCGTGAAACTATTTGCATCTCCGTCTCTCTAATTAGCTTTTTGTCTATTTAGCTGCCTGCTTGGCTGAATGACTTCGTAACCCACCAATAAAACCGGCAAGTTGACTAATATCGTGACCGCCCGTTTACCTACTACGCACCTGGCTTGCGCCAACACTAGCCGTAAGGCAAATAACGCAATTCTACCGAGTTTTACAAGTTTGGGCTGTTACACTGACTTCGGACCACATGTCGCCCCAAGTTCTACCACAGGAAATTTCAACAGCTTATACTACAATTTTTCCTCAAAATTGTAAGGATTATCTTTACCAAAATTATGTGAGATCAGAAGCTATAACAAGATTACGAACAGTCACAAGCTAAACAAATTGATACTTTTGACATTACAATCAAAACTCTGTACAGCTTTATATTTAAAGTTTCCTTTTACTTAAATTTAGAAAAAAGAGACGTATTTTTTTTTGTAGTATAAATTCTAAACTAATTGTTACAAAACACAAATTTGTCTTAAATTGATAGTCTAAAAGTTATTCAAAAGATGAGGAAAATCACATATAATCCGTAATATAACCTCAGCTGCTTAAGGATTTAAATACATTTCAATTTAAATTATTGTTGCCTTTACCTGGTGAAACGGCGCCATACAAAACACAGACGTAGAGACTTCTTCCCTGGCTTCACAAATGTGGGTTTTAGTCTCTGTAACCAACTTCGGTGAATCATGCTGCCCAGCAGCGAAACCTTTTACAGAGAAGAAGAACAACAATCGTTAAGCCCGAGAAGAAGTCTCCACATATGTATTTGCAGCACGTAGTGACGACGTGGCGAATGGTAGCAGCCGCTATCACAGGCATATCACTACCTACTCCCTCTTGTGCTTGCTTTCTTTGTATTGCAAATTATACCATAGACTAATATATCTCTTAAATTCCGATGTTCCAAAATCATATTTGTCCATTATTCCAATTCTAGATATATATATATATATATATATATATATATATATATATATATATATATATATATATATATATATATATATATATATATATATATATATATATATGCATTATTAATCAACTTTCTGATGCTTTTTATTTGGATGTTTGGATTGTTCAAATCTAAACTGATGAAAGATTACTGTTAAAATATAATGATTTGTGAATACAGAAATTACTTGCCTTCGACATTTGTAGTTTTTAATAAATATTATATATCACGTTAAATACGACATTCCATGTCAATACTCTCAAAGTGTTGCAATTCGTATTCTAGTCACTGTTTTATACATAAAACCAAGAATTTTCTAAAAATTCGCACCGGTAACAGCAGAAATAGCAATAAATTAATTTTTTGATGTTTATTCTAACAGCGGAAGTAGTGATGGCCTCGTAGATATCATCTACAAAAATGGGGCATTTCAAAACAAAGACTTTAAGGTAGGCATTACTAAAATATAGGATTTAAAAGTAACCACAACTTGTTTTTGGTAGCGAGCACTGAAAAGGCTGGAACTTTAAAGTTACTTTCACTAAAGACTCAACATTGGGTAAATACTGTGCAGTAACGGATACATCGTAATCTACTAAATGGGTGTTTTTAGTTCTCCTTGCCACTTTATGGTTCCGAAAGCAGAATGTATTTTTGAAATGCTATGCTTTGCCTATAACTTTAACCTAACAAAGTTTTAGGTTCTGGTTGCTTTACGTAACATACGATAGTTTTGGCTACTGTCGTTTGCTACTTTCAAGTTATAGACCTTTTGAGTCGTTTTATGAGTATAATGACGGCGTTATTAAAACCTTAAAAGCAACAAAAAAGTTGCGTAACTCTACAGTAGTTATAAGTGGTGGATATTACGTAGGTGTCGTTATTAATGTGTAATGTAAAGTTATTTTCACCACAAAGTCGTAGAATTTGTGGCGATTACGAGACAACTACTGTATAATATAATGTATACATTTTATTTTAAAAGTTTAACAAGTTTATTTTACTCAATGGTTGACTCACTCCATACCGGGGGCAGAGTTGTTTGGATTCACCTAATTATAATAGGAATTTAAAAGAAAGATTAAGAGTTGCATGGATGAATAAAAGCAATACTAGCGCTTGTATTAGCAGAAGAGAGGAATAAACGGACAACGCGTGTATTGCATGAAGTATGGAGATGGCATAGCCCTGATAGCAGAAGCGGAAAAAATACGGAAGGTGGTGATACTGTGTTCCAACAAATAAAAGTAGAGATGAATATGACGAAAACAAAAGGGTTGAACATAGGTAGAAATAGGATTGAAAAAATAAATGTAGAGTTTAACAGCTAACAACTTTAAAAAGTAAAATGTTAACGTACCGTGGGAGTATTGTTACGGATGGTAATGGTAAGTGTACCAAATACCTTAGAAGGAGGATCGCGATTGCAGAGTAAGTATTCCATGGATAAAGTACACTATTCGATAATAAAGATTTTAACCTGGCCATGGTAAAAAAGCTCATCAAGTCGTGCGTATAAAGTGCGGTAGTGTATGGGGCGGAAACCTGAGCTATGACTTAATAGGACATAAAGAGAATATAAGCATTTTCAAACAAAGAAAAATGATATATACAGGGTATACCAATTGAAAGATCAATAAAAGTGTTAAAAAATAGAGACTGTATACAACTAACTAACAATTTAGAAAATTGTCAGCCCTGGCCCATTTCTACCCCAATATAGGAACGAAGTATATAAGGCTAGATGCATTCTCATATTGGGGTAGAAATGGGCCAGGGCTGACAATTTTCTAAATTGTTAGTTAGCTGTATACAGTCTCTATTTTTTTTAACAATTTGTGTTATTTGGAGCTGGCGTGACAACATACTACTTGGTTCCGCAACTAGGTGGCGGCACGTCCACCACTTACTTAGTGTTGAAAGGCTGGCTATACTATAGCCGTATTACTTTTGGTGCATTTTTGCCACAATTAGTATGCCGTAGTGAAGAGCTCTAATGAGAGCGAAACCGGTCTACGGTTCTAATTGTTGCGAGAATGCATTTAGCCTTATATACTTTGTCCATATATTGGGGTAGAAATGGGCCAGGGCTCAAAATTTTCTAAATTGTTAGGTAGTTGTATACAGTCTCTATTTTTTAACACTTTGTGTTATTTGTAGCTGGCGTGACAACATACTACTTGGTTCCGCAACTAGGTGGCGGCACGTCCACCACTTACTTAGTGATGAAGTATGAAACTTATTATGAAATGAAGGGAGCTGCCGCAGACAATTGCGACGACCGGGAAACATCGCTGTTAGATTGGGATGATACACACACTCATATACGCATATATATATATATATATATATATATATATATATATATATATATATATATATATATATATATATATATATATATATATACATGAACATATAGGAAGCTTAACGTACCCTAAAAGTGGGTTCTAGGAGTTTCACCGAATATGAAGAGAAGTTGTAAACTTTCTAAAGTCTAGCCTGTTAATTAGTTAATTATCTAATTTTTTCAATAAAGACATGCTACGTTATTAGTGAATTTTTATTAAAAAAATTCACTTATAGAGAGGTATCGATGGTGAGACTTTGCAAAATTTTTTCAAATGAGCGCGAACTAGAACCCATATCCGGGGTCGGTTTCAATTTTTATATGTTTATATATATATATATATATATATATATATATATATATATATATATATATATATATATATATATATATATATATATATATATATCTGTGTGTGTATCCGTCTGATTACTCAAAAAATGATTAACCGATTTTAATGAAACTCGTTAAGTGCATTTCTTTTATTAATGGCTTGGATGAGTTCGTTAGCCAGGAGCATCGGACGAGGTTTTCCGGGAAAATTTTGGGTTTTCTTTCAAACATAATTTTTTTCTCCGAAAATGACAAAGATGCTCTAATGAAATTTACTATATATGTTTCCTTGGGAGAGGCCTTACTATGTACCAAAATTCAACTTTCTAAGTTTATAGAAAATTGAGTTATTAAAATTTAAAATTTTCTTTCGAAAAATTTATTCTAATGAAATTTGGTGTATATTTTCCCTAGGAAAGACCTTACTGCATACCAATTAAACTTTCTAAGTTTATAGTTATTCAAATTTGAAGCATTTAATAAAACTTCACTACCATAACGCACTTGCTGCGTCCCGAGATTTTATAATAATGTACTTGCTATCTCAGGCCTTTTCTAGTTTATAGAAACAATAAGTATGATAAACTTTTAACCGTTTAAGGGTATTCTCGATATGTTTCCGGTAATCATATTAAGACAGTTTGTATACTAATGCTGTTATCCGATTATCTATCTGCATGTGGAAACACAGCTCCGTATACATACACTGTTTAGACATAATTCGTTGCAGATTCGAATACACAGAACGGAGTAAACATTCATCTACACACATAACTTGATTCCCAGCGAGATTCAACTTGCGGAGTCTCATTGAAATTTTCCTAATGCAACTGAATGCTTCGTTGGATTTCAATCAGTCCAGTTTAATTCCGAAACAATGTTTAAGCTACTTTGACAATGGTATTTCAGCTTTGTGATTTAATATTACCATTCTTTTTGATCTCTTATTTTCGAACGTATCAAAAACGTGTTAGACATACATAATAAACAAAGATTATACGCCAAAATCGGCAATGGTTAGGCAAAGAACCTGAAACAAATATGGGTTATGTATAGAAAATGTGGCAAGATCTGTGTTTCACCAAACAAGTTTTAGCTTCAAGCTTTATTGTCCTTCATTTTACTAAACTGTTCGCAGAGAATTCATTACAAATCGACTTGTTCTCTGGTGCTTTGACAGGACTTTCAGTTTGTGGTGTAATACTCTATAATTTTTAGCGAACTTTCGTAGAAAAAATTCGTCACTGGGGAGAACGACTTTTAAATTTTGGAAACGTCCCTATAAATGAACACGAAATAGGCCTCCTAGAATCCACATTCGGGGTTAGTTTCAGTTTTTGTCTGTTTACATATATACAGGGTGACGCATTTTTACGGTAAAGCTCAATATGTACGTTATTATACAAGGTACGAGAAAAAATTGTATACGGTAATCATATGGTGTTTTGAGCTATATCTTAAAATATAATATAAAATATTTCAAAATATAAAATTATTTTGACAATCACACCGTAGTCCATAAGTCGTTGGTAATACAAATTAATCGAGCAACCCTTATATTATTGCATTTTTGCATTCTCCATAAAATTATAATTCATGGTTGTAAGGACAATTGTTTGATAGCGTTCAGCGAATTATTTCAGATATTTTGTACGTTTTCACATTTTTGGCACATATCAGAAATGATCTTTTTTTTACCAACAGATATCGGGGTCCCATGAAATTTTTTGTACTTTCCCAAACAATAGTCATTTTAATGAAATAGGGTATATTGTTTTTACTATATAGGTTATATCGGTAACCAAATCTGATGCCTGCTTTAATTTAAAAAAAGCATAGTAGCTATTAAAAACATTTTAATTAAAATTCACTACTATAACGTACTTGCTGCGTCCAGACATCTTTCATTTATGCAAAGATTGTCAATATTTTTTAGAAATAATTTTAGTGAAGCCTATATTTCACCATCGATGTTAAAACAGTGCCTGGAATCCCTCCTTTATTTAGACAGTTTTGATATATCACAGACGTAAACAATGTAATAATAATAATAATAATAATAATAATAATAATAATAATAATAATAATAATAATAATAATAATAATAATAATAATTATAATTATAATAAGTCAACAGCAAGGGGGCCTAGTAAGACCAAGAGCTCCACCCACTGAGGATGCTGCGCAGGAAAATCAGCCAGTGCTCACCCAGATGGGATTACCAATTATGCGAATTTACTATAAAGTTATACAACTCAGGCTACAGACGACCGGATATAGGCAACTACTTCACACCGAATTTCTCAAAATGTACCCACACATGCAGGTGACTCAACCGAGAGTAGCGGATCAGTATCGTGTCATACTTAGGAATAACCTTATTCCACAAACGAGACTGAATGTCATCAGACAGGAAGTTGAATATGAAATGACTAACATAGCGGTTACGGAAAATAACGAGATCCGGTTTGATTGTAGTAATCTGCAACCTGTATATACTGAGCAAGAAAAATACATCAAGGGCACAAAACAAAATGAGGAACTCGTCGACAATTTGTCAACAACAGAAATGAGTCGTGCAGTCGCTAAGTATGAAGGAACAAATCATCTTATTAGACCACCATTGCCTAGGCTAAGTTCATCTTGAAAGCTGCAAATTATATTGGAAGTTTTGAATGGAATAATTTTGCCATCGCACCTTCTAGGGATCAACACATTGGAGCACATGCGTACACTGATTTACTGTGCAGCAACTGCAGCAATTAAAACTTTAGGCATTAAGATTTCTGATTGAAGGTCCAGTCACAAAGACTAGCGTCAAAGAGTGCCCCCGTGGTGAAAAAGGTTGATAAGTAGACTGGAAACACTTTGAAAAGAAATTGGACAACTGATGCAATACGTTGGGGAGTACAGACAATAAAGTTGCAGAAAAGAGTAGAGGAAATAATAGGCCGAGTTAACACTCAGCAGAAGACCCAGTCAACCATACTGCACAAGACTGTTGTACTGGATACCTTAAAATGGAAGCTTCCTGTATATGCACAACGGTTGAGGAGATATAAAGCGAGCAACAATAGAAAGTGCGACAATACAAGGTTTGAACGCTCTGAAAAGACTTTCTACCTTCAGCACAATTCAGCTAGGAATGGAGCCACTAATACTTTCCCAAATAAGGAATAAATTGAAGCGTTCTGGTAAAGTCAACTAGTCACAATACACTCCTGCAATATTGGCGCCAGCTGGGTTAACGAAGAACGCAGAGCTTGTCAGAGTTATGAACAGATCCATCACGAGCCGTTTACCACAGATGAAGTCTTCGAGGTTATTAAAGAGCTTCATCGTTGGAAGGCACTCGGGCCTGATGGAGTCCAAAACTTTTGGC
Source organism: Tillus elongatus (assembly GCA_964006375.1). Taxonomy (NCBI): domain Eukaryota; kingdom Metazoa; phylum Arthropoda; class Insecta; order Coleoptera; family Cleridae; genus Tillus; species Tillus elongatus. The sequence goes on from OZ023269.1 coordinate 43,605,092, forward strand.
TGAAGAAATTTGGGTGTACACATCATCTATTGGCGGTGTTGATAATCGAGGATATACTTGACCCGAAGAAGATGCCATTATTTTTCACACAAGGAGACACGTATCTTCTGCCAAAGGACCAGCATTGCTCCGCAAACCCCGGCAGATACCGACCAATAACTTGTCTTCCAATACTATGTAAGTTGATCACATCCTGCCTTGAGAAACTCATATATGTGCACTGCGAACGAAACAACATAATTGCGACGCAGCAAAAAGGGTGTGCCAAAGGACCTATGGGGTGCAAAGAACAGCTAATAATTGATTAGGTTGTGCGAAATCAATCTTATAATGGACGAAGAAATCTCTTTGCTGCCTACGGTGATTATAAAAAGGCGTTTGATTCAGTTCCACACGAATGGCTCATAAGTGTGCTAAAGATGTATAAGATGGATACTTACATCCTAAGGTTCCTTAAACACACAATGTCTACCTGGAGAACAAAAATTCAGTTACGGGTACAATTGGGTGACAACGTCGTAAAAAGCACGATACCAATTAGAAGAGGTATATTTCAAGGCGACTCGCTAAGCCCATTGTGGTTCTGCCTCGCATTGAATCCATTATCAAATCGCCTGAACTTCAGCAGAGATGGCTTCAGTATCAAAATAAATGGCAGAGAGCAAATGAAGCTAAATCATCTGCTGTATATGGATGATCTTAAGCTGATGGCCGCCATAAAAAAACACCTGGAACAACTCCTAAAAATCGTGGAAGGGTTTTCCAGAGATATTGACATGCAGTTTGGGCTCGACAAATGTCTCACCTTATGTGTAGTCAGAGGGAAAATACAACCAGGTGTATATGAAATCCAGAACGGCCAGCAAATTACCTCGATGGATGTAAAAGAGTGTTACTAATACCTGGGAATATAGCAAGCGAAGAAAATAAACCACCCGGTAATGAAGAACGATCTGACAAATGAGTTTACGAAACGAGTAAAGCAGGTGGTGCGATCACATCTTAACAGCAAGAACCTGACTAAAGCTCTGAATACATATGCATGTTCTGAACTTAGCTACTCATTTGGGATTGTGGACTGCAGTAAAACGGACGTCGAAAATCTACAAGGGAAGGTGCGACACTCCTACAAAATCCAAAAAAGCATCACCCCCGTAGTGCTATCGAGCGAGTAACTCTACCCAGACACCAAGTTGAAAGAGGAGTGTTGGATATTGGTAAACAATTAGACTAGCAGATAGTGAACCTGCGTACATATTTCCATCGGCAAGCGCTTACTTCTGAACTAGACCGTGCCATATGCGAGGCAGATGATTCAACACCGCTACAATTAAAATAAAGTGAAATACAAAGTCACAATAGCACTGATCAAGACAAGCTGCAATCTTGGATGCAGAAGACTCTTCATGGGCGACATCTGAATGAGACCTCCCAGGCATATGTCGACAAATTGGCGTCGAACTTCTGCTAGGTGTCCGGACAGATGTTACCAGAGACAAAGGGGTTTTCGCTGGCCATACAAGATCAGGTCATCCCAACAAGAAACTACCTTAAGTATATAGTTGTAGATAATTGGCTCCAAGATGACAAATGTAAATTTGGGTCTCAGTCACCAGAGACTATCCACCACGTCACCGGAGGATGTTAAACGTTTGCTGCAACAGAGAGGCATAACGCTAAAATACTTCATTAAGAACTGGCTCTCAAACTGGGACTTTTAAATTTTAGTGAGGTGTCCTACTATAGATATACTTCTGAGCCTGTTCTAGAGAACTCGGGATACAGGTTATACTGGGATCGGGCCGTACTCACGGACCAACGAGTTGCCCACAACAAGCCAGATATAATAATAGTGCATAAGTCCTGCAACCAAGTGACGTTGATTGATGTCGCCATTCCAGATACTAATAATCTAGAGATAAAGTTCACGAAAAGATCATTAAGTACAGAGACCACGAGATACAACTAAAGAGACAGTGGAGGGCAGATAGTGTCCGAGTGATTCCAATAGTCATGTCGTCAACTGGGGTGGTTCCTAAGAATCTTCGAGAGAACAATAAGAGACTGGGCCTTGGAGAGCATCTTTATAAGGTTATGCAGAAGGAGGTAATATTTGCAACTGCCGACGCCGTGCAGAGATTCCTGGGAACTGAGGATGTGCCGAGTTGTCGTTCAGGGCCCGATAACTTGGAAAGGGCTTCATGTGAGCTCAGTCCCTTTGGTATCTGAGATACCTGGGATAACTGAATGTTCCCCTTTGAGAGAGTGTGAAAGCCGTCCAGGATAAAGTTGATAATAATAATAATAATAATAATAATAATAATAATAATAATAATAATAATAATAATAATAATAATAATAATAATAATAATAATAATAATAATAATAATAATAATAATAATAATAATAATAATAATAATAATAATAATAATAATAATAATAATAATTGAGTTCTCGTGAAAACAGAACTCTTAACATGCGGACATTTTTATACACAATAACAAATTAAATCAAATGAATACGAAAAACCTTATTTTTGCCCTCGCTGCATCTAGTACTCATTAAAGCCAAATCAAGCTATATATATACAGCTGTCCGGTAAATAATTGATAATCCTGAAAACGGTGATAGAGTAGCTTATGAACAAAACATAGCCTTAGTAAAAGTCTTACAGAATTCAGGTCTTTTTTAACTCCTACCTTACACCACTATTTTTCATGCCATTTGTACAAGCAATAAAATTTTGCGCTCGGTTTTTTTAATAATACGCCCTAATGAATGTACTAGCAGATAAGACGTTTTCAGCAGCAGTTGTATTTTTTTTTCTCAAAATGCGACGGCCAAATTTCTAAGCCGGAAAGTTAAATGCGAAAATCAAGCTTGAAAACCTTTACTAAATTAAAACATAAACAAATAACTTAGTCTGACACACCAACCAACAAAATTTTCTCAAATATTGAGTGTGATACCAATTTAAAATCTTGACTAAAGGGAAAAGTTTTTAAAACAACTGGTCTGTCTTACTTGGCATAAAAATGTTACAACTATTAACTAGTTATGTTATTTAGTTTATGAAGAAAAATACTTACTACCATAAAAAAGATAAGAAATTATCATGGTAGATGTAGATCCCACTTATACAGAATGGAATATAACCGGCAGCTAATTGCTGTCTGATGTAAAATCTGTTTGTGACATAGAACACATATTGTTTTCATGAAAAGTTACAATACCCCGCGATCGTAATTAATATCTGGAACTATGTTCTTAGCTTTCAAAACATACCTACATGTCGTGTATAGCATACGTTGTTGATTTTTCTTAACAGTGGGCCTAATTTTATAGAAAAATGTAATAATATAAGTAGAATACTAGTTAAACAACGTCATGAAGATTTGGCAGTCACATTTTGGGGAAATATTTTTTTCTGAAAAAACTATAACTGCTTATGAAAACTTCTGTTGCTGATGGTACATTTATTAAAGCATATTAGTTATAGCAGCTTTATTTAAAGATTAACAGGTTTCATGTTTCAAGTCGCCACGTTGATATTTCTGAAGAAAAACTATAAAAATTTTAAAGTAATTTTTCCCGTACTTCTTGACTTTTTTGCGCCAAGAAAAATAAACCGTGTCTTGGAGATTTAATAGATTTTGTTTAATCTACAATATTTATATTTTGTGTTATTCTCTGATCACCAATAGCACCCGAACTTTTTTGATGGTTATAACTTTTTCACTTTTGACCTAGATATTTAAATTTAGCCATATAGTGCACGTTTTCCAATATGAACCTGCGTGCCAAATTTAGTAGCCATAGATTTGTTATTTTTGAAGATACAAACATTTTGCGAAAGAAAACATAACATTTTCCTGGAAAAACTGGTTGGGTTTTCCTGAATAACGAACTTAACTAATCCAGTTGCAAAAAGAAGGTACTCACCAAACTCGTAAAAATGTGTCCCACTAACGCATAAAAAGATAACCTATAAAAATAATGTTATGTTTGTTTATGAAATTAAGATTGCGATACCGGGCATAACCACTCCGGTATATAATATCGCGCAGCAATATAACATTTGAATTGTAATAATATCATAAGCATCAGTCAAACCCGTTATATGCAAACCTTTTTCATATACTGCTCATCAAAAATTTCAAGATATGAATTCATTCCGTATGCCATAACGCTTTATCCAAAATTTACATGCAACTTTGTTTTACTGAATGCATATGAAAGTATATATTTGCGAAATGTAATTATAGGTCCTCTATCATGTGAGGTTACATATTGGATGTAGCATATAACTATATAAAACAATGTTCAACGGTATATCTCGATATTGAACAACTTTACTCAGTTCTGTAATAAGAGAAGAACTAAACCGAATAAAATACGGGATTTAGTTTCGCATTTGGTAAATATAAACCAATATGCAATCTTTGATTCAGATGCAATTTTTCATACCTCTACATTTTATAACAAGTTTTGCGAAGATAACGGAGAAATGTAATCTGATGGCTCCACTTCCCTGGAATTTTTATTTAAAAGGATATAACCAGGGATATGAAACATTTTTGGTCAAAATACCTTGCTCGTTTGAAAGACATTACATAGGAGTTTATTTTAATTATCACACAAGCCTATTTTTTTCTACCCTTGACTAACATTACAATCAACCAAAGGTTGCAGTGCTATCGAAGCGGACAGGCCGCGGACGAGCCCTAAGGGAAAAAGAAATGTAATGTTTGTGTTTTTTAGGGGGCTTGCATCCTTTAATATTACACGGATTACCGACATAGGGACGAAGTTATTTTATTTCATAAACCTGACAATTTTACCGAATCCCTGTCTTCTGTAATTGTGGAATGTCTCTTTTACAAGCCCAACACCTCATAATACACGGGACCGAAGAATAATATACTCTTATTTGCAATTGATGAGTTGTCAGAATTTTTTTACACTTTTACCATTGCGAAAAATAAATTTGACGGAAACGCCTATAACAAGCAACGTAACTATATATTTAATATGCAAAGTATCAAATATAATATTATCTTTGTAAAAAAAGCTATTTTAATTCTAGCGAATATTAGTAGAACGAATTCGCTAGTGAGGAAATCTATATATGTATATATATATATATATATATATATATATATATATATATATATATATATATATATATATATATATATATATATATATATATATATGGGCCGATTTTTATGAAATTTGAGAAGTCCCTTCCCCTTGTAATTGGCTTGAAAAAGTTTTCGCACTAGCTTTTCTCGGAAAATTTTTGGTCTTCGAAAACAACAAAGCTATGGGAAGCAAACGCAAGTAAAACGTATCCAACATACCAAAAATTCAGATTTCCTAAGTTGAAAAATAAAATTATTAGTACGGACAAGACTAAAATATGTTGTGTAGTTAACAAAATCTATTGGCGCAAAGGGTTAAGAATTACGCAAGAATTACTTTGAAAATTTTAGACTGTTTCTTCTTAAAACGTTAAAATTGCGATTTGAAACGCCAAATTGTCGACTTTTAAACAAAGCATTAAATGTGCTTCAACTGTCATTTTTCTTCATTTTACCAAAACAATTGCAGAAAATTTATTTCAAATAAACCGGTTTTTCTGACCTTTTGGCTGTAGTTAAGTTACAGAGTTAGTGATAATAGTCTATTTTTTATAGCGAATTTTCGTAGAGCAAATTTGCTAATGAGGAGATCGCTACTTGCAATAAGCGCGTTCTGGTACCTAACGAATAACATTCGGACTCATTATTAAAAACTGATTTAAAAAAAAAACACGGACGCAGTAAGTATATTACGGTAGAATAAGATATGATTACGTACTATGAAGAATGCAGACGCAGCAAGTGTGTTATGGTAATGAATAAGTCTCAGTATGCATTCTAAAAAAGTCTTCTTGCACCATAAGTATGTTACGAATAAGATAACAGTACGTACTATAAACGAAACACTGACGCAGCAAGTGCGTTAAGCGTAATGTAACAAGCATTATAACATCATATATATATATATATATATATATATATATATATATATATATATATATATATATATATATATATATATATATATATATATACTTTTGTTCAGTCCCTGCCAATCACAAATATAATTTTTACGATAATTCTTTAAAAATATTTTATTCTGTCATAAAAATGAAACGTAAGGTACCCAGTGTGTGTACATTTTACCATAACATTTACAGAAAAACTAAATGTATTCCAAATGCTACCTGATCTGTTATACCTTATTCGTTACCATAACGCACTTGCTGCCTCAATGTTTTTTATGAGGGATAGTAATGAAGTAAGTATACAACAGTGAGCTATATATAGTTTAATGTAATTTAATCATAATACGTAGTGTAACACCCTTTTAAATCTATAAAAAGAAAGGAAGTGAAAACACGGCATAAACTCGAACTCGAACACAGAAACTCATGTGCCCAAGAATCTGCTCGAATAGGAGAGCTGAACTGTAGGATTTTAGAGGTGGTTTTCAGTGTTCATAAATATTTACTCGTAAAGTAATACGGACCATTTCTATGAAAAATCGCTGCCATAACGTACTTGCTGCATCCAGACTTTCTTGTTATATATTAGTTGTCCTAATTGACTGATATTAATTAAATTAACTAAATAACTAACTAATTAATAAGCTAAGCATTAAAAAAAATCTCTTTGGCTAGCTTAGGAATATTATAAACCATTAGCTTTTTGAACAAGGGATTTTAAAATTAACAGAAAGCAAATTAAGCTGAAAACAAAGATTTTGTAGAAATACTACGAAAGTGCGCCAATTACAAGATCTGTAGATATAAGTTTTCTACAGCTTCCTGGTTTTCACATCAGAAATTTTATATTCCAAGATGCAAGGTGTTTATTTTGAGGCAATAAGACAATTCTTTTTTATTGAGTGCTGTCCAGGATATAGGAATTTCTTCAAATATGCTTTTAGTAAATTTGATGGCGATAATATAACTCCAAATTCTGAACTTATTATACAGGTGGTTCAAAAGGTATGTCAAAACAAATGTTTTACGAAACTTAATTGAATTAGGCACAAAATTTACATTTGTTTGTGATGACTCATGTGTTTTGCACATATAGTTGACATATATATTTTGGTTAAAATTACCCTGTTTAATAAACAGCTACAATACACGTTTTTCTTAAATAAATGTTACGGCCATTTTTTACTCAATCTGAGTAGTCTCATTTAAAATATTAGAAACTAACATTCTTCTTGAGACATTTTCTTTCATAGTATGTATTAGTTCCTAATTCTTTGCCTGAATGCTGCAGATTTTGACGTTTTAAATTGCGACATTGACGTTTTGAGGAAAACACCAATTTATTTTTCTTTAAGTGCCTATAACTTTTTTCCTTTTAACATACAGAGCTGGTATAATGGTATAAACTCGTGCACAAAATGTGGTTGCCCTTACTTTGTTACTTCCGAAGATATATTTTTTTAGAAAGGAATTTCTATATTTTCCGAGAAAACCTGGGCTTATTTTCCTGGCTAACGAACTTGTTCAAATAACTTGGAAAAGGACGGTATTCATCAAATTTAATCGAAATCGGCACATTATTTTTTGAGTTATCGGTGTGACACCACACACACACACACACACACACACAGCCCACGCATACATACATATATATATATATATATATATATATATATATATATATATATATATATATATATATATATATATATATATATATATATACCGGGTGTCTCAATAGTGTGTACTTGCTCTATATATCCCTTACCCTTAGAGCTAGCCGAAAAAACTTTCAACAAAATTTTTTGTCATTATATAAGCCGTATTGAGAAAATATATTCAGCTTTATGGAACTTCCGGTTGCACCGAAAGTATCTATCAACTTCGTTATTTTAAATAGAATGCCATACTTTTTATTGCATTTTTGTATATAGATTAAAAAATAAGTTTAACTTTGTGTAGCATTCCCTATAGCGATCTTTGATATTTTTGAAAATATTACGACTTCCTTTTTTTAGCTCTGATTTAAGTGTTATTTGAAACGTCTGCTGTGAGCTGAGTTTTGAGTTTTGCTACCTTAAATTCTAAATATCAATAGACGACATTTAATACTTTAAAATTGTTAAAGAATAATTTATCATATTATTGTACAGGGTGTATTATTTTAGGGTTACAACATATCTAATTTTAAGGTAGCATAACTTGTGTTTTTCAAATAGAACACCCTGTTTTTTATGGATTAATCATGTAGATCATTAAATTCTGCATCGGCGTAATATAGGTCTTTCTATAGCTGTAGTTAATAGTTTTTGAGTTATAGTGGTTTATTTTAGTTCGCTTGTAAAAATAATGGTACTGCCAGATTGTCACTGTATGAGGCACATAATGGTACTGTCAGTGTATGAGATACAGAGCATGTGAATAATGTCAGGTGACACCTAAACGTCTCCTTGACAACGAAGTCAGCAGTTTTTATATCTCCATTGTTTGAGCTTGCTTCCGTCTAATAAATTTTGTTTCAACAAGAATTTGAATAGAACTTCCAATTCAAATGAGCTAGTCACGATGCAAATTATTTGGTCCTATCCACGTAACTAGATAATGTGTCGACACAAAAACTTATCGAATGCAACTACATGCAATGATTGTTATATAATGGACTTATTCATATTTTTACTATACAAAAAGTGAAACAAAGTTTAATAAAAGCAGTTATAATTATGAGAACCAGAAAGTGTAGCAAACCATAATAACATAACTATAATAATAATAATAATAATAATAATAATAATAATAATAATAATAATAATAATAATAATAATAATAATAATAATAATAATAATAATAATAATAATAATAATAATAATAATAATAATAATAATAATAATAATAATAATAATGATGATAATAATAATAATAATAATAATAATAATCCACAGTCATTAACAGAAAAAAATAATCTAAAAAAGCGATACATTAGAACTATTCGAAATTTTGCCCATTGACGTGAATACACAATCTAACCCTCCTTAAGAATTCTCCTTGAACATTGCTCAACATTTACGAAGTTATTGCCCTGCACGCGACCGCAATTTTGTTTCTTAGTTCCTGTGGGGTGTTGGACGGTGTTTGATATAGCCCCATAGGAAAAAATCTAGACATGTGAGGTCTGGAGATCTTGCAGGCCACGAGACTGGACCACCTCGCCCTATCCATTTATTGGGGTACCGATCATTTAAAAATCGGCGAACATTTATGTCATAATGTGCTGGTGCTCCGTCCTGTATAAACCACATACGTCGATTGTTATCTAGCGGCAAATCTTCCAAAAAAGCCTCTACATCTTCCTCCAATATACGCAGATATCCCTACCCGTTGAGGTGTCCATCAAAGAAATATGGTCCAATAAGATTAGTCCTAATTATTCGAGCCCAAACATTTATCGTAAAACGGTGCTGGTTGTCAACTAATGTGCAAAAGTTCGGCTTTTCTGAAGCGGAATAATGAAAGTTGTGCCCGTTAGCCCTACAACAACTTTAAAATGAAGATGCATCACTGCACATCACCTAATTAAAAAATTCTCACTTTCATTGTACTTAGCTACTGCCCACTCACAAAAACTGAGGCGACCTCGAAAATCTGCATTCGTCAATGCCTGCTGCAGCTTCATTTTATATGGATAAAACTTGCATTTTCTCAATGTTCTGTTCACTGAAGATTTTGATATTTCTAATCCCTCGGCAACTTTCCTCACGCTTGTGTGCGGATTATCTAATGCCAATGCAACAATGGAAAATTCGTTTTCTTCATTGCCGCTTACTGTCTCTTTGTGTGTGGTCATTTCATAATTGGCGTTAGCAGTTCGCAAAAAACGGTATAACAATTTGACGAAACATTTTTCCTGAGGATGTCTTTGGTTCGGATATGTTTGTGCGTATACGTGATGCTAAAAAACAATTTCGCCGACATTCGCCTATAATAAGTGTCATATCAACTAATTCTTCAGTAATATAATTCATTTTAAATTAAATAACACAAAAGTTAAAACATAAGACTGGGCTCAAACACCTGAGAATTGAAAATAGTTATAGGTTTCGTTAGGTGACGTTTATCTGTCATCTGACAATAAATATTAGTTGTTTCATTTTCTGCGCCTACTGTATCTGATAGTACCATTATTTTTACAAGCGAAACTAAAATAAATCACTATAACTCAATAACTATCACCTATAGCTAGAGAAAGACCTATTTTACGTCGATGCAGAATTTAATTATCTACCTGATTAATCTATAAAAAACAGTGTGTTCCTTTTGAAAAACACAAATTCTGCTGCTTTAAAATTAGATATGCTCTAACCCCAAAATGATACACCCTGTACAATGATGATAAATTATTATTTACCCATTTTAAAGTATTAAATGTCGTCTATTGATGTTTAGAATTTATGTTAGCAAAACTCAAACTCAGTTCACAGCAGACGTTTCAAATAACACATAAATCGGAGCTAAAAAAAAAGAAAGTCGTAATATTTTCAAAAATCTCAAAGATCGCTATAAGAAATGCTACACAAAGTACACTTATTTTTTAATCTATATACAAAAATGCAATACAAAGTATATAATTCTATTTAAAATACCGAAGTTGATAGCTACTTCCGGTGCAACCGGAAGCTCCATAAACCTGAGTATATTTTCTCGATATAGCTTAGACAATCGCAAGAAAATTTTGTTTGAAAGTTTTTTCGGCTAGCTCTAAGGAGGAGTTACATATTATTGGGAAATCCTGTATATATATATATATATATATATATATATATATATATATATATATATATATATATATATATATATATATATGTATATATATATATATATATATATATATATATATATATATATATATATATATATATATATATATATATATATATATATATATATATAAATTTAAACTGACCCCGAATATGTGTTCTAGGGGGCCTAGTTGGCGCTCATTTGAAGATTTTTTTTCAAAATTCAAAAGTCGAGATCTCCTCATTAGTGATTTTTTTTCAAGGAAATTCACTAAAATGGAATAAAATACAAAAATGAGGTTATATTATATCAAAATGTGTGCTCTCTTCACAATGAATTCTATTACTAAACTTTTATATTAATTTTTTGTATAGTTTTTGGGCTATTTTCATTTAAGCAACTAAACTTCTTTCATACGTAGAATTATTTGAAAATTTGCTACGCTGACACATCTGCTAAACCAGAACATTTTCTGGATTTATTAAGCTACCACTACAAGAGAAGAAAACTGATCTTAAATTTATAACACAATTTGACCACTATGTCATTCAGGAAGTACATTTTGGTAAACTGGAGAGGTAATGTCTGTGTCAAGGGAGAAATTGTCTCGTATAATGTCGCCATACACTTTACGGCCCATCTTCTTCTGGTTTATTACTTTCAGATGTAAAGTAAATTTATATAAAGTGTGAAAAGGTAGCGGTTTGCGCAATGCTGGTTTATATAAATCTATATAAATCTTGAAGCTATGTCTTATTGAGTCTACGAATAATAACAGTATAGAAAATAAATTATCTGGTTTGAGTAATTTTTAAAAGTAATTATAAAGGTGGCAGAATTGTTAATGTTGCGTTTTTTAGTAATATTTTTTTACCCACCCCAACCCCCTTAAAATGATACTACACAAACAAAATTTTAAATGCGTACTTTTGCGACCGTGTGATGCATCTTTATAAACAGAATGAATTATTTATTCGTTACCATAAGAAAATTTTAATCTTGCTCCGTGGTGCTCAAAAAAAAAACCAAGGAATAGATTAACTTACTACATTAGTATTTATTGAATTAGATAAAGAAGTCACAAGGTTCTGGGAATCATCACAGGTCTGACGCCAGCAAAGACCTGCAGACACCTGTCATTTATGACTGCCCCTTTCTCGAGCTTTTGGCATCATGGTTGATAAAGTTAACATGTGACATTTGACAACCAATGTCTAACCTACAATTATATTTTTAGTTTTTTTCGTTTAAAACTTGCAGGGCAGTGCAAACTTGATATATATTTTTTAAGTAACACCCTTGGTATTTTTCGATTAATTTGGTAGGTTTGATATACAGGTGCCCAATATGTATGGAGTAGTGGTTACAACTTTTAGAAACAGCCTCTATGAAATAATGTTTTAGACAAAAACTTTGTATATACTTTTTATTTTCTACACCTTCTGCGAACTTTTTATTTTTTCTGAAGCCAGTGATTTCGTTGACATGGTAACCAACTTTTTTTCAAATGGCAACATATTTTCAGCTCTTATTTGGGATCACCTCTTTTTCTTGCCTTATAGACGTGCAAAGTTTTTATTGGGTTGCATTACAATATTTTTTAAATAACCACGAAATTAAGTACAAATCCTGAGATCTAAATTCAGGAACGTTATCACACAGATAGCCGTGCCTACTGACATAGTTGACATTTGCCTGTAATGTCATCTTGTTAACGTTATAATAAGAAGTATTGATAGTTTCCACATCAGAAAAACAAAAATATTTTTTGCGGTCAATGTGAAACAAAAGATTTCAGATTATAATAATAGTTGGATATGTAGATCGCAGTCTTAGTCCTAAGAAAAATTTTTCTATAAAATTTATTAAACTGTATTTTGGTTTCAACAATTTACATCTAAGACTCTTTAGCTCTTCCTGAAGCTTGCTATTTTCTTTTGCAAACTTATTTTTTGTTAATCTGGAGACTAATTTTAGTACAAGGTACAATATGTAGTTACTAGTTTAATTTTGGTGTCTTGAAACTCTTGACTTTTCCTAGATAAAACTGGTTTAAACTGATTAGACGCCTAAAGTCTTTTCACCAAATAACGAAGTTTTTATGACAGGTTGAAAAAACTGGCAGCTTTGTTATACAACTAAACAGGCATTTCCAAAAGACAGGTATTAAGAGTGACAAAACAGCAATTTTTCAAGCCAACAAATAAATCGCAATAGTTGTTTAATGATTTTCAACAGCTAATTTTGTTCCTGCGTCTAAACAGTAAACAGTTATGCCAAATATTACGCTGCGTTATTTCATATGATATGCAGCGGACCTATATAACTCCGGGCGAAGATTAACAATGACAATAACCATTCCTATCACACTAACCACTAAATTGCTACGACAGCGTAATGCAAATGAAGTCATCATATTTGCACATATTTTGTCTGAAGGTATTAACATACATATAGTTTCTATAAAATGTTGCTACATTGAATGACCATAACAGTTCCAACATTGTAACAAAAATACTTAGTTAAAGAAATTTTCCAGGTAATTAGCTAGACTAAATTATAAACTGCTTTAGCTTTTTTTGAATTTTCTTTCAAAAAAATTCACTAATGAGAAGATCCCGAATTTTGAAAAAGTTTCTTCAATTGAGCGCGAACTAGCCCCCCCTAGAACCCATATCCAGAGTCAGTTTCAATTTTTATATGTTTTATATATATATATATATATATATATATATATATATATATATATATATATATATATATATATATATATATATACAGGATGGACACCACATACGCGTCGGTCTCTCTAATAGACCCTGTTCGAATTTACAAATTCCGTTTTTTCCAGCATATGCAGGGTCTTAAGGGGCATCTTCTGATACTACTCTCGATGATACAGTGTTTATAAAAAAAGATACATATTAAAGTTATGTTTTTTTAAATTGAACACCCAGTATATTATTCGGTTTTCGTCATCTAGAGATAAAATAAAGGTAAGTTACTATACCTAAAACCTACCTTTTTTGAGAAATACAGCAATTTTTGAAAATGGAAGCTTTAACGCAATTTTTTTTCTTACCCTCGGCAACGTAGAAAATATCTAACTTATATTAGTATTAAGTAGGAATATTGTGGCATGTTACAGAGAAAAGAATTTAATGTAAAGTTATACAGTATGGTCAGTAACCTACTAGTGATATTTGACGCATAATATTGCAAATAAGTCCCTTATTTTAAATAGCACAGCCTGTATATAATGGCTTATTCTTCAACAAAATTTTATTACCTTTTAATTGATACTAGGGTTCTCTATACCTAACTCAAGCAGTTTTTGAGATATTATAATTGTTTGTTTTCCATAATAAATGTCACCTTTCATCATCAAGTGAGCCTTGATTATAGTGAGCGTTTATATTGTAGGCTAAGTAAATTTGTAGATCAACGCGGAAAAACATTTATCAAGAACATTGTATTGCAACAGTTGAAAAAAATTTAGTTGGGTGATACAAATGTCAAATTTTAATAACATGAACAACAAACAAAAAAGGACAATTTAACACACTACAGTAAATGTTCAAATTGATAGCCGTCTTGTTCAATGCATAAGCGTATTCTTTTCTCAAATGATTTCTGGGCTTTCAATAACATTTCAGAAGTTACTGTGTGGAACGCACTTCGTATTCTTAGTTCCATATCTTCTCGGTTAGTCGGAGGTAGTTTGTAAACAATACTTTTTATGTACCCCAACAAAAAGAAATCCAAACACGTTAAGTCCGGGGATCGTGCAGGCCAGTTGTGTGGGCTTCCTCGTCCTGTCCATTTACTGTGGTAACTTCTGTTTAAATGTTCTCGTATACTGGTTTCAAAATAGGCGGGAGCACCGTCTAATTGGAACCACATCCGCCGTTCAGTATTTCTTGGGATATATTCTACGAGCTCTGGCAAATCATCTTGTAAAAATCTTAGGAAATTTTGACCGTTCAGGTTTCCATTAAAAAAATAAGGCCCTATGATGTGTCCTCCTAAAATTCTGGCCCAAACATTAATACTCCATCTGTGCTCATGATCAACTGTATGGATGTGATGTGGATTTTCGTCACTATAATAGTGATAATTGTGTTTATTTACTAGGTACGTGCTATAAAATGTACTCTCGTCTGAAAATGGCACAAAATCAAAGAAATTTTCATTCTCACCAACTTTGTCAAGGCCCAATGGCAAAAATCAATTCGTCGAATTTAATCAATATCAAGCAGCTCCTGATGTAATTGAACATGGTATGGATGAAATTTTTTCCTTCCCCTGATTATTCTTCCAACACTTCGTCTGCTAATGCCCACTTTCCTGCTTATGTTACGCTTACTTGTATGGGGATTTTCAACAACAGATCCAATTACCTCAAACTCGATTTCGCCATTTTCGGTGACTTTTTCGTACGCGACACTTCCTGTTCTACAATACACCTGCAACAGTCTTTGTAAGACTCTCTTGTCTGGATGATGTCGAGATGAATATTTTTGAGCATAAACCCTCGCAGCCAGTAAACAATTTTCTTGGCATTCCCCAATAACAAGAATCATATCCATTCTTTCCTGTACAGGATACGTTTTCATTTTTATACTACTCTTGAACAGTTTTATTAAAAACACCCAAACACTTGACACGACACAATAAAGTTAAAATACTTGACAAATGTCAGATAAATTTATAACAACCGTGTATCCAATATCCATGCCAGAGTCCCCTCGCTTTACAAGTAGATATTGAAATTTTTCATGGAAAACAAACAATTCAAAATATCTCAAAAACTGCTGGAGTTATAGGTATAGGGAACCCTAGTATCAATTAAAAGGTAATACAATTTTGTAGAAGAGTAAGCCATTATATACAGAGTGTGCTGTTTCAAATAAGGGACTTATTTGCAATATTATGCGTCAAATATCACTAGTAGGTTACTGACCATCATTTATAACTTTACATTAAATTCTTTTCTCTGTTACATGCAACAATATTCCTAGTAAATACTAATATAATTTTTTTTTCAAAAATTGCTGTGTTTCTCAAAAAAAAACGGTAGGTTTTAGGTATAGGGAATTCTATTGTAACTTACCTTTATTTTATCTCCAGATGACGAAAACCGAATAATATACTGGGTGTTCCATTTAAAAATAACATCACTTTGATATATATCTTTTTTTGGGAACACTCTGTATCATCGAGAGTATTTTCAGAAGATGCCCCTGAAGACCCTGCATATGCTAGAAAAAAACGGAATTTGTAAATTCGAACAGGGTCCATTAGAGAGACCGACGCGTATGTGGTGCCCCACCCTGTATTTATATATATATATATATATATATATATATATATATATATATATATATATATATATATATATATATATATATATATGTATATATATATATATATATATATATATATATATATATATATATATATATATATATGTATATATGTGTCACACCGATAACTCAAAAAGTAATGGGCAGATTTTGATAAAATTGGGCAAATACCTTCCTTTTGCAAGTGGCTTGGATAAGTTCGTTAGCCAGGAATATTGGACCTGGTTTTTCAGGAAATTTTGTGTTTTCTTCAGAAAAAAAATTATCTCTGTAAATAATAAAGTCAGGGCAACCAAATTTTGTACTCTTATTTCTGTCATCAAGGGTATCGTACGCACTAAAATTCAGATATCTATCTTAAAGGCAAAAGGTCAAAATTGATAATTATGGTAGTACTACAAATGTGAGTGAAAAATACGACACGAAATGTCTAGAAAGTTCCTAGATCTGTGTCTAAGTCGTTATGTTCTTTCATATCGTTAAAATATGAACACAAAAGCCACTCTATATAATAATTGTTTGGTGCAAATAGTAGACGTTAGACCATCAACATACTACCGGATATACCTACTAGTATATACATATCAAGCGTTGCCGAGTGGAGTAAGCCCTGTACATCGGGTAATCGACTCCTACATGAGGAGTTCCAATCCTAGTTAGTGTCTTTACTTTTGATCATTTTTTTAGTCTCATTTCACTTTACCGTTATTTGATCAGATTGTTGTTTTTTAACCAGTTTTTGTATAAAAATAATTTTATAAAGAGGAGTTGAAAACTTTTAACACTTAATTCAATTCGAATAGCATATCTGGTTGCTTGTTTTTGCCCTAACTGATTAAAATATTTTCCCGTGGCTTCATAAGTGCTTGTTTTAGTGAATTTTTGACCTTTGAATTCAGAAAAATTATCTTCAAACGAGCGCGAACTAGGCCCCCTAGAACCCATAAGGGTCAGTTTCAATTATATATATATATATATATATATATATATATATATATATATATATATATATATATATATATATATATATATATATATATATATATATATATATATATACGCAGTAAAACTTAGACAAAAAAAGTTATAGGCATTTAAAGAAAAATAATCGGGTTTTCCTCAAAACGTCAAAGATGTGATTTGCAACGTCAAAACATTTAAGCAAACCAAAAAGAACTACGGATTAGGTAGATAGTGTTTTGTTTTCAGCTTCAACCGTCATTTCCCTTCATTTTACTAATATATTTGCAGAAAATTCATTTCAAATAGACCCTTTCTCTGATGCTTTGGCAGTAGTTTTAGTTAAGTTTATGGTTTAACGGTCTATAATTTTTAGCTAATTTTCGTAGAAAAGATTCGTTAATGAGAGGACCGCGACTTTTGAATTCCAAAAGGATTTCTCCAAATAAGCGCAAACTCGGCCCGATAGAATCCATATCGGGTTTACTCTGCTTACATATGTACATGGTGACGCATTTCTACGGTAAAGCCCAATATAATTGTTATTATGCAAGACAAAATTGTATAGGTTACTTATAGGGTGTCTTCAGCTGCATCTTATAAAATTATTTTGAAAATCACAGGTGGCACATAGGTCGTTGGTGATAACTACATATTTTTTTAACATTCCTTATTGCATTTTTGCATTTTTCATCGAAATATAATGCACCTTTGTAAAAAAATTGAGACGCAGTTATTGCGTTTTGGTAGAGAATTTTCATTAAATGCTTAAAAATTCAGTAACTCAATTTGCTGTTAACCTAAGGTTCGTCGGCTAGTAAACGAGTTTTCTCGGAAAAATTTAAAGCATATTTTCGGAACATTTTTGTACATTTTCCAGCAATAAGTTATTTTGATAAAATACTTATATAATAGATAATAGATAATAGATAATTCTACTATATAGGTTATACCGGTGACCAAATTGATACCTGCTTGCATTAAAGAGACATATTTGCTATTGAAAATATTTTAATGAAAATTCTCCTCGATAACGCACTTGCTACGTCCAGACTTTTTTATACAGTAGAAGAAAATTTGATGAGCATAGCAGAGGATGATCCAGGTACTTCCACGATAAAAACAAAACAAAAATTATAGTTGTTATACGCATAATAGTTAGAGCCAAAATAATTTGTTCATTTCAAAAAGGCAAAAAAAATAACTTTGTTTTGATTGCTAAAATGAATAACAAGTGTCAAACTAGAAAGATTAGGAGCTACTTGCTATTTTAGTAGTATTGGCAATTAAGCGCTTGAATACAAAGCAACACACATTTTTTGTTTCAAAATATATTAAATTTAGTCCTTATTTAACTTAAGTGTTTTTTTCGTCGCCACTTTAATGTTCGCGTTCCGATGCGTAAGTGGCAAAATAATTGCCTAGAAGAAAGTCAACTGCTAGCAGACGATCCGCATATAACCCAGAAAAAGTAAAAAGTATCTCGTTAGACAATCAAGTGTTGTAGCTCAAAACGATCAGTGCAATGGCATGTGGAAGCGTTAAATTTATCTGCCAGGAGTACCCAAAAAAGTCTGCACAGGATAAAATTCCATATGTACAAAATAGAAGTGGTACAGACTAAGTGATTATTGGAACATGTGATAACACCTGATAAGTACACTTGAAAAACCTAAATCATCACAATACATTTAAAAAAACCTGACGAGCGTTTCACTAACCAAGTTAAGAACGTGGCTGAATTTATCGGATATACTGCTTGCCTAGTAAACAGAAATAAAGACAATATTCCCGGAGTCAACGCCCATAAGAAAAGAGAAAGCGGAAAAAACGTTGCTATCCCACCATTTGAACCGATAATCACCAGGTGTCTATAATGTTAAGAAAACCAACATGCAGCTAACATTTTTGACATAAAAGTACTTTAAAAAATTTGCTCGCTAACCAAAAAGATAAAGAGAGTACCGCTAAGACGTTGGGGATCTATGATAGGTAAAGATTATGATCTAGAATACGCCGGAGAAACTAGAACATCTATTGAAATTATATTTAAAGAACAATTAGCACAGCTAATATACGGTACTCTAGATATAGATCATGCGTGGCCAGACATATTTGAGATAATAATCACCACGTAGATAAAGATAACCAAAAATTAATCAAAATTGTTAGACAGCCAGGTGGCTAAACGGTTTCGAAAGTATATATATATATATATATATATATATATATATATATATATATATATATATATATATATATATATATATATATAGATCACTAAAAATTGTAATGATAATTGTTGTTTGGATTCAGCACATTCGCATATGCACAGTTTATTGATTGACTCCTTTACAAGCGATGCTCACAAAGAGCTTATTAATGTAGATAAGAGGAATTCGGCTAGAGGAAATTTCCGCTAAATAAGCAGTGAAAGTTTATTTGTTCAAACCACCCACAAAAAAAATATATGTCAAACTTGTAAAAGACCATCACATCCTCAAAAGTACCTTTTTGGTGTATTGTATCCTGCGGAATATGCTGAAACAGTTACAGTCGATTCTGAACGGTATACCTACATATATGCTCCAGATATTTCCTATACCGCAACTTCAAAACCTTCTTCCAGCAAGACGGTGTAACCTACCATACTGTAAGACAAAGTATAGAGATCTTGCGAGATACATTTCGAAACAGATTTATTTCTCAGAAGAATAGCGTACATCAGCCCGCGAAATCCCCTAGCAACACTGTCCATGTATTCTTTGTTTGGGGTTATTGAAAAAACAGTGTTCAAGAACAAGCCTGGAGGTCTAGAGGAACTTGAAAGAAACATCCAAGAAGAAATTAAAACTATTTCGCAGAATATGGTTGAATGAGTTATGACAGATTACGACCACACCGTGGAAGAATTAGTGGGTAAGGGAGGAAAGCATTTAATACACACAATATTCAAGAAGTAAAATTCCCATGTTTATTTTGTAATGTGCATTAGGTATATGCTTTTTGTATGTTAAGTAATAAATGTGTTATCGCTTATTAAAAATAAATATATTATTTTGGCCGCCAATTAACTGATGCTACATTAAAATATATTTTTGTCTCTTCGTTAATGATTATTAACCATACATTTTGTACCACCAGTATCTCTAAGTCTATATAATTATACAATTCTTAAAAGACATTTACTCGACAAGCTAGGATCAGTGCGTTCTAATTATTGTTTATTTTGTAATGTTTTTATAGTAAATAAGATAAGAAAGCAACTGTATATTTAAAATTTCTAACATCCCAGATTTTTTTTCATGGCGCGGTTTTCGTCAAAATTATGCTGCTTAGTGGCATACGACCTAATTACTGTTTTGTATTCCACTTGTGTTTAATTTTCCTTTATTCTAATTTTGATAAATTTTCTGCTTTGATAAATAACATTTAGACGGAAAATTTTACACCAAATTATAACAGGAAACGATATACCCCCTTTTTAGCTAATTTTCGTAGAAAAAATCCTATTGATATATATATATATATATATATATATATATATATATATATATATATATATATATATATCATTATCTCGTACAATTTATATTAGTCAGCATGTCAAGCAATTATTATTTGCAAAATTTTCTCACATATTGTGAGAAGTTGTATCTTAGTAAAGGAACTTAGCTGGCAGCCTTATATGATTGGGTCTGTATATATTAGCATTGCAATAATAGTAATCTGTTCTATATACGTATTTAATAAATTTTATATATTTTAGTTTTCCACGGCGTAGCTCATAACATTTTGGGAACATGAGTTTTTACAGGCTGGTTCTGTTTTATATAAAAACAAAGAAACAACAAGGACTGGCTTTTTTAAATGATCAAATCATGACTTCAAAACAGGAACTCAATTTATTACAATGAAATCTTATACCTAATATATCTTACAGCGAAATTTAAATAAAAATAATACAAGGTTCCTAGTATATACTGGCTATAATTGTTGAGCGTACCTTATTTCCCTATTTCGTGAACCTGTGTTTAATTCCTCATTCTACAATATATGTCATGCTGGCTATGAAACAAACCAAACGGTCCTTAAGATTTTCTAAATCCGCCTTTTCCTGTAATCGGGAATGTCTTGTTGCCCTTACTACATACCAAATCTCAAGTTTCTAGGTTAATAGAAAATTGAGTTATGCAAATTTTAAGCATTTAATGAAAATTCGCTACGATAACGCACTTGCTGCGTCCCGAAATTTTTTCTTTTGTCATGCCAACTCCTGAAATTGTGATGTTGTGACAACACAATGCCCTGTTGTCGCGTAAAATATCTTGCTTGGTGTTGCTTATTTTCACTGTGACATTTTATGTCATGTATTTATTGTTGTGAGGTCACAAGTGAAAAATAACGTGTTAATGTTCGTTTTGACTTTTGATAAACAAATCATATAACATATAAACATGTTAGTTTACGTCTACAAATAGTATTATTATAATATAATTAATTTCAGCAGACAGTAACATCAAAATACAGTGTTTTTATTCGCAATTTGTTCGCATATCTTAAAAATAATCATCAGTGCTACATACCAAAATTTGTTGAAACCTCTAAAATTTTACAAATATTATTAAGCTGATGGGATTCGTTTATATACATCTCTGACAATTATAGACGCATTCTATTGACAATTAATTTTAAATGATAGGTTTGAACGTTAAATATTTATATTTTTGTAGTATAGTCTTTATACTTTCCAAAGCAATATGTATATATATATATATATATATATATATATATATATATATATATATTACAATTTTTTTTTCAATTTAATTCAATTTTATTTAATCCAATAACCCACTAAATCATACACGGAACTTAAAATAATTAACATTTCCAAATACCAGAATTTTCTTAAGCAATGCATCTAACATATATTTTCTTGGATACCTAAGTCAATATCACTTGTTTGTATCCTTTAAAGCAATTCTCAATTAATTAAACCCCTTAATACCCATAATATTCACCATTTTCCCTTTTTCTTTGTGCCCCAATCTAATAAGATCTGCCTTGACATTCAAAAGATGAGAGAGAACAAACAAAAAATGTTATAGGGTTAACTTTAGCAGGGGCATCTACAGCATATCCTACACTAGATATAGTTCATTTCATCAGCCCTTAGTCTTCCTTGTTCATATTTTCCTTTTGAAACAACCACTGTATATATGACATACATACAACCGACATATCTATAAAGCACACAACCAAAATGTTCATACACATCGTACTCACCCATCTACTCCTCCATTAATGCATATTATATTCACGCACACACATGCACGCACGCACAACACATACACACTCGCACACAGCACACACGTACTTTACCTGTACCTTGTCCAGGCAACACATCCACTCCACTGTTGCTACATGTACATTCTTCATACATTCATACATATTGGGTCAATTTTGATGAATTTGGGAGTACATTCCGTTTGTAATTGATTTTGACATGCTTGTTACCTAGGAAAATCCGACCACTTTTCCCGAGAAAACTTACGTTTTCTTTGATAAAATTTTGCATCTCTGAATATAACAAAGCTATGGAAACCAAATATAATTCGCACAAGACCAAAACATTTCGGGTGGCTGACAAAATCTTTTGGGTATTACAGACAGAGAATTTCTTTGCGCAGACAGGTCAAGAAGTAGCCGAAAAGTAGAAAAAAACTTGTTGGTCTCAAAACTGGCGCTTTTTAATCAAATATTCTGAAACGAATAGGAATTGTCTGGAATAAATGTTGTAAGAAGTGTGTTTTACAAAGCCTTAAGAGTCTGCTTTAACCGCTTTTTTTTTCCTTATTTTATTCAAATGTTTGCAAAAAATTAATTTCAGTTACACCTTTTTCTGATGCCTTCTGCAGTTTAAGTTTAATGCCCGGTTTCACAAAGCTCGATTAAAGATTTACCGGATGGTTAGTTGATCATTGTTTAATTCAACCAAACATAGCTTCAACATATTTAGTTGTTATGGTAAAAACCTAAATCATAATTATCATTGGTATGAGGCAATGATTGGAACCATCCATTAAATATTTAACAATAACCAATTTCAAATGATATATGTGACTTATTTAAGCAAAAATCTATACTGTTGTAAAGTAAAAATAGTTGTTGTGTTTTCACTTACTTGAGAAGAATTTTTGTTAATGATTTTGTTGTGGTTATTCAATTAGCACGCTGTTAAATATCGGGAGAAATTTTATTGAGTCAAATTACAAATGCAGTTCATTCCCCGAGTTCAGGGAATTTCCATAAGTTTTGCGTTAAAGTGGAACTCAATGTGTGTTTGTAACCTTTCTTCCTATCATCTCTATTTGTACATTCTACTTTGTTTTGCTAGCTTTGAAGTATTTCTGCTTTCTCTATATTAGCCGATGCCTTCCCAGAAACTATAAAATATAACGATCCCCTTAGAGAAGCAAATATGCGCCTTGTGCAATGTAAGCAATACTATTAGACGTGTTGCTTATTTTTGTTATTTGAAGAATATCTTTTTTTTGTAACACCGTGCTGTGTGCTTCCATGAAGTAAGGCTTGTTATTTATTTTCAGGAACAATTTTTCGTCTACTAAAGTTCTATTAAATTACTTACCAAAGAAAAATAAGAAAGTAAGCTAAAAATTCTAGATAAAAACGAACTAGACATTTTAGTACCCCGGGGTCCATTTAAATTTGTGTTGAATTTGTGCGTAGGTACTGTTTTTAGTATGAAACGGGTTAACCAAGTAAGAGCAACAAGAATTAATTAATTTAATTTAATTTTTACAGGATGTAACAAAAAAAGACTTCGGGTACACCTTATTAATTTAAACATCTAAAATAAAATTTGAGGCACTTAAATTGTCTGGTATATGTTGGCGCACTTGTTGGTGTAGGGTCAGAAGGGTGTGTGTGTTTTTATTTCTTTAACGTCGGCCTATTTCCGCAACTATGGCCAATCACCGACGCCAGGGAGCAGTTTTACCTCACTCTCCTGGAAATGTTGCCGAACCCCTGCATTTCTGTAAGGAGGGTAGGGATCTTTAACGTGTCCAACATGCATGGACACGGGACCGACGGATTTACGCCCCTTCTAAATGGAGGAACGTGCAGATATTCAACTTGCTCAAATACAATGCCACAACCTCGGTTGATGTTATTTGTAATGTATGTACTGAAAAAGTTAAAGGAGTACCCTGGGATTAAACCCAATACCCTTCGGTTCAGAGGCACACGTTATTACCACTGAACCACCGAGGCTCTAAGGGTCAGAAAGGTTAATGGTAAACAGTTTTGGAATCTTGAAGTTTCAAGCTCTATGCATCATAAATGACGAATAAATTTAGGCTGCTACAGCCTGCAGTTGTAGCAACAAATTTTCTCAATTTTTTTTTGGTATATGGAATAAATATAGAGCTCAAATTTATGATTATTGCAAAAATATGGTTAAGTGAATTAATTATATCTCGTTTATAAGTTTTTGTATTCTCACATTTATTTAAATAAAACAGGTAATAAACTATTCGAAATGTACATCATCTTCGCTTTTTTGAATTGTTGTTTACAATAAGTTGCTGGTATCGTATAGTAGATATCCTGGTGATAACAAATTTGTCGAACGTAAATTTATGGTTGGATCAATTGCAGTAGCGTCTTTTGGCAATAAATGGAAAGTGACTTTCAGAGACCCATGGAGCATCAAGTTAACTGAAAGTCTAAGTCCGTTCACTACCAGAATTACTTATTATAAGTTGTTAACAATAACATAATGTACTCAAAGTGTCGGGAGATTTGAAATTAATCATGCAGTTAAACCGGTTGAAACAATACCCGCCGCTTAATTATTTACTGGATGGTTCAAATATTTAAAATATAGATTCCTTGACGTATTTATGTTGCCAATATGTGCTGCGTCCTGCACTGCTCAATTTGAATCCAGTTCTTTAGAAAGCAATTTCTGCGTTTCATTGCATCCACTTAAGTAACGGTTAAATATGTTGTGAATTCAGAGTTCGACGTGTCAAGTTATGTAGTTTTTGCTAATCGTTTTGCACAACACACTTTCAAGCAACGGCATATAAAATTCCTGTGGTCAAACAAAAACAAAACATAAAGAATAAAGCTCTGAATTAAATATTCAAGTGAGGTGAAAGATGAGGAGCAAACGTTATCCGAGCACATATAATGTTATATTACATTATTATCACAGAGGAAATATTGTGTGAAACGTGGTGTTGAATATAGTTGTACCCAATTTTGACATTAATATTTCTCGTATTATATGATAATTTGCTGAGTGTGCACCTGGGACCGATGCGATGACAATTATACTGCCAAGGGGAAATGTGGCGTGAAACTGAATAATTACATTGATGTATTATGTCACATATGTAATTGTGCTACCAGCACAGAATAAGGATAACAATAGAGAGCCACTTAAATCTAGATCTACGCCTATGTCAACGAGCGCTTTGGAGTTAGGTAACCGCCTGTGTGAATTACTAAATAAATACAAATTTAGGAAGCCGTTCCAGTGCTAAGACTGGGAACATAATCAGACCCTTAACTTGTTTGCACTTTAAACTTTATAACCAAAAAAAGGCAATCAAAAACGTTTATTAAAATATGTGGGATAAAATTTACAAACCGACTAATTTACAGGCTTGAACAGCCAAATAGAATAATATCAGTATCTTAGTTATTGTGCATAATTATAAAAGATTCCGAAACGCGTCAACTTTAGATAAAAAAAGGACCTCCTGCAAGGTGAAAATTTTACCGCTACATTAAAATCCCTTCCAGTGACAGTTGCAACTCCCAAATTTCCAATTTAAATAGGAAGCATGAGATTGTGATACCTCATTAGAAAGATATTTTTTCTCTAGTAAAAAATGTTATGGATTTAAAATTCATTGCAAAAATTTACAGTAAAAAAATATCTGATTGACGAACTTTGCTACAACATACTAAATAACTACTATCAAATTGCGTTTCATTCTTGGTAATGCGAAACAATTAAACATTTAAAAGCGCATTAATTTTAATTTAATGTAGATGTTGAAAATGCATGCTTTGAACGTATTGGCGGCATCCCAATCGTATATAAAAATATTTTCTGATGTTAATCAACATTTGAGGCACGACCGCAATCGCTATTCTTGTTCTGGAATCAGTTAAATCGCTTGGTTTACTTTTCTATACCATACTACTAAGATATATCTATGAGAAGAGGACTAATAACGCAAGGTCGGGTGATCGTTTTGGTCACATTAAGTCGAGGTACTGCTAGATATTGATTTGATAATGGATTGGTGCTCCTTCCTGCTGGAACTATATCACACTCCCTGGAACTTGTGTATTCCAAGATCAGGATATAAGTTTACCTAAGTTGGCACGAAATTATTTTGGAGCAGTGCTAAATAATTACTTCCATTCAAATTTCCATTAATGAAAAGGAGACCAATGACATGGTCTCCAACTATTCCTGCCCAAACATTAGCCTTTGCGGGGTATTGCGCATGTTCTTTTCTCGTTCAGTGTCGACGTTCTTTAGACCAGTAAAGAATTTTGACGATTACTATAACCGTGAAGTGTAACACTCACTTACCAGAAAACAAAACAAGTTATAGTTGGATAACATTTGTTCACAAAAAGACGTTCTTGTATCAAAATCGTTTCCATGACCTCTTGAGTTTGTATCAATTAGGACATGTCTCTTATTTTCTTTTAAAATTCAATGAATGGCTAACATCCAATATTTTGGCTGCTTGTCGACCCGAAATAAGTGTTTTTTTTTCTCAAACTCAAGCATTACATCTAATTTAGTATCATTACCCAGTGGATTAGAAGATTTTTTGGTATTTGCCTTACATGTCGAAGCTCCCGAAATCGCTTTGCAATTTTACCAATTGCCCCTTGAGATATAAGCGGCCAGTCGGGAAATTTCTCTTGAAATAGGCGAGCAAATTTGATCTGTGATAGTGTTTTATCTCCAAAATCAATTATCTATAGAATTGTTATTTTATTGATTTCTGTTATATAAACCATGTTTTTGAATTAGAGTTGACAACTAACAACTACTCTTATAGGGTTACAATTACAAACCCAGTTGCTAGGGCGTTTTAAACAAACCAGCATTGCCAACTACAAAGAATGTTGATAATTTTTATGTCTTCTTCTTAATTGATACCGTCCACAAGTTCGTCAATCAGATGATATTCTTTTTTTTAATGTAAATTTTTACAGTAAATTTTAAAACCATCGCATTTTAAAATAGATAATGAAAAAATCTTTCAAATGACGTATCGCAAGAACTGACTTTCCAATTTAAACCTTGATGGTTGCAACTGTCACTCGAAGAGAACTCGAATGTAGGAGTTAAGTTTTCACTTTGCAGGATATAATTTTTTAATCTTACGTTGACGTGTTTTGGGATTTTTTATAATTATGCACCATAACTAAGATACTGAATGTTATTGGATTTGGCTGTTCCACACTGTATGAAAATACGCATTTACGATAATTGAACTTAAATTAATTAACTATTTAATGGAAAATATATTGCAAATAATAAATACATGAAGTACCCTAGATGATACCTTCAAATAAATAGCCTTTGGCTAGCCAATAATTATATATGCAAAATATTTATTTAATTATACTTGGCTAAGTGAAGATTAGAACCTGTGATGAGCACTGATAAGTACATTTGGAGAACCCAAATTACCACAACACGTATTTTAAAAGACCCGATGATCGTTTCACTAACAAAGTTAGCATTATCAGAGGATTAAAAATTGTAGAGGAAAAATTCAAGAATTTTTCATCCTTTGATGATGCTAACTTTGTTAGTGAAATAATCGTCAGGCTATTAAAAAATGTGTTGTGCTGATTTGGGTTTTCCAAGTGTACCTATGCTTGGCTAATCATGTAATTTTTCCAATGACACGTAGAAGATATTCTAGCTTGCACCTAGATTTTTTAATTAGTTAAGATTGGGCAACTGACGCTTCTTGGAGATACGTGAATTACACAAACTGCAATTCAGTTCAGCTGTCTTAAATGTAGATTCAAAGTGAAGCGCTGCATCCAAGCAATTATATGCAAATGCTAGAACGACAATATTCTAAAAGATCCGAAAGAAAAATCCCGCAAAGGGATAATTTAGAAATTAACACATTTTTAAGTTTGATTCTTACTTCACAAAATTTCTATGGGATTTCACATTAGAGGCTTCAATAATAACTAAAGATTGTTGATTTTCAAGACAGCTAATTCTATTAAAACAGCGAGAAAAGGTAATTTCGTTTGTGCGACTTTTACAAAATCTATAAAAATAAAAAACAGTCAACAAACCAAAACAATGATCTGTATGCTTTACTAGGTAGGTACACTTGGAAAACGTAGATCACCACAACATATTTTTCTAAAGGCCTCAAGATCGTTTCACTAACAAAGTTTGCGTTATCCGACGATGAAAAATCCAACGTTTTCACCCTGGAAATGTACGAAAACTGATCGAACTTTAAAAATGAGAGCACTTGGAGAATTGGTGCACTTATTTATTGCTTCTGAAAAGTAAGAGCAATTAATATTGTCAATAAGTTTTGACTTATTTACTTTACTTTTTTAAAATGAAGTAATACAAGTTTCTTACATTTCTATTCAATTAAGGGTATTTGATGTAATGGATTGTTTTGATTTATTACTGCTTTGTCCTTGTTGGTGAGCAACCGAAATTAATTGTATTATCGTTTAATTTCTAATTCTTATAATGGCACATCTAACGATAATAGAAAGGATGCTATTGGTAACCCAACAGGAGTCGTCCTACTGTTTCGAACATTGTCAGTGGCGCGCGGGTTCATGCGTTGCATGGGGATTGATGGGATCTATCTTTACGACTCATGATATTATAACAGTCAGAAAAGAGAACAGGTCCAGTTCATTGTGTTAAATGGTATTTTCATAAATGAAATAAATAAAAAGCAATTTTTGAGCAAAACGATATTATTTTCATGAAAGTCGTGTACTAAAGTGTTCAAAATAACTTTTCTAACTATTTTACGCTGCATTAACATACGATAAGGTTTGGAAGTCAAAGTCGTAGTATATTATGTCAACCAACCTAAAAATAAAATAAAAAAACAACTAAAAAAAATGCTATGCTAGTTTGATCATTTAGTTTGGTTATACTATCGTGGGCGCGGTAATTAAATGGCGAATGACTGGAAAGTAAATAAATGTAATTTACGAATGTCTTGTTTAGTTTAAAGTTAAATATAGTGAATAATTAGTATCACAATTATATAGGTACAATTTGGAGAACCCATCACAATACAGCTTTTAGACCTGACAATCGTTTCGATAACAAAGGTAGCGTCATTAGAGGGATGATTAAAGTAAGAAAATAAAAACTGGAACTACTATTTATATGTTAGTTGTCAAGCAGTTGTGAACAGCATCCTCTACTAAGGTATTCAGACAGACCCATACTGTTGAGACTTAAATCCTTGTAACTAAAATTGCATACCTGCTATGGTAATTCTGTGTGTCGTTATCAAATATTTCTTTCAAAAAGGACACAGTCTTATTAAAATAACAGTTCTAATAATGGACTACATAGAACCGGACCTACTCTATTCATCCAAACATTTTTGTTTAAATGTATACCGATATATATATATATATATATATATATATATATATATATATATATATATATATATATATATATATTGCTATGGTATCACACTTCTAATTGTTGAGCATGGTAATTTTAATTATAATGGGTTTTCCTCTTTCTTATAAAGTACTTATTTTTATTGCCCATTTAAAGTATTAACATTGATAAAAATGAAATTATTGCCAATATTTCTTTACTTACCGTTTTATCTGCAAATTTTTATCTTATATCACGGGTAGAGTTCTAAAATTGGGCTAGCATTTTTGTTTTGATATACCTTATTTGCATATTTTTTTTTATATTCATGTTACCCCAGAGTGTTAGAAATTCCTTTAAAACATCTCAATTGAGTTTTTATTAATTTTGTTCTTTTACTTGATAATTATTTGAATATAGACTTATTTAGTGATATTCGTGAGAATCTGACTGGCGCGACTCTCTGGCATTTTGATAAAAGTTATATGCTAACGAAAGTAGATATCGTTAGAAATCTGAATAAAAATGTTTTGATGAATAGAGTAGGTCTGCTTTTATGTAGTCTATTGCTCGAACTATTATCTTAGTAATCAACGTGTCGTTACCAGCGGCACATCATAAAGTAAGATGTCACGAATCTATGTAGCCTCTGTCAAAAAAAAAGCCGGAAACGATTCAGCATGTGACCAGCGCTTGTGATTCTCTGGCTCAGCCAGATTACAAGAAACGCCATGATAACCTGGCCAAAGTTACCCATCAGGCCTTGGCAAAACATTACGGCCTTATCGAGTCGGAAGCCCCCTACTATAAATGCAAGCCTGAAGGTGTAGTTCAAAAGGGTGAGATCAGGCTGCTGTGGGACCTCCCAGTGGTCACCGACCAAGCAGTTGAAAGCGACAAACCTGCCATTTTGCTTATTAACCAGAGAAACCGGAAGGCTCTCATTGTGGACATTGCAGTGCCGCTCAACGACAATTTCGTTTCGAGGATAGGGGCGAAGCCACAAAAGTACCAACCACTCGCAGTCGAGTTAGTCAACTTGTACAAGCTAAGAGAGGTTCAGATCAACCCAGTGGTCGTATCAACAAATGGGCTTGTAACATCAGACTGGCAAAAACTTACTGCTGGTAAGTCCTTAAAGAAGAATGCAGAAACAGCGATTCTTGGGACATCCTACATCGTTAGGAAAGTCCTGTCCCGGTAACCATAAAAAAATTCACACGATTCACAAAAAGAGAACGTTCATTTATGGGTATATGATTCAACCAATTTATATCTATTCTGATGTTACTAGGTTATTTGTTGACAGAGTTGACAAAGTAATTATTAAACGATTCTACAATTATCTGACCCTCATGGCTAACGCTATCATCTTGCTACCAAAAGTGGTATTCCTACGGATTTTTAAGTTAACGCTAGACTGAATAATTTACCAGGCAGTTCACCACTTAGAGTTCACTGTTAGAGTTGATCATTACCTTGTCAAAATATTGATGCTTTGTAGCTTTAATTTTATTATAGTGAGCCTTTTTCAATAGTTTATGTTTCTAAAATATGAGGATCATTAGATTGACGCTCAATCTGTGCAGCTCTCAAAACAACGCGTGACGCCTGAATGGAGAAAGATTTGCGACCCCGAAAATGGTCTGGATCGTGATAAAAGGTTTAATGTGGAAAGTGAGGGATGAGCCTAATCACGTAATATGAAAATTGAAGGAAAAAAATTTAACGGCTTAGTTACCTGTGTTAGCATGCTTAAAATAGGTGTAAGCAGCGGTCCATAATAGAAAAAGCCGGACTGGACTAGAGTGTGTACATAACTTCACTTATGATGTTAGGTATTTGTTCACCTAATTATTTGAAACTGGACAGCTACAAGACACAGTTACATAAAAATAGATGGTCAAGTCATAGTACATAAAAAATAATCAAAATGACAAACAGCAAAACAATTATACAGGCCGGTGTAGACTAAGAGGTAAGCCACACCAGCTGCCGATCCTACTTTGTTCTAGAGATGATGAGAATAATATAACTAGGTAGCTTTTCAGTATAGTTTATAAATGTTAATAGATTCTTTGGATCTATCAATGCTCTTGAAAAATGGTTAGAAGGCTACATGCAATGTGCTTTAACGACGCCTCTTGCATTCATTGGTTCTAAACTTTTCACTTCTCAACTTATCAATTTTTAAAATATATAGTACCAGCTGGTCTTGCTGTGGGCCGTTATAGTGCTGATGGGGGGCAGTTTAGATTTTCTTTTCCAACTTTGCTGCTTTCTTTCCTAAAATCACTTTCTAGATTACCTTCAAATTACAAATTATTGTTGTCGTCTTCTTTGTCGATTTTCCAGCATCTAACACACGACGATGGCAACATTTTTTATTAGACGCTTTCTTCGTTCAAACATGTGTGGTGTACCTTAATTTACTAAAACATGAAGGCAAAGATTCATCTTTCACACAATCCTAATGTTTTTCAGGTGCCACTAGCAATAAAAGCTTTTTTTTTCAGGTCATTTTATTTCTGCGACCAAGGCCAATCACAGACGCCAGAGAGTAGTTTTACCTCACTATCGTAAAATTTTGCCAAACTCCTGCCTTTGTGTAGGAGTGTAAGGATCTTGAACAAGCGCAACCCCCACCGAAGGGCAGAACGTGCAGATATTTAACTTGCTCAAACACAATGCCACAACCCCGGTTGATGTTGATTTTACAGTATGTCAAAAAAAGTTAAATTCACTACTGGGAGTTGAACCCAGAACCCATGGGTTCAAAGGCACAAGTTATTATCCTTGGACCACCAAGATTCTTTAGAATTTTTTTAGTAAGAAAGTTAATTACGTATTGGTATTCGATTTTCAATAATGTGCTAAATGAGGCAAAACCAACATCTCAACTCCCACTTCTTACGCATTTGAGGAAAGAATCCTGGCGCAGCAGGTGCATTATGGTATCGAATATGCTTAATTTTTTCACTTATAATACTTAAATATGTTTTTCAAGTTTAAAAAGAATAATTTGTTATTACTTCTGAACGTTAAAAGGTATAGGGTTGATATTATTACATAAAACCTGAATAAAATTCTTCTTCTTCCAGACAATTATTTATTTATATTTTTAAGCGTTTCAGTTAACAAGTAGCCATTTTCAGTGATAAATCTCGAAATACATTAAAAGGATTTTTAGAAACATGGTTTGTTATAGTAAATGTGCGGAACACAACACTGAAGTAAAACTTAATCATTACAGACATTCTCTAAGTCAAGATTAACGCCAGACAATTAAAAATTACAAAGCTCCAACTAACGCCCAAGAAGCATGCAAAACAACTTGATGAAAAAGAGTCAAAGCAAATACTTCTGTTTGAAAATACAATGAAGTACAAAATTTAAAACCTAATGAAATATACAAAATTACAAAGAATTAAGTGATTAAAGCAACAGTTATTAGCAGGATATACAGCTGAGAAGAACTTTTAGGGAATATCGTTAATTTAATGAACATGAATTAAATAAAACAATTGCTATAATTACTTTCAAATCTCCAAAAATGAACTTCGAATTGTACAAAAAGTTGGGACAGTTGGATTTTCATCTACTATCTTAGTAATCTCTAACAACATCACGAATTAAAAATGAAAATATGTTCAAAGCCGAAGTGATAAAATCGATAAAATTAACATAATCACGAAAGGAAAATGAAGCTCTTAAAACAGCACTGTGACTAAAGAAATGTCAAAATAAAAACAATAAAAACTAACACAATGATAAGAATGACAGATGACATGCCATAGACAGGCAGAACAAATTAAAATAAATTATAACTACAGAGCATACAATTTCCATAATCCATACTTCTGCTTCCGTGGTAACAGATTTTCATAAAATTTGGAAAATACTAACCTCCTAAATGGTTGTACACTAAACGGAAGTTTTCTGTACCAGTGTCGGATGAATTTAAAAAGTTCCCATTGGAGCAATTACTTTACTTATAAATAACAATTTCTTCTAGAGTAAGTTGTTTTAGACCAAAATTGAACGGATTGCTTCTCGACGTTCAGAAGTAAGACTTTTTTTGCGAGGCAGGCCAAAGTGATATGTTCTTACAGAAACTTCCTCAGTCTCATTGTGGTTTCTCGCAGCATGCAATAGTAGATACGTTTGCATCGAGTTCGTTTAGAGAATGTATAGCCGGTCGGTCCCTATTGGTTTTGGAGCACTTATCCAGAGGTTTAGGATATTAGTAATCAGGAGGGGGCCAAGGTCAGCTTATACCAGGATAGAAGAGACTGACTTAAGGTTGCAGATAGTGTGATAGTGTACAAAGTGTTATCACGTTTCCACCAAAGACTTAAAAATATATTTTCGTTAAATGAGTTTGACAATCCTTAAATTAATTTACTCAGACAGCGAATTGAATTCGCTCTTCCACATAAGTAAAATCCTCAGTATTTAACACAGTGAAAGTTACAGAGCTGTCTTTTTGAAAGGGCAAAGAGTTTAAAATGCAGACTGTCTGCGACGCTTGATCTCTAGCATTATCTCCAGGTTCAAAACTGCTTCTTCGATTTTTAATCATTCAACAGTGTGGTTTCTTTTCTAAGAGAGATCATACGAAAATAATGTGTCGTGGTCGGTTTAAGCAAAAGAGACAACAGTAAACAATGATTGGTTTGATTTAAAATGTAAGCCATCTTAGAGCAAGATTAAACTGTTTACTAAAAGTCTAGATGCAGCATTATGGTAGTGAATTTTCATAGAAATGGTCTGCCACCAAATATTTTTTATAACTTTTTTTTTCCTATAACATAGAAATCTCAATTTTGGTACGTAGTTTCCCTTTTATATTATACACTTGAGTACCAAATTTGATTACCAAAAAAAATTAAAATTTTTCCGGAAAGCCAGGTTCAATTTTCTGGCTAACAAACTTATCCAAGCCACTTACAAAAGGAAGGTACACGCCAAATTTTATCAAAATCGGCCCATTATTTTTTTGAGTTATCGGTGTGGCACACACACACACACACACACACACACACACACATATATATATATATATATATATATATATATATATATATATATATATATATATATATATATATATATATATATATATATATACAGTGTGGAACAGCCAAATGGAATAAATTCGATAACGGATAAATGAGGGCGTGTTGGGAAAAACGCTTGGACACGTCGATTTGTATTTTTAACTGCGCATCTTTTTCAAGAAAAAAAAATTATATAGGGTGCGTCATGTGACAGTGGCCAATACCAACTTTCTTATTTTAAATACAAGCCCCTGTATATTATTAATTTTTTGGATTCTTCAGAAAATTCTAGACATAATTCATGTACAATGTTCTATACCTATCTTCAACTGTTTCGGAAATATTAAGTATTTTCAGATTTATTACAAAAATTAACATTAAAAATAGAAAATTATTTTATTTCACAAATTCGCTACATTGCATTCAATACTTATTTCCCATTCAGCTCTTGATAATGAAAAAGTAAACAAAAACCATTCCTGCGTTTCTTTTTACTGATATGAAATGAAACAAAAACAAAAACAGTTTTCTTTCTGTTCGTATAAAACTCGTAGCCTTAGCAACTTGTTGTCTGCCTGCATGACAGTAGTGATTAGTGTCAGTGCTATTGTCGTTTGAATTTCGTTAACTGTACGTAATAATATCAGAAAAATGGTTCATTTAACAGAAATGCACAAAATAACCATTCTACAAATGATTGGTTATGGAGATAACACACGGACACAGATGGAAGTGTCTCGCTTATTTCACGAAAAATTTCCAAATTTGCCGCCTGTATCCCAAGGAACAATTAGCAAAATAGAAAAGCAGTTTCGCGAGCTTGGTCATGTGAGACAGATAAAAAAAGTAGCTGCCAATGCAGTAAGTGATGATACGAAATTGGATATTACGCTTGAGTTTCAAGAAAACCCACATACTTCTGGTCGACAAGCAGCCCAACTATTCAACGTTAGCCACACAGCAATTTTTCGAACATTAAAGGAAAGTAAAATGCATCCCTATAAAATGATACCAACTCAGGAGCTCATGGAGGACGATTTCGATAGGAGAACGTATTTTTGTGAACAAATGATGGCAATGTTAGATAACAATGTGATCCAATTAGAAGATGTTTTGTTTTCTGATGAGAGCACATTTACACTTCATGGTCATGTTAATCGTCAAAATTGCCGCTATTGGTCTAATGAGAATCCTCATTAGATGAGAGAGGAACATACGCAATATCCTGAAAAAGTTAATGTTTGGGCAGGAATTGTTGGAAATCATATCGTAGGTCCCTTTTTCATTGATGGCAACTTGAATGGGGATAAATATTTAGAACTGCTCCAAAATAATGTCGTGCCAACTTTGACAAACTTATATCCAGATCCAGCAAACCCACAAGTTCCTGCCAATAAAATATGGTTTCAGCAAGATGGAGCACCGCCCCATTACCAAATCAATGTCCGGCAGTACCTGAACCAAATTTTTCCAAATCGGTGGATAGGGAGGCGCGGATCGATAGAATGGCCAGCACGATCTCCTGATCTGTCGCTATTAGACTACTTTTTGTGGGGATATGTCAAAAGTATTGTATACAAAACTAAGCCCCTCAACTTAGATGACTTAAAAAGACGAATCACGCTTGCGATTAGATCAGTCACGCCTGAGATGTTGAGTAATGTTAGAAGACATTTCTATACCAGATTAGCATGTTGCCAAGATGTTCGTGGCGAGCATTTTGAACATTTACTACATTGACATTAATTTTTTTTTGTTTTTTTAAATTATTAAGAAATAATCAGTATTTCTTATTAGAATTTGTGAAATAAAATAATTTTCTATTTTTAATGTTAATTTTTGTAATAAATCTGAAAATACTTAATATTTCCGAAACAGTTGAAGATAGGTATAGGACATTGTACATGAATTATGTCTAGAATTTTCTGAAGAATCCAAAAAATTAATAATATACAGGGGCTTGTATTTAAAATAAGAAAGTTGGTATTGGCCACTGTCACATGACGCACCCTATATAATTTTTTTTTCTTGAAAAAGATGCGCAGTTAAAAATACAAATCGACGTGTCCAAGCGTTTTTCCCAACACGTTCTCATTTATCCGTTATCGAATTTATTCCATTTGGCTGTTCCACACTGTATATATATATATATATATATATATATATATATATATATATATATATATATATATATATATATATATATATATATATATATATATATATATATGTATATATATATATATATATATATATATATATATATATATATATATATATATATATATATATATATATAAACATTTAAAAATTGAAACTAAACCCGTATATAGGTTATATGGGCCAGTTCGCGCACATTGAAAGACATTTTTTCAAAAGTCGGGATCTGCCCACCACTAAATTTTTGCCAATTAAATTCACTAAAACGACACAGCATAATCAATTAAAATCGAAGAAGTTAGCAGTAAAAAATATTTAAGAATAGTAAAAGAGCAGGTCCAAAATGTGTAGATATAAAACTTATAATAGTGATACCTGTAGTATTATCCGATGTTCTTGTAAATTTGTTCTATTTTTGTTTTAATTCACAGGACCTTCCAAACCTAATTACCAATTTAATCCTTTACAAGGATAGTGTGGACCTATTTTTTATACTTGCTATACTAAGTGTTAATGTGTGTGTCTGGTTCGTGGATTGTAGTTATTGCGGTTACGTATTAAACTAGACCATATCATGTTATAAAAATAAAATCACTTGGAAACACTTAACTTAGTTATATATTTAAGGTAATATAAACTATATACTATTTATGTACATTAATATAGGCGGCACGTCTAATACTAAAACGCGTGGTCGAATACAAATACAAATATATAATAAATATGTCATGCTCTTCGATGTTGACGAACGAGTGGGATGTTTTCAGGTCTTTACTGCTGCAGGTATCCTTTTTCAAAAGGTGGGACATGCGTGCAACACACTGTAGTTATGTCAGACTCTTGTGACATCCAGAACTGTACTCTCGCAACTTAAAAATTGCGCGGTAAAACTAAACACTAAGCTCAAAGAGCAGAAGCAGATGGCAATATTTTAAGAAAACAGCCTAGGTGGTTCAGTCGTAAAAACAGGCGCCTCTGAACCGAAGGGTACTGCGTTAGATTCTCTGGGTTCCCCGTTCACTTTTTTAGCACATACTGTAAAATTAACATCAACTGAGGTTGTGGCATCGTATTTGAGCAAGTCGAATGTCTACACGTTCCGCTTTTCAGAGGGGGCCTAAAGCCATCGGTTCCGTGTCCATGCGTAGTTGGGCACGTTAGAGATCCCTAACCTCTTTACAGAAGAGCAAGAGTTTAGCAAAGTTTCCAGTATAGTAAGGTGAAACTGCTCCCTGGCGTCGGTAATTGGCCTAGTCGCGGAAATAGACCGACGTTAAAGAAACGAAAACACAGACACAATATTTTAAGAATTGAAATAGCAAACGAAGTTGCTATACTTAAGGAACATAATAGTTTCGCGGTAAGATACCGTGCATTAAAAACGTCTTTAGTATAAAACATTACCCAGCAAAAAACGCTAACGATATATCAACGCAAGTAATTGATATAGATCTTTATAAACTATACAAAAAAAGGTAAGATGCTTACTGGCAATTAGGCCATTGCTGACCCTTTTTGCTCATCTGAACTAACCTACCCTCCACCTTGAGCTCGATCTCAACGACGACAGTGATTTTGAAAAATCATCCGCCGCCGGTGAGGCTCGAACCGTCGACCCCAGAGTATATATAAACTATACATCATATCACTAAGTGAGTGGCGAACGTGTCGCCACCTAGTTCGGAACCAAGTACTATGCTGTCACGCCCGCTCCAAATAACACAGAGTGTTAAAAATAGAGACAGTATACAGCTAACTAACAATTTAAAAAATTGCTAGCCCTGGCCCATTTCTACCCCAATATAGGGACAAAGTATGTAAGACTAGATGCATTCTCGCAACAATTAGAACCGTAGACCGGTTTCGCTCTCATTAGAGCTCTTCAGTACGGCATACTAATTGTAGCAAAAATGCACCAAAAATAACACGGCTATCGTAAAGCCAGTCTTAAAACACTAAGTGAGTGGCGAACGTGTCGCCACCTAGTTCGGAACCAAGTACTATGCTGTCACGCCCGCTCCAAATAACACAGAGTGTTAAAAATAGAGACAGTATACAGCTAACTAACAATTTAAAAAATTGCTAGCCCTGGCCCATTTCTACCCCAATATAGGGACAAAGTATGTAAGACTAGATGCATTCTCGCAACAATTAGAACCGTAGACCGGTTTCGCTCTCATTAGAGCTCTTCAGTACGGCATACTAATTGTAGCAAAAATGCACCAAAAATAACACGGCTATCGTAAAGCCAGTCTTAAAACACTAAGTGAGTGGCGAACGTGTCGCCACCTAGTTCGGAACCAAGTACTATGCTGTCACGCCCGCTCCAAATAACACAGAGTGTTAAAAATAGAGACAGTATACAGCTAACTAACAATTTAAAAAATTGCTAGCCCTGGCCCATTTCTACCCCAATATAGGGACAAAGTATGTAAGACTAGATGCATTCTCGCAACAATTAGAACCGTAGACCGGTTTCGCTCTCATTAGAGCTCTTCAGTACGGCATACTAATTGTAGCAAAAATGCACCAAAAATAACACGGCTATCGTAAAGCCAGTCTTAAAACACTAAGTGAGTGGCGAACGTGTCGCCACCTAGTTCGGAACCAAGTACTATGCTGTCACGCCCGCTCCAAATAACACAGAGTGTTAAAAATAGAGACAGTATACAGCTAACTAACAATTTAAAAAATTGCTAGCCCTGGCCCATTTCTACCCCAATATAGGGACAAAGTATGTAAGACTAGATGCATTCTCGCAACAATTAGAACCGTAGACCGGTTTCGCTCTCATTAGAGCTCTTCAGTACGGCATACTAATTGTAGCAAAAATGCACCAAAAATAACACGGCTATCGTAAAGCCAGTCTTAAAACACTAAGTGAGTGGCGAACGTGTCGCCACCTAGTTCGGAACCAAGTACTATGCTGTCACGCCCGCTCCAAATAACACAGAGTGTTAAAAATAGAGACAGTATACAGCTAACTAACAATTTAAAAAATTGCTAGCCCTGGCCCATTTCTACCCCAATATAGGGACAAAGTATGTAAGACTAGATGCATTCTCGCAACAATTAGAACCGTAGACCGGTTTCGCTCTCATTAGAGCTCTTCAGTACGGCATACTAATTGTAGCAAAAATGCACCAAAAATAACACGGCTATCGTAAAGCCAGTCTTAAAACACTAAGTGAGTGGCGAACGTGTCGCCACCTAGTTCGGAACCAAGTACTATGCTGTCACGCCCGCTCCAAATAACACAGAGTGTTAAAAATAGAGACAGTATACAGCTAACTAACAATTTAAAAAATTGCTAGCCCTGGCCCATTTCTACCCCAATATAGGGACAAAGTATGTAAGACTAGATGCATTCTCGCAACAATTAGAACCGTAGACCGGTTTCGCTCTCATTAGAGCTCTTCAGTACGGCATACTAATTGTAGCAAAAATGCACCAAAAATAACACGGCTATCGTAAAGCCAGTCTTAAAACACTAAGTGAGTGGCGAACGTGTCGCCACCTAGTTCGGAACCAAGTACTATGCTGTCACGCCCGCTCCAAATAACACAGAGTGTTAAAAATAGAGACAGTATACAGCTAACTAACAATTTAAAAAATTGCTAGCCCTGGCCCATTTCTACCCCAATATAGGGACAAAGTATGTAAGACTAGATGCATTCTCGCAACAATTAGAACCGTAGACCGGTT
The DNA here is from genome assembly GCA_964006375.1 of Tillus elongatus. Lineage (NCBI taxonomy): Eukaryota > Metazoa > Arthropoda > Insecta > Coleoptera > Cleridae > Tillus > Tillus elongatus. The sequence continues at coordinate 43,645,889 of OZ023269.1, forward strand.
TCGCTCTCATTAGAGCTCTTCAGTACGGCATACTAATTGTAGCAAAAATGCACCAAAAATAACACGGCTATCGTAAAGCCAGTCTTAAAACACTAAGTGAGTGGCGAACGTGTCGCCACCTAGTTCGGAACCAAGTACTATGCTGTCACGCCCGCTCCAAATAACACAGAGTGTTAAAAATAGAGACAGTATACAGCTAACTAACAATTTAAAAAATTGCTAGCCCTGGCCCATTTCTACCCCAATATAGGGACAAAGTATGTAAGACTAGATGCATTCTCGCAACAATTAGAACCGTAGACCGGTTTCGCTCTCATTAGAGCTCTTCAGTACGGCATACTAATTGTAGCAAAAATGCACCAAAAATAACACGGCTATCGTAAAGCCAGTCTTAAAACACTAAGTGAGTGGCGAACGTGTCGCCACCTAGTTCGGAACCAAGTACTATGCTGTCACGCCCGCTCCAAATAACACAGAGTGTTAAAAATAGAGACAGTATACAGCTAACTAACAATTTAAAAAATTGCTAGCCCTGGCCCATTTCTACCCCAATATAGGGACAAAGTATGTAAGACTAGATGCATTCTCGCAACAATTAGAACCGTAGACCGGTTTCGCTCTCATTAGAGCTCTTCAGTACGGCATACTAATTGTAGCAAAAATGCACCAAAAATAACACGGCTATCGTAAAGCCAGTCTTAAAACACTAAGTGAGTGGCGAACGTGTCGCCACCTAGTTCGGAACCAAGTACTATGCTGTCACGCCCGCTCCAAATAACACAGAGTGTTAAAAATAGAGACAGTATACAGCTAACTAACAATTTAAAAAATTGCTAGCCCTGGCCCATTTCTACCCCAATATAGGGACAAAGTATGTAAGACTAGATGCATTCTCGCAACAATTAGAACCGTAGACCGGTTTCGCTCTCATTAGAGCTCTTCAGTACGGCATACTAATTGTAGCAAAAATGCACCAAAAATAACACGGCTATCGTAAAGCCAGTCTTAAAACACTAAGTGAGTGGCGAACGTGTCGCCACCTAGTTCGGAACCAAGTACTATGCTGTCACGCCCGCTCCAAATAACACAGAGTGTTAAAAATAGAGACAGTATACAGCTAACTAACAATTTAAAAAATTGCTAGCCCTGGCCCATTTCTACCCCAATATAGGGACAAAGTATGTAAGACTAGATGCATTCTCGCAACAATTAGAACCGTAGACCGGTTTCGCTCTCATTAGAGCTCTTCAGTACGGCATACTAATTGTAGCAAAAATGCACCAAAAATAACACGGCTATCGTAAAGCCAGTCTTAAAACACTAAGTGAGTGGCGAACGTGTCGCCACCTAGTTCGGAACCAAGTACTATGCTGTCACGCCCGCTCCAAATAACACAGAGTGTTAAAAATAGAGACAGTATACAGCTAACTAACAATTTAAAAAATTGCTAGCCCTGGCCCATTTCTACCCCAATATAGGGACAAAGTATGTAAGACTAGATGCATTCTCGCAACAATTAGAACCGTAGACCGGTTTCGCTCTCATTAGAGCTCTTCAGTACGGCATACTAATTGTAGCAAAAATGCACCAAAAATAACACGGCTATCGTAAAGCCAGTCTTAAAACACTAAGTGAGTGGCGAACGTGTCGCCACCTAGTTCGGAACCAAGTACTATGCTGTCACGCCCGCTCCAAATAACACAGAGTGTTAAAAATAGAGACAGTATACAGCTAACTAACAATTTAAAAAATTGCTAGCCCTGGCCCATTTCTACCCCAATATAGGGACAAAGTATGTAAGACTAGATGCATTCTCGCAACAATTAGAACCGTAGACCGGTTTCGCTCTCATTAGAGCTCTTCAGTACGGCATACTAATTGTAGCAAAAATGCACCAAAAATAACACGGCTATCGTAAAGCCAGTCTTAAAACACTAAGTGAGTGGCGAACGTGTCGCCACCTAGTTCGGAACCAAGTACTATGCTGTCACGCCCGCTCCAAATAACACAGAGTGTTAAAAATAGAGACAGTATACAGCTAACTAACAATTTAAAAAATTGCTAGCCCTGGCCCATTTCTACCCCAATATAGGGACAAAGTATGTAAGACTAGATGCATTCTCGCAACAATTAGAACCGTAGACCGGTTTCGCTCTCATTAGAGCTCTTCAGTACGGCATACTAATTGTAGCAAAAATGCACCAAAAATAACACGGCTATCGTAAAGCCAGTCTTAAAACACTAAGTGAGTGGCGAACGTGTCGCCACCTAGTTCGGAACCAAGTACTATGCTGTCACGCCCGCTCCAAATAACACAGAGTGTTAAAAATAGAGACAGTATACAGCTAACTAACAATTTAAAAAATTGCTAGCCCTGGCCCATTTCTACCCCAATATAGGGACAAAGTATGTAAGACTAGATGCATTCTCGCAACAATTAGAACCGTAGACCGGTTTCGCTCTCATTAGAGCTCTTCAGTACGGCATACTAATTGTAGCAAAAATGCACCAAAAATAACACGGCTATCGTAAAGCCAGTCTTAAAACACTAAGTGAGTGGCGAACGTGTCGCCACCTAGTTCGGAACCAAGTACTATGCTGTCACGCCCGCTCCAAATAACACAGAGTGTTAAAAATAGAGACAGTATACAGCTAACTAACAATTTAAAAAATTGCTAGCCCTGGCCCATTTCTACCCCAATATAGGGACAAAGTATGTAAGACTAGATGCATTCTCGCAACAATTAGAACCGTAGACCGGTTTCGCTCTCATTAGAGCTCTTCAGTACGGCATACTAATTGTAGCAAAAATGCACCAAAAATAACACGGCTATCGTAAAGCCAGTCTTAAAACACTAAGTGAGTGGCGAACGTGTCGCCACCTAGTTCGGAACCAAGTACTATGCTGTCACGCCCGCTCCAAATAACACAGAGTGTTAAAAATAGAGACAGTATACAGCTAACTAACAATTTAAAAAATTGCTAGCCCTGGCCCATTTCTACCCCAATATAGGGACAAAGTATGTAAGACTAGATGCATTCTCGCAACAATTAGAACCGTAGACCGGTTTCGCTCTCATTAGAGCTCTTCAGTACGGCATACTAATTGTAGCAAAAATGCACCAAAAATAACACGGCTATCGTAAAGCCAGTCTTAAAACACTAAGTGAGTGGCGAACGTGTCGCCACCTAGTTCGGAACCAAGTACTATGCTGTCACGCCCGCTCCAAATAACACAGAGTGTTAAAAATAGAGACAGTATACAGCTAACTAACAATTTAAAAAATTGCTAGCCCTGGCCCATTTCTACCCCAATATAGGGACAAAGTATGTAAGACTAGATGCATTCTCGCAACAATTAGAACCGTAGACCGGTTTCGCTCTCATTAGAGCTCTTCAGTACGGCATACTAATTGTAGCAAAAATGCACCAAAAATAACACGGCTATCGTAAAGCCAGTCTTAAAACACTAAGTGAGTGGCGAACGTGTCGCCACCTAGTTCGGAACCAAGTACTATGCTGTCACGCCCGCTCCAAATAACACAGAGTGTTAAAAATAGAGACAGTATACAGCTAACTAACAATTTAAAAAATTGCTAGCCCTGGCCCATTTCTACCCCAATATAGGGACAAAGTATGTAAGACTAGATGCATTCTCGCAACAATTAGAACCGTAGACCGGTTTCGCTCTCATTAGAGCTCTTCAGTACGGCATACTAATTGTAGCAAAAATGCACCAAAAATAACACGGCTATCGTAAAGCCAGTCTTAAAACACTAAGTGAGTGGCGAACGTGTCGCCACCTAGTTCGGAACCAAGTACTATGCTGTCACGCCCGCTCCAAATAACACAGAGTGTTAAAAATAGAGACAGTATACAGCTAACTAACAATTTAAAAAATTGCTAGCCCTGGCCCATTTCTACCCCAATATAGGGACAAAGTATGTAAGACTAGATGCATTCTCGCAACAATTAGAACCGTAGACCGGTTTCGCTCTCATTAGAGCTCTTCAGTACGGCATACTAATTGTAGCAAAAATGCACCAAAAATAACACGGCTATCGTAAAGCCAGTCTTAAAACACTAAGTGAGTGGCGAACGTGTCGCCACCTAGTTCGGAACCAAGTACTATGCTGTCACGCCCGCTCCAAATAACACAGAGTGTTAAAAATAGAGACAGTATACAGCTAACTAACAATTTAAAAAATTGCTAGCCCTGGCCCATTTCTACCCCAATATAGGGACAAAGTATGTAAGACTAGATGCATTCTCGCAACAATTAGAACCGTAGACCGGTTTCGCTCTCATTAGAGCTCTTTAGTACGGCATACTAATTGTAGCAAAAATGCACCAAAAATAACACGGCTATCGTAAAGCCAGTCTTAAAACACTAAGTGAGTGGCGAACGTGTCGCCACCTAGTTCGGAACCAAGTACTATGCTGTCACGCCCGCTCCAAATAACACAGAGTGTTAAAAATAGAGACAGTATACAGCTAACTAACAATTTAAAAAATTGCTAGCCCTGGCCCATTTCTACCCCAATATAGGGACAAAGTATGTAAGACTAGATGCATTCTCGCAACAATTAGAACCGTAGACCGGTTTCGCTCTCATTAGAGCTCTTCAGTACGGCATACTAATTGTAGCAAAAATGCACCAAAAATAACACGGCTACCGTAAAGCCAGTCTTAAAACACTAAGTGAGTGGCGAACGTGTCGCCACCTAGTTCGGAACCAAGTACTATGCTGTCACGCCCGCTCCAAATAACACAGAGTGTTAAAAATAGAGACAGTATACAGCTAACTAACAATTTAAAAAATTGCTAGCCCTGGCCCATTTCTACCCCAATATAGGGACAAAGTATGTAAGACTAGATGCATTCTCGCAACAATTAGAACCGTAGACCGGTTTCGCTCTCATTAGAGCTCTTCAGTACGGCATACTAATTGTAGCAAAAATGCACCAAAAATAACACGGCTATCGTAAAGCCAGTCTTAAAACACTAAGTGAGTGGCGAACGTGTCGCCACCTAGTTCGGAACCAAGTACTATGCTGTCACGCCCGCTCCAAATAACACAGAGTGTTAAAAATAGAGACAGTATACAGCTAACTAACAATTTAAAAAATTGCTAGCCCTGGCCCATTTCTACCCCAATATAGGGACAAAGTATGTAAGACTAGATGCATTCTCGCAACAATTAGAACCGTAGACCGGTTTCGCTCTCATTAGAGCTCTTCAGTACGGCATACTAATTGTAGCAAAAATGCACCAAAAATAACACGGCTATCGTAAAGCCAGTCTTAAAACACTAAGTGAGTGGCGAACGTGTCGCCACCTAGTTCGGAACCAAGTACTATGCTGTCACGCCCGCTCCAAATAACACAGAGTGTTAAAAATAGAGACAGTATACAGCTAACTAACAATTTAAAAAATTGCTAGCCCTGGCCCATTTCTACCCCAATATAGGGACAAAGTATGTAAGACTAGATGCATTCTCGCAACAATTAGAACCGTAGACCGGTTTCGCTCTCATTAGAGCTCTTCAGTACGGCATACTAATTGTAGCAAAAATGCACCAAAAATAACACGGCTATCGTAAAGCCAGTCTTAAAACACTAAGTGAGTGGCGAACGTGTCGCCACCTAGTTCGGAACCAAGTACTATGCTGTCACGCCCGCTCCAAATAACACAGAGTGTTAAAAATAGAGACAGTATACAGCTAACTAACAATTTAAAAAATTGCTAGCCCTGGCCCATTTCTACCCCAATATAGGGACAAAGTATGTAAGACTAGATGCATTTTCGCAACAATTAGAACCGTAGACCGGTTTCGCTCTCATTAGAGCTCTTCAGTACGGCATACTAATTGTAGCAAAAATGCACCAAAAATAACACGGCTATCGTAAAGCCAGTCTTAAAACACTAAGTGAGTGGCGAACGTGTCGCCACCTAGTTCGGAACCAAGTACTATGCTGTCACGCCCGCTCCAAATAACACAGAGTGTTAAAAATAGAGACAGTATACAGCTAACTAACAATTTAAAAAATTGCTAGCCCTGGCCCATTTCTACCCCAATATAGGGACAAAGTATGTAAGACTAGATGCATTCTCGCAACAATTAGAACCGTAGACCGGTTTCGCTCTCATTAGAGCTCTTCAGTACGGCATACTAATTGTAGCAAAAATGCACCAAAAATAACACGGCTATCGTAAAGCCAGTCTTAAAACACTAAGTGAGTGGCGAACGTGTCGCCACCTAGTTCGGAACCAAGTACTATGCTGTCACGCCCGCTCCAAATAACACAGAGTGTTAAAAATAGAGACAGTATACAGCTAACTAACAATTTAAAAAATTGCTAGCCCTGGCCCATTTCTACCCCAATATAGGGACAAAGTATGTAAGACTAGATGCATTCTCGCAACAATTAGAACCGTAGACCGGTTTCGCTCTCATTAGAGCTCTTCAGTACGGCATACTAATTGTAGCAAAAATGCACCAAAAATAACACGGCTATCGTAAAGCCAGTCTTAAAACACTAAGTGAGTGGCGAACGTGTCGCCACCTAGTTCGGAACCAAGTACTATGCTGTCACGCCCGCTCCAAATAACACAGAGTGTTAAAAATAGAGACAGTATACAGCTAACTAACAATTTAAAAAATTGCTAGCCCTGGCCCATTTCTACCCCAATATAGGGACAAAGTATGTAAGACTAGATGCATTCTCGCAACAATTAGAACCGTAGACCGGTTTCGCTCTCATTAGAGCTCTTCAGTACGGCATACTAATTGTAGCAAAAATGCACCAAAAATAACACGGCTATCGTAAAGCCAGTCTTAAAACACTAAGTGAGTGGCGAACGTGTCGCCACCTAGTTCGGAACCAAGTACTATGCTGTCACGCCCGCTCCAAATAACACAGAGTGTTAAAAATAGAGACAGTATACAGCTAACTAACAATTTAAAAAATTGCTAGCCCTGGCCCATTTCTACCCCAATATAGGGACAAAGTATGTAAGACTAGATGCATTCTCGCAACAATTAGAACCGTAGACCGGTTTCGCTCTCATTAGAGCTCTTCAGTACGGCATACTAATTGTAGCAAAAATGCACCAAAAATAACACGGCTATCGTAAAGCCAGTCTTAAAACACTAAGTGAGTGGCGAACGTGTCGCCACCTAGTTCGGAACCAAGTACTATGCTGTCACGCCCGCTCCAAATAACACAGAGTGTTAAAAATAGAGACAGTATACAGCTAACTAACAATTTAAAAAATTGCTAGCCCTGGCCCATTTCTACCCCAATATAGGGACAAAGTATGTAAGACTAGATGCATTCTCGCAACAATTAGAACCGTAGACCGGTTTCGCTCTCATTAGAGCTCTTCAGTACGGCATACTAATTGTAGCAAAAATGCACCAAAAATAACACGGCTATCGTAAAGCCAGTCTTAAAACACTAAGTGAGTGGCGAACGTGTCGCCACCTAGTTCGGAACCAAGTACTATGCTGTCACGCCCGCTCCAAATAACACAGAGTGTTAAAAATAGAGACAGTATACAGCTAACTAACAATTTAAAAAATTGCTAGCCCTGGCCCATTTCTACCCCAATATAGGGACAAAGTATGTAAGACTAGATGCATTCTCGCAACAATTAGAACCGTAGACCGGTTTCGCTCTCATTAGAGCTCTTCAGTACGGCATACTAATTGTAGCAAAAATGCACCAAAAATAACACGGCTATCGTAAAGCCAGTCTTAAAACACTAAGTGAGTGGCGAACGTGTCGCCACCTAGTTCGGAACCAAGTACTATGCTGTCACGCCCGCTCCAAATAACACAGAGTGTTAAAAATAGAGACAGTATACAGCTAACTAACAATTTAAAAAATTGCACGTTCGCCACTCACTTAGTGTTTTAAGACTGGCTTTACGATAGCCGTGTTATTCTTGGTGCATTCTGCTACAATTAGAAGCCGTACGGATTCGCTCTAATTAGAGCGAAACCGGTCTACGGTTCTAATTGTTGCAGAATGCATCTAGTCTTACATCACTTTGTCCTATATTGGGTAGAAATGGGCCAGTGCTCGCCATTTTTTGAACCAAGTACTTAGCTGTATACTGTCTCTATTTTTAACACTCTGTGTTAAATAGGAGGCAGTAGACAGCTAACTTGTTCCGAACTAGGGTGGCGACACGTTCGCCACTCACTTAGTGTTTTAAGACTGGCTTTACGATAGCCGTGTTATTTTTGGTGCATTTTTGCTACAATTAGTATGCCGTACTGAAGAGCTCTAATGAGAGCGAAACCGGTCTACGGTTCTAATTGTTGCGAGAATGCATCTAGTCTTACATACTTTGTCCCTATATTGGGGTAGAAATGGGCCAGGGCTAGCAATTTTTTAAATTGTTAGTTAGCTGTATACTGTCTCTATTTTTAACACTCTGTGTTATTTGGAGCGGGCGTGACAGCATAGTACTTGGTTCCGAACTAGGTGGCGACACGTTCGCCACTCACTTAGTGTTTTAAGACTGGCTTTACGATAGCCGTGTTATTTTTGGTGCATTTTTGCTACAATTAGTATGCCGTACTGAAGAGCTCTAATGAGAGCGAAACCGGTCTACGGTTCTAATTGTTGCGAGAATGCATCTAGTCTTACATACTTTGTCCCTATATTGGGGTAGAAATGGGCCAGGGCTAGCAATTTTTTAAATTGTTAGTTAGCTGTATACTGTCTCTATTTTTAACACTCTGTGTTATTTGGAGCGGGCGTGACAGCATAGTACTTGGTTCCGAACTAGGTGGCGACACGTTCGCCACTCACTTAGTGTTTTAAGACTGGCTTTACGATAGCCGTGTTATTTTTGGTGCATTTTTGCTACAATTAGTATGCCGTACTGAAGAGCTCTAATGAGAGCGAAACCGGTCTACGGTTCTAATTGTTGCGAGAATGCATCTAGTCTTACATACTTTGTCCCTATATTGGGGTAGAAATGGGCCAGGGCTAGCAATTTTTTAAATTGTTAGTTAGCTGTATACTGTCTCTATTTTTAACACTCTGTGTTATTTGGAGCGGGCGTGACAGCATAGTACTTGGTTCCGAACTAGGTGGCGACACGTTCGCCACTCACTTAGTGTTTTAAGACTGGCTTTACGATAGCCGTGTTATTTTTGGTGCATTTTTGCTACAATTAGTATGCCGTACTGAAGAGCTCTAATGAGAGCGAAACCGGTCTACGGTTCTAATTGTTGCGAGAATGCATCTAGTCTTACATACTTTGTCCCTATATTGGGGTAGAAATGGGCCAGGGCTAGCAATTTTTTAAATTGTTAGTTAGCTGTATACTGTCTCTATTTTTAACACTCTGTGTTATTTGGAGCGGGCGTGACAGCATAGTACTTGGTTCCGAACTAGGTGGCGACACGTTCGCCACTCACTTAGTGTTTTAAGACTGGCTTTACGATAGCCGTGTTATTTTTGGTGCATTTTTGCTACAATTAGTATGCCGTACTGAAGAGCTCTAATGAGAGCGAAACCGGTCTACGGTTCTAATTGTTGCGAGAATGCATCTAGTCTTACATACTTTGTCCCTATATTGGGGTAGAAATGGGCCAGGGCTAGCAATTTTTTAAATTGTTAGTTAGCTGTATACTGTCTCTATTTTTAACACTCTGTGTTATTTGGAGCGGGCGTGACAGCATAGTACTTGGTTCCGAACTAGGTGGCGACACGTTCGCCACTCACTTAGTGTTTTAAGACTGGCTTTACGATAGCCGTGTTATTTTTGGTGCATTTTTGCTACAATTAGTATGCCGTACTGAAGAGCTCTAATGAGAGCGAAACCGGTCTACGGTTCTAATTGTTGCGAGAATGCATCTAGTCTTACATACTTTGTCCCTATATTGGGGTAGAAATGGGCCAGGGCTAGCAATTTTTTAAATTGTTAGTTAGCTGTATACTGTCTCTATTTTTAACACTCTGTGTTATTTGGAGCGGGCGTGACAGCATAGTACTTGGTTCCGAACTAGGTGGCGACACGTTCGCCACTCACTTAGTGTTTTAAGACTGGCTTTACGATAGCCGTGTTATTTTTGGTGCATTTTTGCTACAATTAGTATGCCGTACTGAAGAGCTCTAATGAGAGCGAAACCGGTCTACGGTTCTAATTGTTGCGAGAATGCATCTAGTCTTACATACTTTGTCCCTATATTGGGGTAGAAATGGGCCAGGGCTAGCAATTTTTTAAATTGTTAGTTAGCTGTATACTGTCTCTATTTTTAACACTCTGTGTTATTTGGAGCGGGCGTGACAGCATAGTACTTGGTTCCGAACTAGGTGGCGACACGTTCGCCACTCACTTAGTGTTTTAAGACTGGCTTTACGATAGCCGTGTTATTTTTGGTGCATTTTTGCTACAATTAGTATGCCGTACTGAAGAGCTCTAATGAGAGCGAAACCGGTCTACGGTTCTAATTGTTGCGAGAATGCATCTAGTCTTACATACTTTGTCCCTATATTGGGGTAGAAATGGGCCAGGGCTAGCAATTTTTTAAATTGTTAGTTAGCTGTATACTGTCTCTATTTTTAACACTCTGTGTTATTTGGAGCGGGCGTGACAGCATAGTACTTGGTTCCGAACTAGGTGGCGACACGTTCGCCACTCACTTAGTGTTTTAAGACTGGCTTTACGATAGCCGTGTTATTTTTGGTGCATTTTTGCTACAATTAGTATGCCGTACTGAAGAGCTCTAATGAGAGCGAAACCGGTCTACGGTTCTAATTGTTGCGAGAATGCATCTAGTCTTACATACTTTGTCCCTATATTGGGGTAGAAATGGGCCAGGGCTAGCAATTTTTTAAATTGTTAGTTAGCTGTATACTGTCTCTATTTTTAACACTCTGTGTTATTTGGAGCGGGCGTGACAGCATAGTACTTGGTTCCGAACTAGGTGGCGACACGTTCGCCACTCACTTAGTGTTTTAAGACTGGCTTTACGATAGCCGTGTTATTTTTGGTGCATTTTTGCTACAATTAGTATGCCGTACTGAAGAGCTCTAATGAGAGCGAAACCGGTCTACGGTTCTAATTGTTGCGAGAATGCATCTAGTCTTACATACTTTGTCCCTATATTGGGGTAGAAATGGGCCAGGGCTAGCAATTTTTTAAATTGTTAGTTAGCTGTATACTGTCTCTATTTTTAACACTCTGTGTTATTTGGAGCGGGCGTGACAGCATAGTACTTGGTTCCGAACTAGGTGGCGACACGTTCGCCACTCACTTAGTGTTTTAAGACTGGCTTTACGATAGCCGTGTTATTTTTGGTGCATTTTTGCTACAATTAGTATGCCGTACTGAAGAGCTCTAATGAGAGCGAAACCGGTCTACGGTTCTAATTGTTGCGAGAATGCATCTAGTCTTACATACTTTGTCCCTATATTGGGGTAGAAATGGGCCAGGGCTAGCAATTTTTTAAATTGTTAGTTAGCTGTATACTGTCTCTATTTTTAACACTCTGTGTTATTTGGAGCGGGCGTGACAGCATAGTACTTGGTTCCGAACTAGGTGGCGACACGTTCGCCACTCACTTAGTGTTTTAAGACTGGCTTTACGATAGCCGTGTTATTTTTGGTGCATTTTTGCTACAATTAGTATGCCGTACTGAAGAGCTCTAATGAGAGCGAAACCGGTCTACGGTTCTAATTGTTGCGAGAATGCATCTAGTCTTACATACTTTGTCCCTATATTGGGGTAGAAATGGGCCAGGGCTAGCAATTTTTTAAATTGTTAGTTAGCTGTATACTGTCTCTATTTTTAACACTCTGTGTTATTTGGAGCGGGCGTGACAGCATAGTACTTGGTTCCGAACTAGGTGGCGACACGTTCGCCACTCACTTAGTGTTTTAAGACTGGCTTTACGATAGCCGTGTTATTTTTGGTGCATTTTTGCTACAATTAGTATGCCGTACTGAAGAGCTCTAATGAGAGCGAAACCGGTCTACGGTTCTAATTGTTGCGAGAATGCATCTAGTCTTACATACTTTGTCCCTATATTGGGGTAGAAATGGGCCAGGGCTAGCAATTTTTTAAATTGTTAGTTAGCTGTATACTGTCTCTATTTTTAACACTCTGTGTTATTTGGAGCGGGCGTGACAGCATAGTACTTGGTTCCGAACTAGGTGGCGACACGTTCGCCACTCACTTAGTGTTTTAAGACTGGCTTTACGATAGCCGTGTTATTTTTGGTGCATTTTTGCTACAATTAGTATGCCGTACTGAAGAGCTCTAATGAGAGCGAAACCGGTCTACGGTTCTAATTGTTGCGAGAATGCATCTAGTCTTACATACTTTGTCCCTATATTGGGGTAGAAATGGGCCAGGGCTAGCAATTTTTTAAATTGTTAGTTAGCTGTATACTGTCTCTATTTTTAACACTCTGTGTTATTTGGAGCGGGCGTGACAGCATAGTACTTGGTTCCGAACTAGGTGGCGACACGTTCGCCACTCACTTAGTGTTTTAAGACTGGCTTTACGATAGCCGTGTTATTTTTGGTGCATTTTTGCTACAATTAGTATGCCGTACTGAAGAGCTCTAATGAGAGCGAAACCGGTCTACGGTTCTAATTGTTGCGAGAATGCATCTAGTCTTACATACTTTGTCCCTATATTGGGGTAGAAATGGGCCAGGGCTAGCAATTTTTTAAATTGTTAGTTAGCTGTATACTGTCTCTATTTTTAACACTCTGTGTTATTTGGAGCGGGCGTGACAGCATAGTACTTGGTTCCGAACTAGGTGGCGACACGTTCGCCACTCACTTAGTGTTTTAAGACTGGCTTTACGATAGCCGTGTTATTTTTGGTGCATTTTTGCTACAATTAGTATGCCGTACTGAAGAGCTCTAATGAGAGCGAAACCGGTCTACGGTTCTAATTGTTGCGAGAATGCATCTAGTCTTACATACTTTGTCCCTATATTGGGGTAGAAATGGGCCAGGGCTAGCAATTTTTTAAATTGTTAGTTAGCTGTATACTGTCTCTATTTTTAACACTCTGTGTTATTTGGAGCGGGCGTGACAGCATAGTACTTGGTTCCGAACTAGGTGGCGACACGTTCGCCACTCACTTAGTGTTTTAAGACTGGCTTTACGATAGCCGTGTTATTTTTGGTGCATTTTTGCTACAATTAGTATGCCGTACTGAAGAGCTCTAATGAGAGCGAAACCGGTCTACGGTTCTAATTGTTGCGAGAATGCATCTAGTCTTACATACTTTGTCCCTATATTGGGGTAGAAATGGGCCAGGGCTAGCAATTTTTTAAATTGTTAGTTAGCTGTATACTGTCTCTATTTTTAACACTCTGTGTTATTTGGAGCGGGCGTGACAGCATAGTACTTGGTTCCGAACTAGGTGGCGACACGTTCGCCACTCACTTAGTGTTTTAAGACTGGCTTTACGATAGCCGTGTTATTTTTGGTGCATTTTTGCTACAATTAGTATGCCGTACTGAAGAGCTCTAATGAGAGCGAAACCGGTCTACGGTTCTAATTGTTGCGAGAATGCATCTAGTCTTACATACTTTGTCCCTATATTGGGGTAGAAATGGGCCAGGGCTAGCAATTTTTTAAATTGTTAGTTAGCTGTATACTGTCTCTATTTTTAACACTCTGTGTTATTTGGAGCGGGCGTGACAGCATAGTACTTGGTTCCGAACTAGGTGGCGACACGTTCGCCACTCACTTAGTGTTTTAAGACTGGCTTTACGATAGCCGTGTTATTTTTGGTGCATTTTTGCTACAATTAGTATGCCGTACTGAAGAGCTCTAATGAGAGCGAAACCGGTCTACGGTTCTAATTGTTGCGAGAATGCATCTAGTCTTACATACTTTGTCCCTATATTGGGGTAGAAATGGGCCAGGGCTAGCAATTTTTTAAATTGTTAGTTAGCTGTATACTGTCTCTATTTTTAACACTCTGTGTTATTTGGAGCGGGCGTGACAGCATAGTACTTGGTTCCGAACTAGGTGGCGACACGTTCGCCACTCACTTAGTGTTTTAAGACTGGCTTTACGATAGCCGTGTTATTTTTGGTGCATTTTTGCTACAATTAGTATGCCGTACTGAAGAGCTCTAATGAGAGCGAAACCGGTCTACGGTTCTAATTGTTGCGAGAATGCATCTAGTCTTACATACTTTGTCCCTATATTGGGGTAGAAATGGGCCAGGGCTAGCAATTTTTTAAATTGTTAGTTAGCTGTATACTGTCTCTATTTTTAACACTCTGTGTTATTTGGAGCGGGCGTGACAGCATAGTACTTGGTTCCGAACTAGGTGGCGACACGTTCGCCACTCACTTAGTGTTTTAAGACTGGCTTTACGATAGCCGTGTTATTTTTGGTGCATTTTTGCTACAATTAGTATGCCGTACTGAAGAGCTCTAATGAGAGCGAAACCGGTCTACGGTTCTAATTGTTGCGAGAATGCATCTAGTCTTACATACTTTGTCCCTATATTGGGGTAGAAATGGGCCAGGGCTAGCAATTTTTTAAATTGTTAGTTAGCTGTATACTGTCTCTATTTTTAACACTCTGTGTTATTTGGAGCGGGCGTGACAGCATAGTACTTGGTTCCGAACTAGGTGGCGACACGTTCGCCACTCACTTAGTGTTTTAAGACTGGCTTTACGATAGCCGTGTTATTTTTGGTGCATTTTTGCTACAATTAGTATGCCGTACTGAAGAGCTCTAATGAGAGCGAAACCGGTCTACGGTTCTAATTGTTGCGAGAATGCATCTAGTCTTACATACTTTGTCCCTATATTGGGGTAGAAATGGGCCAGGGCTAGCAATTTTTTAAATTGTTAGTTAGCTGTATACTGTCTCTATTTTTAACACTCTGTGTTATTTGGAGCGGGCGTGACAGCATAGTACTTGGTTCCGAACTAGGTGGCGACACGTTCGCCACTCACTTAGTGTTTTAAGACTGGCTTTACGATAGCCGTGTTATTTTTGGTGCATTTTTGCTACAATTAGTATGCCGTACTGAAGAGCTCTAATGAGAGCGAAACCGGTCTACGGTTCTAATTGTTGCGAGAATGCATCTAGTCTTACATACTTTGTCCCTATATTGGGGTAGAAATGGGCCAGGGCTAGCAATTTTTTAAATTGTTAGTTAGCTGTATACTGTCTCTATTTTTAACACTCTGTGTTATTTGGAGCGGGCGTGACAGCATAGTACTTGGTTCCGAACTAGGTGGCGACACGTTCGCCACTCACTTAGTGTTTTAAGACTGGCTTTACGATAGCCGTGTTATTTTTGGTGCATTTTTGCTACAATTAGTATGCCGTACTGAAGAGCTCTAATGAGAGCGAAACCGGTCTACGGTTCTAATTGTTGCGAGAATGCATCTAGTCTTACATACTTTGTCCCTATATTGGGGTAGAAATGGGCCAGGGCTAGCAATTTTTTAAATTGTTAGTTAGCTGTATACTGTCTCTATTTTTAACACTCTGTGTTATTTGGAGCGGGCGTGACAGCATAGTACTTGGTTCCGAACTAGGTGGCGACACGTTCGCCACTCACTTAGTGTTTTAAGACTGGCTTTACGATAGCCGTGTTATTTTTGGTGCATTTTTGCTACAATTAGTATGCCGTACTGAAGAGCTCTAATGAGAGCGAAACCGGTCTACGGTTCTAATTGTTGCGAGAATGCATCTAGTCTTACATACTTTGTCCCTATATTGGGGTAGAAATGGGCCAGGGCTAGCAATTTTTTAAATTGTTAGTTAGCTGTATACTGTCTCTATTTTTAACACTCTGTGTTATTTGGAGCGGGCGTGACAGCATAGTACTTGGTTCCGAACTAGGTGGCGACACGTTCGCCACTCACTTAGTGTTTTAAGACTGGCTTTACGATAGCCGTGTTATTTTTGGTGCATTTTTGCTACAATTAGTATGCCGTACTGAAGAGCTCTAATGAGAGCGAAACCGGTCTACGGTTCTAATTGTTGCGAGAATGCATCTAGTCTTATATACATCATATCATTCTAACTTTAGAATACTGACAAACAATGGAGATATAAAAAATGTGCTTACTAAGCTGTGCTAAGCACAACAGGCGTACTGATTCAGAACTTATCAGTTTTTATTAGTTTATCGAAGCTACAACAATGCATCACTATTCATTGCAGCTTTGAACAGTAAGTTCTACAATAAAACAGTAGGAAGCGCTCTCTCTAGGAAGTACAGCAATTCAAGTGTTCTATGTATGAAAACCCCTGGTGTTTGTAAAATTAATATAAATTCAAATAACTGGAATTATGCTTGGGTGGTGTGAGGCAGTCACAGAAAACAAATACAGGATTTGCCTTATTAAATCTCAGAAGTTTGTTTCATCTGATATAGCAATAACCTACTATTATTCATGACTGCTCTATACAGCGACGATAACAATAAAACAGCGAGATATGCATAGAAACGTCATCTATATAGAGTACGGTGTGTTGGGTTGAAAAAACATCATTCAAACACTCCTAATTAATTTTATGCCATTCTATTCTAAGATGAGCAAATAATGTTTCTGAATCCCATGATCTAATTTATCTTTTAGCTCACAGCAAAAAAAGATACATAATATAATCTTTTGCACAACAACTTTCAAATTTCATAGGTTTCATAATTTTCTGAAAGAAAATATAAATATGTAGGGTGGCCCAGGAAAAATGGTACACAGCGCAGTAGTAGACTTCTGCAAACAAATTATTACGCAGTTTTTGAAAGGCATCATCAACAGCAATTTTCCTTAAATGTATGGGCTAGAATTGTAGGGTGTAATTTGATAGGACCAATTTTTTTACCTCACAGACTTAATGCTACAACTTATCTTGAATTCCTGCAAAACCAACTAAATGGGTTATTAGAAAATGTACCTCTTGACATAAGACAAAACCTGTGGTTTATGCATGATGGAGCCCCCCCTCCACATTTCTCCCTAAATGTCAGATATTACCTAAGCAATACTTTTGGACGCAGATGGATCGGACGCGGTGCATCTCAGCCATGGCCGGCTCGATCCCCTGATTTAAATCCTATGGACTTTTATTTATAGGGTCATCTCAAAAGTATTGTTTATGAAGCAACTGTTGAAAATGTTTATGGGCTGCAGAAAATACTTGTACTTGGATGCGAACAAATTAGAAATACACCAGAAATATTTCACAGAGTACGACGTTGTATGCTCCGCAGAATACGAAAGTGTTTTGAAGTAGAGGGTGGCCATTTTGAACATTTATTGTAATCAGGTATCATAAAATGTTATAAACTTTTTTTGTTTTGTTTTATTTGTTGTTAAAATTTGCAGACAATACAATTAATTACTTGAGAAAAAATAATTTTTGAGGGACATCGACATACAAAAATTGAAATATCTCGAAAATGGTGTGTCTGATCGATTTAAATCAAATATACATTTTTTGCTTATTTAGCTATACGGTAGGTCGATATTGCTGGGTGTTAAAAAATTATAGCCAATTGAATGCAAGCATAGTCTTACAGGTGGCGCCCTCTACCAGCAATGTTATTATCAATAACATATTTAAATTTCTTGCCTTCAAACACCCCCGCATGCCAACTTTCACGCTAAAATTTTAATTTGACTCAGACTTATTCGTGAAAAACTGACAAAAACAAATAAGTTTAACACGCTGTAATTAAAAAACTAAGCATTTGCGGACCCATATTTATATGCAAAAAGAGTCTTATTTTTTTGTACTGAAGGTGCACCTGTAACATAGACCATCATTTTTGGAACACCCTGTATGTAGTCACACGATAACTCGAAAAGTTATTCACCGATTGTGATGAAACTTGGCAAGAATCTTTCTTTTATTAATAGCTTGGAGGAGTTCGTTGTCCAGCCCTATAGGATCAGTTTCTTTTTAATTAATTTTTTTAAATGTATCTTCAAAAATAACAAAGCTATTTTGATGAAATTTGTTTGGTATTTTTGCCTCGCAAATACCTTAATACACGCCAAAACTCAGCTTGCTAGGTTTACAGAAAATTGAGTTATGCAAATTGGAAGCATTTCATGAAACTTTGCTACCATAACGCACTTGCTGCGTAACGCAAATTTTATTTTCTAAACCAGTCATTTCTAAAGTGATCGTCGCAGTGCCTTCAGACGGGCGCCGTGACACATTGTAAAAGCTTCACAACAAATTAGGTAATTGGACTATTAAAGATTAGAATAAGACATTTAGCCAAATTGCTAACTAAACGGTTTACAAAATAAACGGCTAAAAGTTGGGAAAACTAAGACCTCCGGCCCAGAATTTTCTTGGGAACGAAAGACGGCAACGCTGTTACTACTCTGGTCGTACCAAATTCTTTGAGATGCGTACATCCTTTTGGACATATTTGGACGGTTCTGGAAGATATTGCGGACGAAATATATCAGCTATCGTTGTCAGCTCAACTCAGTTAGTCGCTGGTGTGGTAAAATTTTATCATGTACAGGGTCTGTTAGTTACACTGCAGATTCTGCTACTTTTGTTTTTGGAGATAAAAAGAGTTCTCAAATGAAAGTTATAGAACTTTTTAGAAGCTGTAAGAATATTCATTTGTAAAAGAGATTAATATAGCACAATGGAAAAATTACCTAACCTGACTTTTTTAAATAGAATACCATATACGATTGCTGAAAATGGATGACCATTTTCTTGTAATTTCAAAAATATGATCATATGTAACATTTGAAGAAATTTAATACATATTTTATGCCAAATATACTGATTTTACAGTAATGCCTAATTACGGAAAAGTATCCAAAGACTGACATGAATTGACTAATTTAAGTAAACTTAGGAGCTTAAAGGAATCATATAACAACATCTGTACAAATCACATTTATGAACCTACTTTTCTGCATAAACTATTTTATAAGATAATGGTGTTTATAGTGAAGAAAACACTTTTCCACTTTCATATTGACACATTCTATTTAATCACCAGAAAAATATTAGCAATGAATTCTAAAAAGAAACGATGTGTCCGACATCTTTTCTTTTTTTTAATATTATTGGCTGCGGCATCTCAGGCCATTAGCACATTCATTTCCCATCATTCAATATTTTTACTAATTTTCCAGACAAAGTCAACTTGGCTCGCCCAGGAATCGAACCCGGGACCTCTCGCTTAGCAGGCTGGCACCTAGCAACCTGCGCCTAGAGGGCGTCGTCCGACATCAAATGGTTATGTTTTTCATAATTGTTTGATATAAGCATTTGATGCATTTGTTGAAACCGTCATCTATTTTATTTATTGCATTAACGATTAAAAACAATTTCTCTTGACTTAAACTATTTATAAAATTAGAATTTTTTTATTTTAGATCATCTATGGTTTACTATGGTCTACTTTTTACGTAAACTTTATTTTCCATATATCCCCAGAAAAACGAATCTAGAATTGTCTAATCGGGGCTATTAGCAGAATGTTTCCTAATCCATAAATCGTCTAGGTTATCGAGGAAGTTTCGAACCGAAATGGCATTATGCGATGGCACGCCATCTTGCTGCCATATGAGACTGCCAAACTCCTAAACAATTAGATTATCCAACAATTCATCAATTTAATATTGCAGGAAGTGTGATAATCGTTCCCCAATTCATGGCCCATCACAGAAAATAGTTCCAATAATTTTTATGCCAGTGATACCAGACTAACCGTGAAGTGTCACAGTGCTATCGGGGCGGCAAGGCCTCGGATGAGCCCTGAGGAAACAAAAAAACCGTGAAGTGACTTCCTTCGTAGAAATATAATTTCAGCAGTCCTGCAAAGACGTTCAGAGGCCCATATAAGCACGTTCCTTCGGTTAAATATTCCCGTTATTGTGAAGATCGTCTCGTCATTACATTTTTTTTGAGGAAATCATCATGCTGCGCATTTTCTGATATTCCGTCAACTTCTTAACAGATCATATCTTATATGGATGATATTCATAATTGTGCAATCTTCGACTGATTTTATTTGTTGAATGATTGAAAAATCTACTGGCATTGATAATGGAGCCTGTAGGATTTTCTGAAAGAAAATGAAAAATTCTGATCATTATCATCTTTAAAAAGATGTGTTGCCATGATTTGGGTTCTCCAAGTGTACTTATTTGTGCCCATCGCAGGTTCCAATCTTCACCTAGTATATTTATATGTTTTGTAAATAATATATCAAGCAAATTTAACGCTCCGTTTTTTCTTTCGTTGAAGACTTTTGCGTTTTCTAAATATCTTTTCTGCATCGCACAATGGCTCGGTTTAAAGGTGAGAGGTGTTCTGTTCAAATAAAGTGAAGTTAGATATTTTTTTCAATTTTGCGATGTTCATTTGTTTTTTTACAAAAGCAAATTCTCACAGCTTGTGAAACGTTCTACAGCTTCTATTTGGAAGGTTTTTTCTGCCTATCTATTCCATCTATCCAAAAACAATAGAAGCAGAAGCTGAACTAATTATAAGGAACAGACACTGTACTTTTGAACCGCGGCAGGAAATACTTATTTTCCTTTAACAAAATGAAAGGACTCAGAAGAGATGCCGAGAATATTGCCGATGCAGATTTTTTTATAAAACTAGCATACTTATGCGACATTTTTGAAAAGCTGAATTCCCTGGATCTTTTTCTGCAGGAAAAATATACACCTTTTGAAGTCAATGGACTAAATTTCGGCTTCTATTTAAACTCAAACTATTGAGAAGGAAATTGATTGATGGTGTGGACAAGGATTGTTTTTTAATATCGTAGGAATCTTTGACGTCAAATTAATTTTATTTCTCTCAAGATAAAAACCATCTTTGTACGGCACTTATGATAACTCATTATTTGGTTTCGGAAATACTTTCCAGAGGGAAATTTTGATAAGTTTGCATGTATTCAAGATCCATTTAAAACTGGTGCTCCGTTCGAATGTATTTGTGCAGAAGAAGATAATCTTACGAGTTGCCTTGCGGAAAGAGTTTGGATGCGATACTGGGCAGCATGGATTTGCCATAATCTTGGATTTAAAAAATAAAAGTTGAATATCCCTCTTTAGGTGGTAAAGCTCAGCGGATTTTAATTGCATTTTCTATGTCGTATTTCTGGGAAATGGGATTTTGGGCGGTCGCTGTGATGAGGAGGAAGCATAAAGCGAAAACCAACGTAGAAAAGAAAACAAGAGTGGCCGTTTCCAGGTTTGATTCCACGTTTTAAGAGAATGTGCAGTAATTTGCATAATTATTGTGTGTGTGATGATTACCTGCGGTTTTACACCATTCGCGCTGCAAAATTGTCATTAACTTAATGCTAGTGAACAAAATAACAAATAAATGAACGAAATATTTCAATAATGTTGGTAGACAAGTTTTATTTATTTTATATCTACTTATGATTAGTCAAACTTTTACTTAGGGTTAGGCGCCACGACTCAAAAAAGTGTGGGAACTACTGCTCTAAAATCAGGGTATTAAGTACTTTATAAAGCAATTGGAGATTATTAGATAAGAATTTTAGATAAATGAGAGTGACATTAGAGTCTATTCATGTCTTTAAATTTGAATACAGACAACAGTTCATAAAAACAATTCAAAATTAAAATTATTTTAATTAGTTAAAATAACGACTTACCTATTTTCGGCTTCCAAAGCGGTCTGAGACATATCTGTTAATTTTTTATGTATTAAAATTATCAGCCTCTGTAGCCGGCTTTCTACGTCAAAGTACTCGTAGTACCATTTGAGTTTTTTGTACGTGTCGTTGTATATATTCAAAATATATTTTACTGATGGTAAATTTTTCAACTCGCTGACCTCATCAATTATTTCGTTTATCAGTTCTTTAAGTTCCTTAGCGAATGGAATCATTGTTAGGATTTTTTCAGTAACAAACTTCCAGCCTGCCTTTGAGTATTTTACTACATTACTTATTGTATTGTTTCCTGTCATATCTCTATAAAACTTGTCTAGGTCATGAGTAAATTTGCTGAATTTTGCAAAGTAGGCTGACTCCATGATTTCGTTTTTCCTTGCATATAAGAAATCTGTGAACCAAAGGAAAACAATTATTCAATTGAAAATTTTTCTTCATTAGTAAATTTTCTTAGAAAAAATTCACTAATGTGGAGATCCCGACTTTTGCATTTTGAATTTCTTTTTCGAATGGGCGCGAACTATGACCCCTAGAACCATAATCCGGGGTCACTTTCATTTTTTATAAGTTTAAATATATATATATATATATATATATATATATATATATATATATATATATATATATATATATATATATATATATATATATATATCTATATATATATATATATATATATATATATCTATATATATATATATATATATATATATATATATATATATATATATATATATATATATATATTTATATATGTATCACACCACCGATGACTCAAATAACAATAGGCCGGTTTTGATAAAATTTGGCATCTACTTTCCTTTTGCTAGTGGCTTGAACAAATTCGTTAGCCAGGAAATATAACCAGGTATTCCGGAAAAAATTTGGGTTTTCTTTCGGAAAAAATTTGTGTCTCCAAAAATAAAGAATCTATGGTAATCAAATTGGGTATACAAGTTTATGACATTAAGGGAAACGTATACACTAAAATTAAGATTTCTCTGTTACAGGAAAAAGAAGTTATAAAAAATTA
Organism: Tillus elongatus; assembly: GCA_964006375.1. Classification (NCBI taxonomy): domain Eukaryota; kingdom Metazoa; phylum Arthropoda; class Insecta; order Coleoptera; family Cleridae; genus Tillus; species Tillus elongatus. The sequence goes on from OZ023269.1 coordinate 43,668,597, forward strand.
TTTAGTGCCAGATCATTTCTATGAAAATTCACTACCACAACGCACTTGCTGCGTCCAGGCTTTTTATATGCATGTTATATAGTATCTGGTTTTTGACTAGATTGTAGGTATTACATGATTATGTAATATCGCTTGATTAACCGACAATGGTTTGAGTAATTAATAAAAAAAACCTGGTCTGTATGGAGTTACCACGGTTAGCTTCTTACTGCGGCGCGTCACGTTTTCAAAAAATAATGCATAGCGTCATCTACCTACTCCCCAGATCTCACTAATAATCATCTCTAATGTCTCTGTGTTTGTCTGGTAATGCTTGAGTTGGGCCTCACTAGCGTCCATTACAAGACAAAAATGTTGTTAAAGGTTTGTGTAGGTAATAAAAAGTCATTTAGATTCAGGTGCTCTAAAAAAAACCTCAGGAAAATCTGTCTTGTGATAAAGCATTCTTACCTACCCACCTATCTTAATCTAAATGATTTTGTGTTACCTACGCATACATTTAACAACATTTATATCTTGTAATGGACGCTGGTGAGACCCAACTTAAGCAATGAGTATTTCGCGGGAAGTGCATGAGTGATATTTCAAAAATGCATATCTTCTACACGAATACACCGAATTTACAAAATAATAAAGCAGTGTATACGGAATCAGAAGCTCTTTCCAACGAGCTATTACTTGCCCTTGTTCCGATTAAAAAAAGTTAGGAATGACACCCCCGTTTAGGAGGGTAAAGTTTGGGCTACACTTTTGTGTCAAAAGTTGTCCCCCTCATAAGCAAAGTGGACGTGGTTCAAGTTTTTTTCGGCAAAATATTTTACTGGCAGTAATGGCTGCCAGCTCGTTTTCAATGCGCCGTCCTGTATATATATATATATATATATATATATATATATATATATATATATATATATATATATATATATATATATATACCAAAGTCCAGATCTTTGAGTTGAAGAAAAGTTATAAGCATCTTATTGAAAAACAATAAGTGCAATTGGAGCTCAGAGGAGAGTACAACACCAAAATGCTGTGTCCCAAATCTATTAAAGATTACAGACAAAGATCATTTTTTCTTTGCGCAAAAAGGTCGAGAAATACGAAGAAAAATAGTTTGGTTGAAATGTCGGATCTGTACTTAATGCAGAAGAAGAATTTTTTCTGTTGATTCAAAAGTTTTTGTTTCCCTTTATGCAAAGGGTTTCGCTTCTTACGGCATCGTCAGCAAAAATAATTTTGGCTGTGAAGCCCCTAAAAAATCCTCTACGTCTGTAGTTAGATTAGTTTGTATAATTTTTAATTTCATTTATTAGCGAATTCTGTTGTACAAACTGTTCTTTTATTAGCTAATTTCCATACAAAAATTGATTTTCTTGAAGAAAAGTTTTCATGGAACATTCTTTTTAATGAGATTCGTAAAAATATTGTTTTTATTTATTATCAGTTGTTTTAGGGGGTTTACGTAAAAATGATACTACTAAATTATTTGCGTAACAGTTTTTAACCGAACTTTGGTAGAAATAATATTTTTTAGCGAATCTTTGTGGAACTTTTTTTGCGGATGGATGTGGACTAATTCGATAACAAATGGTAATTTTATAGCTTTCAGATATATTTTGCCAGATATTTTATAAAACTGAGACAAAGAAAATAACTTACCCAAAAGCTCCTTCCCGGTATGCCATAACATGGTTTCCAAATAATGTATAATTCTCAGTACAGTTGGTTCAATAGCAGCCAATGTCTTATGCCAGTTATCAACAATCAACGTGTAGGTCTGACGCCATAATTTTTCAACATATTTAACAAAAGCAACATGTGCATTTTTGATAAATTCGTCATACTTTTCCAGTATCTCTTTAAAACCTTCAGATAGATATTCTATAGGATCTCCTTCAAAAAGACTTCGGAAGAACTCAGATACATTTTCGTAGTAGAGTTGGATCTGTAAGTGAAAATCAAATTACTAAAATATTGCTGAAAGGAACATTAAGTAAATTAGAAGCCGGTGAGTAAATAATGTAGTACCTTTTCAATAATCCATACAATGCTTCTCTGAATTTTCTTACCAGATTCCCCCATGATTTCCCATATCTCACCGACTATTGCAGGAAGCTTCTCTAACTGGGATTTTAAAGCCAGCTCATCGCACAAATAAACGACCGTGTTATAAATATCCTTAACATAAAACTCGTTCGCATGGTAGGAATTGTTGAGGAATATTTTAAGATCCTCAATATCTTTCTCAATTACTCTAAGCTCCCTGAAAATAATTTTATACTTTAATTTCTAGATATCACGTGGATTCTTATAAACATTGTTTTAAAACTTTTACACATTCTTGGAGTGTATCACTGGTTATGCTTGCAATAGCTTCCACTGAAATATTAGAATGTGCCTAAAAAAGCTATTATAAGACAAACCTGTCAAGTAGTCCAATTAATATGTGTGAACGTATTCTCAATTGTTTATTAACTAAAGCATTTTAAAAATTTAACCTAAGCGTCGGACCACTATTGTAGTTAATGCAGAATACGGACTTGTAAAGATATGAAATTAATGATTGAAAATTTACCTCAGAAAGCTAGTCAGTTGTGTGTGCGTGCATGCAGTTTTTTGCGGCTTTAGACTTATTGCTTATTCGCCACAAGAGGTGCACCTATATGTCAAAACATTTAAAAGGTTTTAATATTGATCGCATTTTCTTAGTGAAATTTAGCCAGTTATTTAAAACAACTCTCTTATTAAGCTTACAACTTAGTGTCTATAATAATATCGATAGAACAGGCAGAGATTTCCAGGCTTTCTCCTATGACCTAGTAAAGTGAGATCGACTGTGATATATGAATCTCCTATAAGGCGAATAGCTCGTTTATAAATCGAATCTAAGAGAGACAAGGTTGTATTTGGGGCAGCCCTTCAGATATAAGAGCAATATTTCAAATGTGGACGAATTTGTGCCACATACGTCATCAAAAGCTGTTGTGAAAACAAACTTTTAAGCGGAAGCAGAAACACAAGCTTTTTTTCTGTTGAATTAGAAATATTGGCATCATATAAGCGCCAGCAAAGAGCCTCTGCAACAGTGATACCGAATGTAAATATTGTGAATTTTTTGGGCAGTATTTCGCAAGCCGTCCGAACGCCTGGGCCCGCTTGTCAATCTTTATAAACACGGGGCAATTCTGTGTTTTAAGACAATAAGCATAAGCAGATTTGCAGAGCCCCAGCTGGAAACCTTAGATAGGTCATCATTTAGGGTGTTTGTTACTTCAACCGTCATTGATAAGGAGCTACAGGCAGATATTTGACTAGTTGATGAGAACGTGCTGTGAAGAGTGCATCAGCGAAGCCGTGGATTGGATTGTTGGTTGTCGACAGAAGGTCATTTACATGCAAAAGGAAAAGTGTGGGAACCGTGTCGAACACCAACATTCAATTTTAATTCATCTGAGAATACACCATTTAAAATAACAGTAAAACAAAAATAGATAACCATAGGCATAGTTTCAAAGAGAATCTGTGCGCTGGAAGTTTATTGATAAGTGGCGCATGCCAGGCCCCATCGAATGCGTTAGAAATATCCAATTAAGTTGCGCGTGAATTCTTCAAAATTTTCCAAAGATGAGGCACGTATGTGAGAATATCATCAGTAGATCGGTTTTGACGAAAGCCGTATTGCCGATCACTTTCGAGGTATTTTATAAATTATATATTCATTACTTTGTCCATAACTGACTCATAACCGACTCAACGATTCGATAGAGTAAGTTTGTCGTTAATGCGCAAAAGCCTTTTAAATGAAATTGGAACATTATATTACATGATAAGTTTGCGTATTCAAAAAGGCAGGGCAGGATAAAGTTGGTATTTTTTCATGGCAGAGCCTGTGTATTATTTGAGTCTTAGATTCTACGTGTACTTCTACAACTTTTTATTATACTATCAGATAAACAATTTCTGCTTGAAATAGAATTTAGGGATATCACCATGACCAAATTATGAAACTTTTGATAGTATAAATTGTTGGCGACACTGTTTTACTTGCCTCTATATACCCCTTAAAGAGCTTCAATGGCAAGCTACATAACGGTTACCAATACTACTGTTTAATAAGCTTATATAACCCTAAGTTTTATAATAACGGTGATAGAGGTATAACTGTTACTTTGATATAACTTCTTATAGACCCCTTATGGGCCCTGTGCGCCTTTAAAGTTTCTTAAGAGAAATATTATAGATGTAACTGTTGTCTTTATATAACTACTTACAGAAGTCTTATGCGCCTTTAATCAAGTAACAAAGAAGTTTTCGTAACTTTTATATACCTTCTTTATAATGGTAACTATCAGGTTTAGGCAGCCGTATCACTTTACTTGTCATCCTGCGTGCTGTTGCACTTACATTATCATTATTTTTCCATCTTTTTCCTTTAATGTTGATGAGAAACTAAGACACAGAAGGTAACAACTCCAGATGGCATAAGTCTCTTTTTTCACATACAAGATGTTCTCCTAATATAAAAAAACACTGATCTCAAATTGTGGCTTTCAAACGTTTAAAACGACCAAAATTTCACAGCATTTTTTTTCTGCACTGTATGATTACTATTTCTGCCTCCAAAAAATTAGAGCGCCGTCAATGTCATAAACATTTCATAAGGTTGTGATTGTGTGTGTGTGTGTGTTTTGTTTCTTTAATGTCGGCCTATTTCCACGACTATGGCCAATCACCGACTCCAGGGAGCAGTTTCACCTCACTATCCTGGAAATTTTACCGAACCCCTGCCTTTCTGTAAGAAGGGTAGGGATCTTTAACGTGCCCAACATCGCATGCACACGGGACCGACAGCTTTACGCCCCCTCCGAAGGGCGGAACGTGCAGACATTCAACGTGCTCAAATACAATTCCAGAACCACGGTTGATGTTAAATTTACAGTTTGTACGGAGAAAGTTAAAGGAGTACCCTGGGATCTAACCCAGTACCCTTCGGTTCAGAGACACACGTTCTTACCCCTGAACCACCGAGGTTATGTTATCATAAGGTTAACAAAATAGATTGGGTTGTTTCTAAAAATTAACAATTTTTCATCAAAATAACAAAAGTAATACAGAAATCTATACTTGATGCAAATTGTGTTAGCATGCTGTGGGCACTGTATTCTAAATTACTGGTTTTCTATTTTTATCAGCAATGCCAATATAGTGTCCACATAAATCAATAAAATATGGCGGATGTGTTTCAAGATCCAGAAGGGTATTATAAAACCAACATATAACTTTTATTGCCTTTATAAATACTCCAAATTCTCTACATAATCTTGACTAGCAATACGCCGTATAGGTGTTTTTATATAAGACGTTACGCTGTTCATGGTTGCCAGAAGTGATGTTATATATCTTATGGTAACCCAAGCTAACCTAACCAAACCACTATATAAATGTATCCAACAATACGGCACTAAGGTGTTGTTATGTAACTTTCTACGGTGTTCACAGTTACAGAAACTGGCTTTATATAACTCATGCTAATGTTCAATTCTGTGATTGATTGCAACATCCTAAAGTATGGAGCGGTCACTATAACGCTTCTAATAAAAATTGCAAGTTCCTGCCAGTCGTCGCATTCATAACCCCAAAAATTTTCGCGACATGTTTTCGTTTTCGTATTGTAAGAGTATGGTAGATAACGTTTTAGTGCAGCAACGCCTATGTAGTGCAAAAAACTACGATACGCTTGGCCCTTCCGGTAGGAGAGACAATAAATTACCCTCACAAATAACCAAATATCATTCGCGGATCATTTCATTCTAAAAGTACGAAAAGTACAATTTCTTCAGTCCACCAAGCAACGCCTCATGATACCCAGGTTGAGTGAGTGAAGACCATCTGTCACAGGAAAGAAATAATCATATCGATAGGAAGCTCTTCCAGCTTTGTGTAACATTTATGATGACAACACTTCCTGGTAAAATGTTGCAGTATTAAATATATAAATATTCTCCCACCGTAACACTTCAAACATCCATGTTAACTACTGAAAATCTCAACTCCTGTAAAAACACCAATCATAGTTTTCTATCAAAGTTGCAGAAAAAAGAGGTGTCACCTTTTGGTGTGTTAATTCTGGACTTGAAGGTTTGGAGGGTCGGAGGAAACGGAAAAACATGTGCCGGCAAGGAATTCCACAACTTGGAAGTCCTCGGGACAAAAGAGCGGGCATAATAAGATGTTATAAGTCTGGTGACCTGGACAGTAAAAGGGTGCATTCGCTCTGTTCCGTTGGTAGATCTGTTGGGGACAGCAGGTGGAGGAACTATGGAAGAAAGCTCCACTGAGCAGTGCCCGGCAGATATCTATAAAAGAGAGAGAGGTCACCAACGGCACGTCGGTAGGTAAACGATGGCAGCTTTTGGGTGAGGGTAGGGTCACCGATGAGACGTATAGCTCTCTTCTTAATGGAGTCCAGGATAGTGAAGGTAGAAGTAGCAGCGGCACCCCAGATGTGGCAGCAGTATTCGAGGTTTGGCCTTATTTGTAAAGTATATAAGGTATAGAGATTAGCTGGTGAAAAGCATTTGCGAGCCCGGAAGAGGAAACCTAATTTCTTAGTAGCCGCTTCTGCATCTGATGTGATATGTTGGTGCCAATTGAGATTTCGATCCACAGAAATGCCAACAAGTGAAAAGGACTCATTACTTTGAATAACTTGGTTGTTCATTGTGATGGATCTAGGGCTGGTGTATCTCTTATGAGAAAGAAAGCAAGACTGAGATTTGGGGGGGCTGAATTGTACAACATTTCTACTTCCCCAGTCTGATATTGATCCACAGAGAGATAACCCTCCATGAATCCGCGATCCTCATCTAATTGGGCTAAAGAGACAGGCTTAGAATATTGTATGTTTGAGTGGAGGGTACTGTCGTCAGCGTAACTGTGAATGGGTGACAAAGGAAAGGAGGTTGGCAGTTGATTTGCGCTGACGGAATGAAAGCTGCCTGTCGTAGATTAGACTGTGTTTTTTAAGAAATGTTAGTAATTCCGTGTTTATATACTTTTCCATCACTTTAGAAACGACTGAAAGGAGAAAAATAGGCCTATAGTTGCTAGGAAGCGCTTTGTATCATTTCTTGGGGACGTGTTGTACTCGGGCAGTTTTCCAGTTACTAGGGAATATGCCTCTATTGTAAGATGTCTGAAACAGACGAGTCAGGACAGGAGAAAATTCTGGTGCGCATTTTTTGAGAACAATTGCTGGGATCTCGTCAAGGCCAGAGGCTTTCCTGGTATTAGGAGAAGAGAGCATCTTTCGTACCTTTTTAGTTTTGAAAATGATATCCGTCATTTTATGCGCGACATTGGGGGACTGTTGGTGGTTGAACATTTGGAAGTGGGTTGAGAGTAGAATTGCTGGCGAACAATGAGGCAAAAAGTTGAGCCTTGTCCAGGGCGGTAGAAACAATTTCATGTCCTGAGACAAGAGGTGGGAACTTGCTCTTGCAGGAATTATTTCCAATAGATTTAGCCAGAATGCAGAAGAGTTTGCTGCCCTTGGAGCTTAAGAGGACTTTGTTTTTGATGTGGTTATTTAACGAGGTTTTTGCCTCAGAAAGAATGCGGACATAACGGTTTCTTGCGTCGTTAAATGCTTGACGGTTTTCTTGACTGGGATGGTGTAGAAGCGTTTTGTGAGCCTTGAGCTTTTCAAGTCTGGCCTTGTCACAGGATTTAGAGAACCAGAGATTTTGAGTGGCTGAAGAGGTTTTCTGTGTTCGTGGAATAAATAATTCCATGCCAACTTGGATAATTTCTGTGACGTTTTGTGAGATATCAGAGGGGTCAGGATGAGAGAAGCAGACAGACGCCCATAGAAATGAGGACAAGTAAACCCGCATTTCGTCCCAGTTCGCGGAGTTGTAGTGCCAAACGATACGTGGGTGTGATGACTGTGTGACCTCGGGTTGCATTGCGCAGGAAGCAGTGACCATGCCATGGTCTGAGTGACCAAGAGGGGCGGTGACTGATAGCATTCAGGTTTTGTAGTAAGAATGAGATCCAAGGGATTTGAGCTCTGTGTTGGGATGCGATGAAAGTAAGTGGGTCGCTAAACCATATTGGCTAAAGAATTGCTGACTGCAAAGGCCTCCGCTGCTCTCCCTGGTGGATCGGTTTTTGAAGATCCTAGCCATTTTATTATGGACATTGAAGTCACCAAGAATAGTGACCTCGGAGGAAGGATATTCAGAAATCAGATGGTCGGTTTTTTCAGAAAGGTAGTCAAAGAGCTGGACAAAGTTGTTGTCAGAAGGTGACCGGTAAATGCAACAAATGAACTTAGTTGCAGCCCTGAGAGAGAGTTTTATCCATAGTATGTCTTTTCTTCCACTAATTTGGGGAGTCTGGTGCAGGGTAGATTGCTTTGGACGTATGCGCACACGCCTCCATGCAATCTAAAGGAAGTAAGGAGCTCATATAAAACTTATTATTTGTTATTGTTTCCGCAACCAGCATAAAGGTAAAAGTAAAGGTATGAGATTTAGGTTGCTGTTTGTCAATAGGTTGGTATATCATGATCCGTCTTGCAAGTCAAATTATTGCGAACAGGGTGTCTAAAAAATGGGCTTTTGGTAAAACATAAAAGGGCAAGTATTACGGGTTTTTAAATAGAACACCCTGCACTTTATAATGGGAGTTGCAAGATCAATTGATTTTCTATCCAAGCGTACGAAATGGTGTACGTATTTTTAACGGTTTGACTTATAAGCAAAAAAACCAAAATATTGCAAGTAAAATTTTTAAACTCCGCGGAATAATACCAACTTTTAATTACTCAACAACCTGTCATCTGATCAACAAATGCTCAAAACAATCTGGTCTCTAATTAAATACTCACAAGTTACACAATTAACGGTGAGACTGCAATTTACAGGCCAACTAGTTTAAGATAAACCGACTGCTGCTAGAGGACGCTCACTACCTTATATGCACTATGATATTATTTTTATGTTGTGGAAATTGGTTTTTACATTGTGGGAATTTGTTGTTGCCGAATTATTTGTATTACTAGTTTGTTGCTGGTCACATATGGTAGGTTTAAAATTGTTTTTTTTTTGTAAAATGCATTTTCTTGTGCTGTCTTCGGTTGTCTCCAACATTTTCTGGTCAGGTCATGTCAGGTGGGGTTAGGTCAGGTTAAGACAGGTTAGATCAGGTCAAGTCGTTCAAGCCTACTGGGGAAAGTGCTTTGTGCATAAATGACAAGAAAATGTTGTCCCTTTAACCTTCAAACAAGCCGGTGAAGCAAATAAAGGTGCTGGAGGGGGACGAACATTATTAAGGGAAAATGTTGATGCAAAATGTGAAAAAGGCTGCTTATAGAAATACAACTACGCTGTTCCCTGCCACACCTCAGCACACCTGTTGACTCTGGGTACCGTAACTTTTAGGGGGATATTTTCCTGAATTTAACTTATCTTCGTAACAGCAGAATCTTATTTGGTTGGTCATCAATAACCAGAAAATATTGAAGTGAAAGTTGTGTTGAAACCTCGTTTCTCTAACGAAGTGTGGATTGTCTGCGGCCCAGAAATGTAAGTTCCTCCGATTAAAAATGCCTTCCCTGGTAAATTTTCTTTCGTCGGTCCAAATAATTTTTTTCAGAAAATTTCGTTCAACTGTTCGTTGAAGTTTTTGCATATTTTAGAAATAATCTTGTTACACTGGCTATATGCATGAACAACGAGTTTAAAATTTGCGCATTTGTACAAGAATTTGCCATTTTCAGATAACAGATAACGCACAATCAGTACGATAACAGACTTGCAAACAAACAGTTATATTTTGACAATCGGTCTCGACTGTTTGGAAGCATGGCATACTAATAATAAAAAAATATGTTTTCGTTACATGGAATATTTTGGTTTTTTGCTTATAAGTCAGACACTGCTGAGAATAAGTATATTATCATATATCATACTTTTACATAGAAAATTAATTAATGTTCCTATTCTCATTACAAAATACGGGGTGTTCCTTTTGAACATATCGCATAAATTGCTCTTCTATATTCTACGAAAAGCCAATTTCTTGTGGACGCCCTGTATGCAAAAATTAGTTGGCATGTGGTAGGGATGGATCTAACAACATCGCTGTGCCAAAAACATTTTTAAAATGAAGATCATGTCACTTATGAATAGCCCAAATTTCAGGTTTCTAACTTTTCTGGTTTACTTCCAAAAGTCTCGACGCAGCAAGTGCGTTATGGTAGTGAATTTTCATAAATATGTTTTTAATAGCAAATATGTCTCTCTAATGCAAGCAGGCATCAACCTGGCTACCGGTATAACCTATATAGTAGAAACAATGTACCATATTTCATCAAAATAACTGATTCTTTGAAAATGTACAAAAATTTTCCGAAAATAAACTTGAAATGTTTCCGAGAAAACTGGTTTCCTATCCAACAAACCTTAGGTTAACAGCAGAATGAGTTATTGAAATTTGAAGCATTTAATTAAAATTCGCAACCAAACGCACTTACTGCGTCTCGATTTTTTTCCTTACAAACAGGCATCGTATTTTGGTAAAAAATGCAAAAATGCAATAATATAAGGGTGTTCGAAAAAAAATTGTAGGTGTCACTAACCTATTATTGTTAAAATAATTTTGTAAGATGCAGCTTTACCGTAGAAATGCGTCACCTTGTATATATGTAAACAGATCAAAACTAAAACTAAACCCGGATATGGATTCTAGGGGTTTTTTTAAAATCAGAAATCACGGTCTGCTCATTAACAAATTTTTTCTGCGAAAATTAGTTAAAATTTATAGACCGTTAAACCATAAACTTAACTAAAACTACCGCCAAAGCATCAGATAAAGTGTATATTTAAAATGAAATTCATGGAAATATTTCAGTAAAATGAAGCACAATGACGGTTAAAGCTGAAACTTAAGGGTTTGCAGAACATTTTTCTTGCGGCATTTTCTTCACATAATCCGTATCTGTTTCAGGGTCTTTGCCTAAATGTTGCCATTTTTGACATTTTAAATCGTTACGTTGACTTTGACCGATTTTTTTTCTTTAAATGCGTATAACTTTTTTGTCTTAAAGCTTACAGACCTAAATTTTAGCACATGGTTCACTCTTTATATTAGAAACACGCGTACCAAATTTGGTTGCCCTTACTTTGTTGTTTTCGGTGATATAATTTTTTTCCGAAAGAAAACACCAAATTTTCCGGGAAAACCTGGGCAGATTTTCCTGAACTTATCCACGCCGCTTGCAAAAGGAAGGTACAAAATTTGATCCTAATTGGCCCATTATTTTATGAGTTATCGGTGTGATACATACACATACACGCATATATATATATATATATATATATATATATATATATATATATATATATATATATATACATACAGGCTGTCCCAGTTTATAGTAGCAGGTCTTTAACATTCAGTAGAAAAAATCATTTTAAGTGAAACAGTTCATATAAGAATAACCCCTAATTTGCTTCCGAACAGAGATACAAGGTGTTAAAATTTTATATTTTTGAACAATCTTTTACAATATCTTTGGAACGGAGTGAGATATTCGTATGCAATTCCGCACCCGTTCTATGTAGACTGAGGTTGTTATTCGGTGGTATTTTTGTTTCAAATGATATACTGGGTGTTACTTTTCCGGGTTCCGTAGACTATTTGAAATAATAGAACTTTTTTTAGCGTACACCACTGACCGTTTATACTCAAAGAACAATCTCTTAGAATCATTTTTTCCCTGCAGTTTTATGCTGTCTTGAGCGGTTATCGAAATGTTACTAGTTTTTTGAAGCAGTTATGGTTTTTTTAAATTTCAACACCCCGTATTTCCCTTAGGAAGCTAATTAGAGATTATGTTTTTATGAACTTTTTTCTCAAAATAATCTGCTCTATTGATTGCTAATGTCCTACTACTACTTCCTAAGGGAAATACAGGTCATTCAAGACCCTGTATTTTCCTTAGAAACTAGTAGTAAAACAATCAATAGAACAGATGATACTTAGAAAAAAAGTTTATATAAACATAACTTCTAATTAGCTTCCTAAGGGAGATACGGGGTGTTGAAGTTTAAAAAAAACATAACTGCTTCAAAAAACTAGTAATATTTCGACAACCGCTCAAGATAGAAGAAAGCAGGGAACCAAAAATATTTCTAAGAGATCGCTCTTTGAGAACTATAAAAGGTCAGTGGTGTACATGAAAAAAGTTACATTATTTCAAGTAGTCTACGGAACCCGGAAAAGTAACACCTAGTATATCATTTGGGACAAGAATACCAAATATCTCACTTCGTTTCAAAGATATTGTTAAATATTGTTCAAAAATATTAAATTCCAACACCATATATCTCCGTTGGGAAGCATATTAGTGGTTATATTTATATGAACTTTTTGTCTTAAAAGAATCTGTTCTATTGACTGTTAAAGTCCTGCTACTATAAACTGGGGCACGCTTTATATATATATATATATATATATATATATATATATATATATATATATATATATATATATATATATATATATATATATATATATATATATATATGTTAGACATACTTGATTCTCGGGTTGAACCACGTCCAGAATTTATTAAAACTCAAAGTTTTGGCTCCTGTTTTGGAGCCATTTTCAAGAGGCAAAGGAAATATTTAAGGACACTCTAATGCCTCACGCTTCCTACTCCTTAGAGCAGTGGGCAAAGGTGGGTTGGGTTGTTGTAGCTCGATTAGGGGGCCTCAATCTGCCTACTCTCCAAATTTCGCCTGAGATCGTTTCGAAGGTCTCAGTGTGTTCAACCCTAGGACTCAGAGAGATCTGACAGTTCGTTGCAAGTCTTGTGTTGTATGGATCGTTCCGTCTACCTGCTTCGTTATCAGTGAAAGTGGTCGGGTCATGGTCAATTAAGTCAGAGGCTTTGGTCCCGGTACTTAAACGATTAAGAGGATTAAGCGGATTACCGGCATTTGATGAGACAGATAATGGGACAATGAAATTGTCTATTGAATTTACTTTCTTTTGTGGGTTTGTAATGAAGATCTAATAGGTTTCCAAGTGATCGGAACGCGAAGACCATCATCTCTCTTATTTAGACAATCGGAACGTTTTTCGATCCTGATTGCTTCGCGGATAATTCTCGTTTTGAAGTTGTAAACCGATGCTATTCTTTTGGCATTACCGAAGTCTGTTTTGTATCCTGTATGAACATGATCCATGGCCAGCGCCCATGAGGCGTCGGATTTTCGAACTGCGAGGGTGTGTTCATATATTATATTTTGGATGCGACTATTTGTTTGTCCTATACAAGTTCGGGAACGGTCGGAACAAGGAATTTCGTAAACTCCGTGGGATTCCTTTGGAATCGTATCCTTGGGAGTTTTATCAGATTTGACAGGTTTTGCTTGTGTTGTTGTGTGGGTTCTGTCTGTTCCGGTTGTGGTGTAGTGGTTTGTTGTTGTGCGTTTCTAATGTTTCCTAGTATGTGATTGTCGTCGTATCGGTTTTCTAGCAATGTCTGTCTTAAAAAGTTTACTTTTGTCTGTTTATTGTTGTTGTCCGTTAGTCTAAGGGATCGTGTTACTAGTGTTCGAACCACGGAATTTAGTTGCGATTGGTGATTGTTAGATTGGGCGTTAAGATAATGATTAGTGTGGGTTGGTTTTCGGTACACATTTTGAGAAAATCCTCTGACTGGGTTTTTAGTGATACGTACATCTAAGAAAGGCAAAGAAAAATAATTTTATATTTCCATGGTGAACTGGATTTGGGGGTTGATGTAATTTAGGTAAGAAAGGAAGTCGTCTACAGATTCTTTACCGTGTGGACAGAGAGTGAAAATGTCGTCAACGTATCTTAACCAACAGGTTGGTTTAAGTTGGGATGAATTAAGGGCTTGTGTCTCGAAGTTTTCCATTAAAACGTTAGCCAATGCAAGAGAGAGTGGTGAACCCAGTGGAGCACAACTTTCTCCTGCATTGGCTAACATTTTCATGGAACTTGTTTGTACAAACAAGTTTATACAAACAAGTTCTAGGTGCCCAACTCACCTTTGCCCACCGCTCTAAGGAGTAGGCACATTTAGACCTTAGAGTGTCCTTACATATTTCCTTTACGTTTTGAAAATGGCTCCAAAACAGAGGAGCCTAAACGTCGAGTTTTAATAAATTCTGGACGCGGTTCAACCCGAGAACCAAGTATGTCTCACATTAAAGACCGCGGAAATATTTCCGAACATTTAATATATATATATATATATATATATATATATATATATATATATATATATATATATATATATATATATATATATATATATATATATATATATAGTGTCACGTTGTTATCGTTCTAACTAGTGTATCTATCTTACAAACAACAGTAAATACCCACGCGAATCTTAATTATAGGGACTCCCGGAAAAGTGGTAATGGTTTATTTAAATACCTTCGTTGAGGACAATCTTCGATTGCTTGTCAACTAACATATATGCCAAATCTTTATGAGCTCACATTATCCATATTCCTGATGACGCTAACGTTGTGAAAAAAGGTTATCAGGTGTTAAAAATATGTTGTGGTTAATTAGGTTTTTCAAACTGTACTTATAAACTCATAACCTACAGAAAGTTCCATTTAAAAATGGCTGTTCAGTTTGTATGTCCAAAACGCGATGTTCACTTGTTTTTAAGTTAAAGTAGTCAGAAAATTGCCCACAAGCCCCTTCATTGCAGTTTTTTAACCCAAAGATATAAAAAAAATTGAGTTTGTAGATGTGAATTACCATGTAAAATAAGTTTTGAACTTACACTACATCTTGTGTGATTGTGTATTTTAAAGCTAATGAATGGCAATATAAACAAATGGCGTTGAGTTGCAGTTAAGTGTGTCAGAGTCTTAGACGAAGGCCAAATCTTTTAATAAAAAATCATGATATTGATAAGAAGAGTACAACATCAGTTTTAGTCTCGAGAATGCAATTTATAACTCAAATGAAAATGTATGTAGTGAGGTTAAAAGCTGGAATAAAAACAATTTTATCATTAGGTAAAATAATATTTAGCACAACTCATGAACATAAAATATTTTTATTGGAGAACAAAACTCCTATTTCAAAGAAATATGTTTATTACCTAACATCATCCAAAAAGTTCTTCATCAGTGGCTTAGCATCCATCCAAACGCCATGGATTGCCTCATTCACTTCAGATCGGATATATTGCCTATGTTCATTCAACGTTTCAATTACTTGGGTATAATACTGTTTGATAATAGTTCGAATTGAGTTCTGAAACCATAATAATTAGCACATATTGCCACAAAACAGAACAGCTGCGTTACCTGTATGTCTGGAAGTAGATCGGGTCTCCAATACAAATGGGAAACTATGAGCCGTGAATGATTCAGTCGCAAATAATATGCAACGTCAGATATGCGAATGTCCTCATAATCACGCCACATATCAAATACTGCGCTTCTCGCATTGGGAATGATCCCGTACATGTGGAAACTCTGACTTCCATCTGCAAACAAATGGGCACACATACATGCTATCAACTTTATTACTTTGCTACTGTTAATAGCGAAACCTTCAGATCATCTTTCATAAAACATTGAATGTAGAAACAAAAATCGATAGGTAGTCGATAACTAGAATAATTTTGGTAATATACAGTGTGGAACAAACAAGTGTAATAAATTCAGTATCTAAAATATTGTGCATATTTATCAAACATCCAGAAATATTTCAATTTCAGATTAAAACCTACACAGTGCAACGTTAAAACTTCACCCCCATATTCAGCCCCCTTAAAGTGGCAACACCCAATTTTAAAATAGGAAGTAGAGGCTTGTGACACATCATTTGAAAGATCTTTCCATTCTATATTGCAAATGCTATGGTCTTAAAATCTGTTGGGAAATTTAAGAGTAAAAAAAAGAGATTCATCTTATTGACAAAACTTCCATACAACACCAGAAAATTATTCACTTATCGCGTTCCTTTCTTGATAACGAGGAAACAAGCAAAAACAATTTCAGTGCCTTTATTAACGATATTAATTAAAAATAAGACCTAAAAAGTTATTAACATACTTAATGGTTGTCAATTCTAGTTTTAATTAAAAGGCCGTAGCAACTTGCTGTATGATTGTAACCGCATGGCAGCGGTTATCAGTTGTTAACTGTAATTCAGAAATATGGTTTATTTTGCAGAAATGCATACTACAGATGATTGGTTACGAAGGTAAAACACGATCACAGGTCGAAGTTGCTCACCTATTCCAGGAAAAATTTGCTGATTTCCCGCCTATATCCCAAGGGACAATTGGTGAATTTGAAAAGTAATTTTACCTGCTTGGACATGTAAGGCAGATACAAAAAAGCCTTCTAATTCACTGAGTAATCATACTAAATTGGATATATTGCTTAAGTTTGAGGAAAGCCCACAAACTTCGAATCGACAAGCAGCCACAATACTGAATGTTAAATATTAAATAAAACACAACGCATGCCTATAAATCAATACAACATCAGGAGCTTATGGAAGACGATTTCGATAGAAGCACATCTTGGGAACAAATTACGAAAATAATAGACAACAATGTTATCAAACTGGAACATGTTTTGTTTTCTGATAAATGCAGTTTTACACTTCACGGCCATGCTAGTCGCCAAAATTGTCCCTACTCTTCTAAAGGAAATTCACACTGACTTTTTCTTATGAAAACATGTGGTATGTGGTATGGTATACAAAACCAAACCACGCGATTTAACTGACTTAAGAAGAAGAATAACAATTGCGACTGGGTCGATGACGCCTCACATGTTGATTAACGTTAAAAGATATTTTATTTACGATTAGGATGCTGCCAAGACGATTAAGACATACATTGAACATGTCCTACATTAGGATTAATGTGTCTTATTTTTTCCCATTATCAAGATTGAAAGGCGATAAGTTATTAGTTTTTAAGTGTGTCGTAGCAAAGTTCCCCAATCAGATGAATTTCTTTTCCTTACTGTTATTTTTTGCACTAAATTTTAAAACCATAGCATTTTACAATACAGAGTGAAGAGACCTCCCAAACGTAGTATTGCAAATTGCTACTTTCTATTTAAAAATTTGGGGGTCCCAACTACCACTCGATGAAGATGGAATGTGGGGGTAAAGTTTTCAAGTTGCTGGATGTCATTTTTTAATCTTAAATTGACGTGTTTCTGGATTTTTTATAAACATGCACAATAATTGAAATACTGAATGTATTCTATTTGGCTGTTCCACACTGTAGAACGCTATCAGCATTAATGTCTTACTATTTAAATCTGGGCAACTAAAAAATATTCTAAGATGAGCTAATTAGACAAAAGTTGTGTACAAGCTAAATAAACCTGGTAGCATCAATTTTCAAGATACAGTGTGACCTATTACTGGTAAAACCAGACGTATTAAGTCTGTAATAATCATCTGTTCCAAATCAGAAGTAATTCAAAATATATCTCTCTGGTCACTCAACCAAGTGACTAGAACTTGAAATAATGTAATTATAAATTTCAAGGCCTACTGCGATACTTCTTTTCTGTCAAAAACGTCCTACTTCTTGTAATCCATATTTTTATCCAAGATCTAACATCATTGGATTCAAATCTGATTGAAATAGGTTAATTCCCAATTTTATATATTTATTATAATCAGTAAATACCTTCTATCCATAAACGGCTAAGGGATTAAACCAATTCTATAAAATCTTCATTTGTCCTCGGTTCCAAGCGAAGATTATTTTGAGATATTACTTCTTAACACTTTAATAACTAACTAAATGATCAAGGAAAGTTAATATTTACAAGGCCTAGCATGAAACAATTTTTTTCAAGAATTACCTAATTTTTGTAGCGATACGTTCATCTAAAAACTAACTACATTACGCCAGTATCTCCCACAATGAAGTAGCGCAAATCTTGTAACAAGGTCGAAATCTGTCGATACAGGCTGGGCATTAAATAGGGCAGGTAGAACTCACTCTATACAATCTTTATTTTTATACGTTTCAAGCGGAACTTTCTGAAATCTTTTCTACTAAAACTTTAAAATTAATAAAATGAAATTAGCTCTGTAAGCAATAGTTCTACTTAAAATCTTGGGAATATTGTAGGCTAAAGTTCACTACAATTTCTAAAATCCTATTGGTCATAGTTACTGGCTTATTAAGTGGCTGAACTAAAACTGGACAGCCATTACTTTGATAACGATTTCTATACATGTGGACAATTCAACGGCTGCTGATGATCACACGTGACAGACAGTGATGTTGTTGTAGGTTACGTCACCGTTACATATTACTGACTTAACTGAGAACCGCCAACTAGGATGGGATTATTAGGACGTTTCCTATTTCAAATGCCTCCCTGCTGATTTGCTAGTAATATTCTTATACTCTGAACAGCACCTCTGTTTTGCCAAACAGGACTATATGGTTCCCTGCAATAGCATGCTTAAACTAAGGTAATGCATACTTTTCAGGTTGGAGTAACTGTATATGTCGTTGATGATTGAGTCTTTTTGTTTTGATTATTCTTGTTGCTTCCCTGTGTAAACCTTTCAAGGGACCACAGAAAATACAATAAAATTACAAAAGAACCATCATTATGTCCACAGCAAAGATCGGCTCCATGCTTAGATCAGTAAAGACACTAATAGACTATCTTCTTACATCAGGAATGTATCAGATACCATGCAATGCAAAAAGGTTTCCATAAGATAAACAACATGAACCATCAGAACTAGGAGGCTGGATTAATTGGTTGATGTTGCCCTTACTTGGCTAAACTGTTCCATACTAAATACAGACGTCGATACTACCTTCCTTTCTGATGTTGCTGCTAAAAAGCGAAACCGGCTACAGGCGAGAAAACAAACCTTTGTAAAACTAGAGAAATAGTATCTGCGTCTATATTTAGGAGGCTGGAGCCTTAAGGAGCTCGCCGAATACTGTATCCTAAAAAGTTGGCGATAATTGAACAAGCTGGTGAGTCAGAAAACCATATATCCCTATTTGAAAAAGCAGAGGTCTTTGCCAGAGTAAAGAAGTATTACCAGCAAATCACTAGGAGGCGATCGAAATGCAGAGACATACTAATATTCTCAACCGCCATAGCAGCCTCAAGTCAAGTCAAATAATGTTGTCGTCATCTAACAATATCACTGCCAAATACGCTTGCGTTATTCACTGACGCACCATCTGTGGTGACGAGTGCATTTTTCGCAGCTGTGGGAAGAGTTACCAGAGCGATGCCTATTCCATTTTAGTCCAGCAACTGAAGAAGACGATTGACATTCTTGTCGAAGCATTAAGCAAGTAATCATTGAATTAGTTTGACCACGACAAAACACTCGGGAAGCTGTTTAGAATTTAAAAGTAGCGGTAATGTGTAAGTGAAAGGTAGTTATCAGATATAAATTATGAATTAATTTAAACAGTAACAACCAGGAAAATAACTTGAACAACTAAGCGAACAAAATGTATGATTAATTATCAATTATTTCACCTTTATACACTTTTATACTTGGAGAATAATTTAGTACGTATCTAGTCACTTACTTCTAATTAATTAAGACAAATCTATTTAGACAGTCTCCACAAAAATTTAACCCCTCTGAAAATTTGAGTCTAGTTAATCAGTCGTTTCCGCGTTTGCTTGATGTGTATAAAACTAACGTTAACTGTGTTTGCTTTACTGGAGATAGTAATAGGAGAGCCAGAGATTTTCATGTAGCATTACCAATGCTATACTTTCGCATCCTTGTATGTTAATACAGTAATTAAAGTTGACAAAAGTTTTGGCAAATGCGGCGTTTGACAAACTTTACTTGCGGTCTAATCTTGAACAGAGAAAAAGTCAACAAATCATCGTTAACAATTTTTCAACCATTCTGAAACTATGCTTACAGTTGCGTGCTTAACTAAACTTGTGCCTAAGAAGTGCGGGGGGAGGTGGTCGGCGTCAGGGCTGCGAGGGGGTGCCCTCAGGGGGGCGTTCTATCCTTCCTGCTGTGGTCCCTCTTTGTGGACGATTTTCTGGCTATCCTCGAACTCTGGGAGGTTGAGGTTCAGGCGTATGCTGATGATCTCGTCATAATGGTTAAAGGCAAATCAGAGGAGGAACTGGCAAGTACTCTTCAAGAGGCACTAAATGTAATCAATGATTGGTGCCGGAGGGAACAGATGTCTGTGAACCCCCGCAAAACGATCATTGTTCCATTTACCAGAAGAAGAAGGTTGGACAAATCAAAACCACCTATTCTTATGGGGGAAACCATTCCATTTTCGGACCAAGCAAAATATCTGGGAGTTACCCTAGATAAGAAGCTCAACTGGGACATACAGTTAGAAAATGTTATCCGCAGGGCTAAACTGTCCCTGTGGACCTGCCGGAGAATCTGTGGTAACAACTGGGAAACAAACCCCCAACAGATGTACTGGGTCTATGTAGTGGTTATCAGACCAATGATAACATACGGAGCCATAGTTTGGTGGCCTAAGGCAGTTCGTGGTAACGCGAGGGCCAAACTGGCTCATCTACAGAGACAAGCTTGTCTGATGATAACGGGAGCGATAAGCACCGCACCATCAGCCGCTCTGGAGGTCCTCCTTAATATTCCGCCTCTTCACATATGGTTGGAGAGGGTGGCGAGGTGGACAACGTACAGACTAAAACAAACGGCCGACAGTATGCCGAAGGAAATCAGTCTGGGAGGGTCCGGACTCCTCGATGACATTGAGGGTCATGGGACTCTGGAAATGGTCTCAGACTTGATGCCTACAAAGATCAGTAGAGATCTGTCTTTCAAGACAATCCTCCCGGAAAGGGAGGACTGGGAACGAAATGAAACGACCCTATTGAGACCCGATCTCTGCTGGTACTCTGACGGCTTCAAAACCAATATGGGAGTAGGAGCCGGCGCATATGGGGGCAGCACCGATGCTAGACTATCAGCTAGCCTCGGCGAGTACGCAACCATACACCAGGCAGAAGTGTATGCCATCGAGATGTGTGCAAGGGAAAATATAAATTACCAGTGCAAACACAAATCGATAAAGATATATGCAGATAGCCAAGCTGCAATAAAGGCTTTTGGTTCCTACCGGTGTAATTCAAAAACGGTATGGAGTTGTAAATCTGCCCTTAACGAACTGGGCAGCTGTAATGAGGTGTCACTGGTCTGGATACCGGGTCACTCGGACCATGATGGCAATGTTGCGGCCGACGGGCTTGCCAGGAGTGGTGCGCAGAGAGACTTTGTCGGACCAGAACCGGTGCTGGGGATAACATCTTGCACAGCAAAACGCACCTTGAAGACCTGGACAGAAAAAATGACAATCCAATATTGGCAAAATCTTCCAGGATTAGCCCACTCTAAGGCCTCCATAAATGGCCTGTCTGAGTCAAGGGCTAAAAAACTTCTAGAGTTAAACAGACAACAACTGAGTACTCTAGTCGGCCTGTAAACAGGATACTGCCGCACCACATGCACCGTATTAGGGTCGGTCAGGAGACCGAGTGCCGGCTGTGTATGGAGAGTGACGAGACAGCAGAGCACGTGCTGTGTTCCTGTCCGGCAGCGGACAGGACTAGATACCTGCTCTTTGGCAAGGTTAAGCTCGCTCCAGAGGATCTGGATCAACTTTCGCCCACAAAGATTATCGACCTCTGTAGGAGGCTGGATTTGTTGGGCGAAATATAGACATTCGGTGTGAGCCACAATAGACCTTATGGTCGCGGTGGAGGGACCGGTATGGCCCACTCACATACAAACCTAACCCAGCCTAACCTAAGAACCCAAAGGGAGTGTTTCAATGATCTCAGGTTCCTAGAAAATTCTCTCCATGTACCAAGCTACCTTCACTACAAATCGAGTTAGGTCGCTTTATGATTTACATCTTTGTATTGGTCTACAGAATATTATAACTAGGCAATACATCCAAAGCAGAAAAATAAATATAATGTCAGTGTTTTTGTGAGATATTTGATTGGAGGCATTGACAATTTTTTGAAACAATTTGATTACAGACATAATTTAAAGTTTTTTAGCGACGAGTTCTAAAGTCTACTTAATGAGCTACACCTACATCTTCCAGCGAAATTATGTTGCTATCCTGAGTAAAAATTGAAAATTGTCAAGCAACAGTTAAATGAAGGGTGCGAAGGTAACTGAATAGACTAGGATAATATTGTAGAAAAATTCCTCCAACAATCCCCAGCCTGGATTCCGTTTGATAGTTTCTGTTAGGTATATTAAAAAGAATGCGTATAGAGCACGTGCATTCAATAGAAACAAATTATGTCTCTGAACAAGACATACGTATTCACACCTAACCTCTGTACAGATAAATGAAGGACTGAATCAACAAAAAATAGGATATGTTTATTTCGTTTAGTTGTTCAACTATATTTGTTTACTTCTAGTTGATCTCTTATTGTAGGCTTTTAAATTATCTTTTGTGTGAATCATTTTTTAGCCATTTATTGTAAATTTAGTAATTCATAGCACATCTTAGGCTCATAATATAATATTATTATTTAATGCCATATGTAAAGTGTGGCGGTGGTTCCGACCGCAGTGTTTTCGTCAACACTACCCTATGTTTCTCTTGACAGCTAAACGTTGCGTTACGTTATTCGACAGCAAGCTGTCAAGAACTACTATATAAGAGACACCAGGGATCTCTCTCTCTCTCTCCTCGCTACCAACCGAGACAGTGAAGATACGTCTCTCCACGCTCGGTCAGTTATCTGTTATGTGCTGTCTGTGATTGTTTTATAGTTAAATGTATCATATAGTTTATACAGTTAGTGAAATAATAAAGTATATTAAATGTTTACGTATGGATTTAATATTAACAAGTGCAATTAACATCCATATTGGTGACCCCGTGCCGCAAGTCGAAGATGCCCAGCCTGATGTTCCAGCCGACGTCGCCTAACTTCCACGCACGTGCTCATGCCTACAGAAAACGAATATCTAAACAGGTCAGTCTTTTCTAATTTAAAAATTATCTGATTTTTTTCACAATGGCCGAAGATTCTTCAAGCAGCAATATCATGGCAAGGGTTGCAATAAAATTACCTCCTATATGGAGACGTAACGTGAAAATCTGGCAAATGCAGGTTGACGCCCAGTTTGATATATCGCAGATCAGTTCTGAAAAGACAAAATTCAGTCATGTACTCGCTATACTCGATCCTGATGTCGCAGAGTCAATTTCAGATTTTTTAACCCAACCATTATCATCAACCCCCTATTCAGATCTAATGAAACGTCTTTTATTAGAATTTGAAGAGTCCGATAGTCGCAAACTAAATAAACTTTTAACAGAATTAGAATTAGGCGACAGAAAACCATCGCAACTTTTACGCGAAATGAAGTTTTTAGCCGGTAGTCAGATTGGAGAAAATTTCCTTAAAATTTTATTTCTACAGCGTTTACCAGTCAACGTTCGTTCAATTTTGGCTTTGAGCAACGATTCTCTAGAAAATTTGTCGGTTACAGCAGACAAAATCGTGGAAATTTCCGGAGATAAATACAACGTGGCTGAAATTCAGTCACGCGAGCCCGACAAGCTAGCCAAGTTAGAAGCGCAATTAGAGAAGCTAACAGCATCAGTCAACGAATTGCGAACGCGTTCCCGATCTACCTCCCGAGAAAGATCCAAGCTTTCTCGAAATTCCATAACCGCAAATTCCTCAACCTCCACGTGTTGGTATCATGAACGATTTGGCAACAAGGCCAAATGTTGCATCCAACCTTGCAATTTTAAAGCAAAACATGTGTCGGAAAACTAATAAGGCACTCCCTCCACGCGGCAGGAGACGAGAGCCACCTAACACGCCGCCTTTTTATTTTTGATAGACGCTCCAATATGAAATTTCTAATCGACTCTGGAGCGGATATTTCAGTTATTCCAGCCACTCACGACCAACGGAAATTTCAGTCGAAACGTACCTTGTATGCTGCAAACGGGACCCCTATTCATACCTATGGCGAACAATTATTAGATTTGGATCTAGGTTTACGCCGTAGGTTCTGCTGGCCCTTCACACTTGCCGATATCAAGCAACCAATTATAGGCGCTGATTTTCTAGCAGAGTTTGCTTTACTTGTGGATATGAAACATAGACGTTTAATCGATACAAAGACAAACCTCTCTAAGGCCGGTGCTAACCCACCACCAGGATTTAATTCTAAAATTCATCTCGTAGACCCGACACACCAGTACTTCAAATTGCTACAACAATTTCCTGACCTTTTTAAGGAAACTTCTTCTAGCAACCTTCCAGAGGTTGAGTTTTTCCATACTATAAGTACGGAAGGACCACCTGTCACTGCAAAAGCTAGAAGATTGCCCCCGGAAAAGCTAGCTCAAGCAAAGCTAGAATTTCAGCACATGATGGACTTGGGAATTTGTAGACCCTCCAAAAGTCCATGGTCAAGCCCCCTCCACATGGTGCAAAAAAAGGATGGCTCATGGAGACCATGTGGGGATTACCGAGCACTAAACGCTAAAACAATCCCAGACAAATATCCCATTCCAAATTTGCAGGATTTTAATGCCCAGTTAGAAGGCAAACGTATTTTTTCAAAATTAGATATCATTCGCGCTTTCCATCACATCCCAGTAGCACCTCAAGATATTCCCAAAACAGCAGTCATAACTCCATTTGGGTTATTCGAATTTGTTAAAACCCCATTTGGCCTTCGTAATTCAGCACAAACATTTCAAAGATATTTACATTCAATTTTAAGACATCTTGACTTTGCCTACTCCTATCTTGACGATATTCTCGTTGCATCAGCCTCTGAAAAAGAACATCAAGAGCATCTAGCAAAACTTTTTCAGACACTTCAAGACAACGGCATCCGTATCAATTCATCTAAATGTGAATTCGGAGTGGCCGAAATTTCATTTTTAGGTTTTCGTGTAAATAAATCTGGATTATTTCCACTTCCTGAACGCATCAAAGCTATTACCGACCTACCTCTTCCCGATACCATTGAAAAACTCAGAAGATTTCTAGGTCTCATAAATTTCTACCGTTGTTCTCTTCCACGTGCTGCGGAAATTCAGCAACCACTATTCGACCTCTGCCAGAATCCCAAAAAACGCGACAAACGTAAAATCGAGTGGACTCCTCAGACTCGAGAAGCATTCGAACGTTTGAAAGAGGCACTAAAAAACGCTACACTAATAGCTCATCCGTCTTCTTCGCTACCACTGATTCTCCATGTCGATGCTTCTGATTATGCCGTAGGCGCTTCCCTCCAACAACTACGTGATCAAACACTAGAACCCCTAGGTTTCTACTCTAAAAAGCTTACTTCAGCCCAAAAATCTTACAGCACCTACGATCGCGAACTTCTAGCTGCTTATCAGGCAGTTAAATACTTTAGATATACCCTAGAAGGTCGCCATTTCACCATTTATACGGACCACAAACCTTTGACATACGCTTTTGAACAACGCGTCGATAAAGCATCTCCAAGGCAACTACGACATTTAGACTTCCTAGGTCAATTTACCACAGACATTCGCTACATACCAGGTCCTACAAACATTCCCGCAGACTATTGTTCTCGCATTGAAACAATTTCACTTTCTTCCACTGTGTCACTCCAAGAAATTGCGCAAGCTCAGTCATCTTGTGAGGAACTCAAACACCTTCTGCAGTCTAAATCTTCCTCATATAAATTTCAAAACATGCCTCTTGACAACGGAATGAATCTTATTTGCGATTCTTCTTCAAAGAAACTTCGCCCATTCATTCCGCTCAAATTTCGCCGAAAGATTTTCGATTCTATCCACAATTTATCTCACCCAGGCATATCAGCTTCAGTCGATCTGGTCCAGGATAGATTTTGTTGGCCCAAATTGAAACGCGATGTATCTCTTTGGTCTAAAACTTGCATTCCCTGCCAGAAAGTCAAGATATGGAGACACACTTCCAGTGCCATTGGACAATACACCCCAGCCATGAGAAGATTCTCGCATATAAATGTTGACATTGTGGGACCATTACCAGCATCACAAGGTCAACGCTATCTGTTAACAATAATAGACAGATTTTCTCGATGGCCCGAAGCAATTCCATTGTCAGATATTACAGCAGAAACAGTAGCGAACACTATTTTATCATGCTGGATCTCTCGTTTCGGTGTTCCGCAATACATCACCACAGACAGAGGTAAACAATTCGATTGCCACCTTTTCACACACCTCACTAAAACACTAGGTGCAGACCACATCAAGACCACAGCTTACCACCCAGCAGCAAATGGTGTAATCGAGAGATGGCATAGAGTTCTGAAACAGGCATTGAAAGCTCATATGGACGAAAACTGGGTCGCTAAATTGCCAATTGTATTACTAGGACTCAGATCGTACATAATTCCAGAATATCGCTCAACACCCGCTGAAATAGTCTACGGAGAATCAATCAAACTTCCCACCGACTTTTTCAACAGCACACAAGCTCATGATGTTCCACCACTTATATCTCAGCTGAAAGAAGACATAAGGAAACTTCGACCAGTACCTTTTAAACATCATTCTGCAAAAAAGGTATTTGTCCATCCTAAGCTTATGGAAGCTCCTTTTGTTTTTGTTCGCATTGATATTCCGCGAAAAACCCTCGAACCAGTTTATGACGGCCCCTTTGAAGTGTTATCCCGAACTGACAAAGTCTTCAAAATCAAGAAATCACACGGAGAAGAGACAATTTCTGTTGACCGTCTTAAACCCGCATTCATTCTTTGTGATAACGAACAGACAACTTTCCAGCCTCAGAGACATCCTAGTGAAACTGAAAGTGACAGTGAAAGTCCAACACCTAGTGAAACTGAAAGTGACAGTGAAGTTCCCGTTCAAACTACACGCCATGGACGTAGAGTTCGATTTCCACGAAGATACTTGAACTAATAGCGTTGCCACTGAGAGGGGAGTATGTGGCGGTGGTTCCGACCGCAGTGTTTTCGTCAACACTACCCTATGTTTCTCTTGACAGCTAAACGTTGCGTTACGTTATTCGACAGCAAGCTGTCAAGAACTACTATATAAGAGACACCAGGGATCTCTCTCTCTCTCTCCTCGCTACCAACCGAGACAGTGAAGATACGTCTCTCCACGCTCGGTCAGTTATCTGTTATGTGCTGTCTGTGATTGTTTTATAGTTAAATGTATCATATAGTTTATACAGTTAGTGAAATAATAAAGTATATTAAATGTTTACGTATGGATTTAATATTAACAAGTGCAATTAACATCCATATAAAGAATGTCAATAACTTTATTTACACTGGTAACTAGTTTAGCGTTGGTGTTGATTTGTAACCTCAAACTATCTAACAAATTGCAATATATTATTAACTTACCAACATAAGAGCAGAAAGTTTGAACTTAATGTATATTTAGGAGATTTAAACCTAATAATGTATAAAGTTTTGACCAGTGGATAGTAAGAACGTGTTTAGTTACTTTGAGTGAAATAGTGGTGAAATTAATGAATTAATGACATCAAAGTTTCAAAATGTTTCAAACATCTCACTGATAACTTGGTTAATGTGTGGAGGTTCACTTTAAAGCAATTGCAGCAGTTATATGAGCGTAAACATATCTAATAGTCTGTAGAGAAATACGAAATTTCGTTATTCAGTTGGTTGTTCTTAAATATTTATAACACTTTACAAATTACCCAGAAATTTTGACTTGCGGATAGGCAGCGCATTATACTTGTAGATGTATTTGGGGAGGCTGATCTTTGCAAATGAGTTAAGCCTTCCTTAAATGGTACTCAAAATTCTTCTAAGCCCCAAAATGAATTGTATTCAGGCGTACTCATTACACTAGCAATAACTTATACAAAAAAAAAAACAAGCGATCGTGCTAAATGCTGTGGATGGCCTCAAAATCATAGATTACATCAAAGCAATTAGAGTTCGGATGGCCTCTAGAAATGTGTACCATGCATCAAGAATCTCTAACAATCGGACGTGTATGTACTTGTCAAAGACTAGTGCAACGGACAACGTTATCAATAAGTAAAACACAGTTGTCATAAACGAAACCAAATTCTCTGTTCGAATGCTGATCTCTCCGGCAAAAAGGATAGCCTAATCAAACGCTGTGCCGTTTATTTGTTGCAGTGTAGTAAAGAATTCTATAAATTATTTAGGTTTAAAGCCATTGTCACCAATATCACCTATCAGAGTACCCGCACACGATTGCGAATATGATCACGTGATAAGCTTTCCGCGACAAATCTACTTACAACCTGTAGACAATATCTCATTTGTATGAAATAAATATAAAAAACATAAAAATATATTTATAAAAACAAAATGTATATAAAAAACCTATGCTCTGTAGTCAATTAGGTATAAAAAATATGGGAAGATATGAAATTTGGGGGGCATTTGCATTTATATTTCGTATAGTGCTCATAAAAATACCACTAACCAGTACAAATAGTAAAAGTATGTGGCTAATGGATGATGTGGCGATATTTATATGGCCTCATCAATACTTATCAAACAAGATGATATAAACTACCGTTTCTTTCTAAGTTATGATGAGACTACGTGCTTCATATGCAAACAGCTTGGTTGTTTGGCACAATACTCCTCAATCTCTGCTAAATCATCCGCGCACATGTAAAAAGAAAAAACTCCAGGACAAGCCAAAAAGTACTAGTTAACCATCAAAGAGGAGAAATGGAGACCCTAAATAATATGACACAAGAAGAGACCACTCAGTCCAAGAAACGACCTTTTTCAAATAACATAAACTGAGTAAGAACGATTTTAAAATATATCTCCAACATTAGAAGACTCTCAAACTTTATTCATCTTTAAAACACCACTTCTGAACAAAAAAAATAAGCAAACGTGTAAGAAACGAAAAGTTTCTACATAAGCCCTTAAGACAGCTTACAAAGAAGATACTAAAGACAAGTATAAATCCACAAAGAGTTTATTAAATCCCAATTAGAGCGTTCCTTGACAAAGAAAGGGGCAAGTGGACATTGGATTACGATCAAGTTTATCACTTTGTAGAAAACGCCAAAGGCAACCTTGATCAATTTAGCTGTGCTTCGGGCTATACTAAAGATTTACACGGACTAATCACCATTGCGTTAACTAATATAAACTGCTATCTTGATGGCAAATTCCTAAAGCACTGATCCATAAGAATAGGAAACAAGTTATCTAGACAACTAACCAAACTAAACGAGGATCACAGGAGGACACTTATTAAACACCTAATCCATTGCATCCCAAAGCTGTGTAAGAAATGTTTATGCTTACAATAAGATTCATTCTGCAATGTAATATAAATTGGCACTTCACCTACCTCGAACGATTAAAAATATTCTAAGGGAAAATTAACCAAAACCTTCAGCCTTCAAGAAACCTACATTAAGTCGTAGGGTGAGAGGTTACTATACGTGTAAGAGAAACCGCACCGAATTTAGTATTTGTAATATATATATATATATATATATATATATATATATATATATATATATATATATATATATATATATATATATATATATGTATATAGAAACAACTACCCTTATGAAAGTCACCAACACACCTAGCTTATAGACAACTTACTCGACCCCAAAGTGGAACAGTCAAATATGACCCTTAAATGGAAACTTCGATCAGCTGACTGGACCTTATCTGATATAACAGAAGAAAAGTTTGCAAACGGAAAACGTTTCTACAGTATATACGAGACAGTAGCCTATTTCTCCAAATCATTGGCAAAATCCGCAGAAAAAGCTGTAGAAAAAAACGAAAATCACGCAAGACAAGAACAAAGAATGCGACTTAAAAAGCACAAGATGCCAGAGAACTGGATAAAATTGAAACACCAGAAAGCCCAAGCCAGAGTGATTATTCTCAAAAGCAAACAAGAATCTTGGAAATGATTTTGTTGCATCTATGACCACATCAAAGACAATGTCATACGTTTGGAACAAGATAAGAAAAATGAAATGGCCAAAACACAATTGCGGATTAAATACCTAAAATACGACATAACTTTAAGCAACTCAAAAATTGTAGCTGAAAGTTTTGCAACTCAGTTTGAGCAAAATTCCAATGACTCTAATCTTCCGTCACAATTTTTCTCATTTTAGAAAACACAAGAAAATCAGAAAACAACAATAGCAGGTGAAAATAAGCAAATTATTTAGAGAGATATAGTACTGGATGAACTATAAGCCGTTTTTCAAGAAGTAACATCTACTTCTCCAGCACCTGAAGATATACCATACAAATTCATTGCCCATCTCCCTGCTAACGCTAAACTTTAATTGCTTGAGATATGAAACATTATATGGATCAACCACCAATTTCCTAATAACTAGCTTGAGAAAATTGTGATACCAGTCCGTAAATTAGAAAAGGAAAGGTATTACACATCATCATACAGGCCAATATAATCAACCACCAGCATATTTAAATTACTGGAGAGAACTATAAACCAAAGGCTGATGTTCACACTAGAACGAGAAGAGCTCCTCAATTAAATTGAATGCGAATTTCCCCATAGTAAATCAACGTTAGATAATATTGTTTGATTGGAACTAGAAATATTTGAGGCTTTTGCACCAAAACAAAAGGTCGTCATGGTGTTCTTTGATTTAGGAAAAGCCTTAAACATGACATGGAGGAATATCATAGTTAGTAAACTAGAATCTTGGAATCTTGATGGAAATATACTTGCATTCGTAGTGAACTTTCAAAGCAACAGAAAGTTTAGAGTGAAAGTCAACGGAAAATATTCATCCATCAAAACCCTTCAGCACACTAGGCAAGTTATATTATCTGATGTACACCAGACTGTTGTCTGCACATACCCTTCAAATGCATAACAAATAATTAAGCAAACTATCCCTCAAAAACACATTGCAAGAGAAATAAGAGATCAAATGAGGTACATAGTTGCTCATAAAAAGAAGCTTATCTTCATGTACATCCTCTGCCACGTAAACTTCGAAGGATATAAACTTGTGGATGAACTTTCAAACGGAGTCACTGTTTTTGTAACGGTCCAGTCCACCGTTATACAAAGCAAATAGGGTAGCCGAAGACATAACCAACAATCTGACCGGTCTTATAGGATCAGAGAAAACAATACTTGGCTTCTGAGACTTCTGAAGCCAGAGTATTATTCAACCAGACCTGGTGCTAATAGACATTAATTTTTCTTCCTTATGATATAATATTTATTGTTGTTTCTTAATTATTTACTAAGTTTCCTTTAATACCACTAGGACCTGCTAATATTCGTTTAGGCTGGAGCATAATGTTTTTCTTAAATAAAAAAGCTTAATAACGCATCTAAATTGTCTAGAATATATCGCGCTAAAAAATTAGATAAGTTTTTAAAGAGAACGGAGTCACAATAGCCGTTAAAAGTTATTATGGTATCTTTGAATATTTAGCCGCTTGGTAGAATTTTTAAAAACTACTATTTCAAAGAAAGTTCACTTAAAATTTATTTATTTATTTAATTAATTATCTATTACTTCAAATGTCCAGTTAGAGGGTGACACAGGAATGCAGATATTTATAAAACAAAATAGCCGTAGATGTGACTAGAAACAGTAGAATGTTTTCACAACACTGTACAAGGTCTAAAAAACTCAATATATAAACAGAAGGAAGCCATACAAAAAAAATCTGACACAAAGTTGCTCAAAAATGTATTAAATAAAACTACAGTACTAGAATACAATAAAATAAAATCATCAAAACCATTACCAAATAAATCATTTCTCCAGTTGCAAAGAAAACTTAATTAGGATAATAATTTTTACAAACAAAATTAAATACAAAAAGGGCATATGATCTAAAATGCACATTACTATGATTTATAAATTTTGCCGCAAATCAATATTATAGTCTGTAATCAGCTCAGCAGTGACACACCTCACAAAGGTAGACTTTATGGAATAATTCATTCTCTGGGTGTTTAGATAGAATAAGGTACAGTCACTGGTAATATACGGATAATAATTAAAGTCAACTATCGTTAGGAGACGGTTACGCAACTTGTAGATAAAGCATATATCAAGTAAAGTAGTAGGTTGTACTGATGAGGTATCAACCCTTTAGAAGCCCTAGTTAGATTTACATTTAAAAAAATGACGAAACCTGTGAAAACGGTAATTAAGAATGTTTACAAACTTTTTTGAATCTTCTCAATGCAAAGAATATATTTATTGTATCCAGGATTCTACACTACGAAGGTTTATCTCAGAACTAATCTAGACAATGAGTAGTATAATAATAAAAGAAATTTGTGATCGTGGAAGCTACTGATGAATCGATAAAGAAAACTAACATTGCGCAATGGTCTCTGTGATATAATTCGAGCATGAATATCCATTATTAGTTTCGACTTTAAAGTAACCCCGTAGTCTACTATATCTCGTACGTGGCCTTACCTGAAAGTTGATAATTGCTGAAATAAAAGATGTTGAATGTTAAAATTTTAATTGCTTTTTTGTCATTATTCAGAAAATATCTAGGTTAGGTACTTGAACATTTGTAAAGTCATGTCTTTTTAGGCGACGAATAAGATACGTGTTGCAAATATCGCGTAACTCATAGATTACGACCAATTTGACGGATATTTACAGTTTATAAGTCTTGATCCTGTATGTCTAACATGAAATTTGATTCAAAACCTAAAAAGGCAATAATTTTTTTAATGATCATGTATTTCTATTTTATTTTGGTATCTTGATCCGTTTTCGAGAAAAATAGATTTAATGAACATTATGTTTTATAAAACGATAAACTAAAAGCGAAAGCAACCATACTGCATTTACTACGCTACGTCTCATAAAATAAAATATCATCTTCTCAACCGGTAAATGCTGACGACTGCTGTCAACTGAATAATTGTGTAGTTTTACTTGCAGCACTAATTTTTTTGTGATAAAACTGTTAAAATGCCGCCTCACAACGAGTTTTCGAATAATGGAATAAGAGATAGGATCTGTGTTATTGCGCAAGAAAATTACAATGGCCTTGCTTTAGCTCGAAGATATACCAAATTTTATCTCAATCAAAGACAACCAAATCACAAACTACTTAAAAATTTGTACAATTGCGTAGGCGAAACAGAAAGTATTTCAAGAGGAAGTTTTAGATAGAGTGACTGAGAATCCAGGTATAAAACTACTCGTCTTTTGAGTACTGCTACATGTATACCTCAGCCTACGGTTTGGAGAATTTTGAATAAGGAGAAACTCTATCCATTTCATTTAACTCCTGTACAAAATTTGTTTCTTTAAGATCATCCTGCTCGTTTACGTGTTGCCCATTTTTTATAAGAACAGGAAACCAACACGATCCTACTTTTTTGGAGAGAATCCTTTTTCCCGATGAGGTGACGTTTACTCGCCGTGGTGTTTTCAACTGGCGAACTTATCGTTTGTGGCACTCTGATAATCCCCATGGTGTAAAAGTAAGGCACTTTTATCACGAATATAAACTAAATGTTTGGTGCGGTGTGATTGGAATTTTTTTTGTTGGACCTTTTGAACTTTCTCCCAATTTAAATTGCCAACTGTATTTAAATTTTCCTCAACAAAATTTTGCAGAATTGCTTGAAGTTTCACTTTGTCTGAGAAAAGACATCTGGTTCATGCACGACGGGGCTCCACCGCATGTTCTTGGCTGGTGCGATGCAGTTTCTCCAAATCGTTGGATCAGCCGTGGAAATATTTTTGCCTGGCGACCCAGAAGTGTGGACTTCAGTCCTCTTAATTTTTCTGTTTGGTCTTCAACAAAAGATATAGTTTACAAATAACTTATTGGTTCAAGTGAAGAGTGTGCGACTAAGCATATAAATCGTTACCAATGAAGTCAGAAGCAATCCCAATATGTTGCTTCAAACTCCGACGTTCCTCACAAAATGCAGAGTGTATTAGTATCAATGGTGGACACTTTGAAGAATTACTTTAAATATTATTGTTACCTATTTCATTTGTTTTATTTTATGTGTTGTAGAAAATGAAGATAATATACTTGGTTTGTTTCGCATGTAATTTCTCGTATTATCAAAACCTAATATGTGTTAAATTGATTTTTCCCCAAAACAGATCGAGATGCCGAAAAAAAAGAAGAATTTATAATGATTTGAAAAATGATTGCTCTTTCAGGTTTTGGATGAAATTTCATGTTAGAGAGTTATTAACTATAAATATCGGTGCAATTGGTCGAACCTGGCGCCCTCTACGAGCGATACGATATTTAGAACACGTATCTTATTGCTCTCCGAAAAAACATAACTTTGCAAATTTCACGTTCCTAACCTAAATAATGTCAGAATAACGACAAAATAAAAATAAAAAAAATTTAATTTTCCGAAACTACCAACTTTCGTATAAAGCATGTTTGCGCCAGTGGTCACAAATGCTGTATTATAATTAAGTCATTATCATAAATTGAATGATAAATTAATAGTGGTTTGATCCCTACTTAATTGACTATCACTTGTTTCTACTAGTTAATTAACAAAATGATACAATTTAACACAAAATCATTTTAGCAGGTACTGATTTCAGTAGTGTCGTCAATATACAATATCGCTAAAACAGTTAGATATTTTTCGACAAAGAAACTAAACAGTCGTTTTTGATGCTCAAATTTTCGTTTACGAGTTAATCATTCAGTGGACATTTTAAAATGCAATATTTCTAGCAAGTTTGGCTTCTGATCCAACAAATACAGATAATTGGTTTAATTCGATCCCTGCCTAAGTAAGGACCATCGTGTGTTTACTGATTAACGTAATATAATGAAGTTTTAAATGAACTAATTGTTGGGGATACTAAGTACAATAAGGTTGTCGGATTTGAAATAAAAACAAAATTATATCATTTCGAACAGAGAATAGTAGAACTGGAATATTTTAATATAATTTTAATCTTTAGTCACTTGAGTATAGAATCTCGAAGCAGTTTACATTCAGACTGAATGACAAACGCGTACCTCATATAGGTAATTTTATTCTTAGTTGGGTTCACTGTAGTAAGCCTTTAATAAAATGTACCAAACAAACTAAAAACCAAAATTATTTACAGTTCCTTTTTTCCCAAATTGAGTACCTTGGCACGAATTGTTTCATATATTTTAAGAGCAAGGTTATATTTTTAACATACAAAATAGCGCCTCGAATGGCCAACCACCACAAAACCCTAATTATACAAGATGTTGAAAAGTTATATACAAAAATTATTTAAAGCCCAGTATTCTCCTATCTATTCAATTATACAAAATCTTCTATATTTTCAGGGCACACCTACTATACATTTTTAATTAGAACACCCAATACACTATTATATATATATATATATATATATATATATATATATATATATATATATATATAAAACAATTTGGATTATTTTTGTTTTAGGTGTCACATTTATAAGGAAATTCAATACACGCAGGTGTCCAGAAAGTAAACCGACAAACGAAAACAGCAGATTCCAGAGATGACGATTATTTGGCGTAAATATTTTTATTTGAAAATGCTTTCCAACGGACCTATAGCTCTTTCAGGATGGGGCATCAACATCAAGTTTTTTTTAATCTTTAGAGCTCGGCCAACTAATAATATAAACCTTGAGACGCAAATTTATCTTATTTTATCTAATTGGTTACTGTAAATTTTGAATTTCAAGCGTTTCGTTTGTTGGGACCAACGGGTATTTTTAACCATAATTTTCTTCACTTAACTTTTTCACATTTTTTATGTCACATTTAAAAACTTTAAAGTGTTTACTTGAAATAGGGAACAATCATTTATTGTTGCTAGTAGGCACCGTTTTCGAGAAAAATCGATGTGAACTCTTAAAGTCCTTTTCTAGCTTTCTTAATATTAACCAAATTAATTCATTGAAATGAAAGCTGGCTTTGGAAAGGTAACAAAGTCAGAGCTATAGTGAATGTCCACTACTTTGTTACTCTTCTAAAGCCAGCTTTCATCTCAAGCTTTCAACGAAATTTGAGACATTATTACAGTTTTTACTTTGTTACTTTTTCGGAAAACTAACAAAGTAAAAGCTGAATGTCTGATACTTTGTTACTTTTCCAAAGCAAACTTTAAATTCAAGCAATTAATTTGTTTATTATTGAAAAATTTGTACAAGGACTTCAAGGGCGTACATCGATTCTGTTCGAAAACCGTGCGTACTAGCGACAATAAATGAGAGTACCTTACTTTAAGAAAAAACCAGAAACTTTTTAAACCTGATATCAAAAATGTCAAAAATCAAGTAAAAAAATTATGGTTAAAACTGCTCGTTGGTTTCCCACACGAGATGCTTATGAAAGTAGTTGAAATAAAGAATTTACAGTTAACGAATATATAGATATATTAAG
Source organism: Tillus elongatus (assembly GCA_964006375.1). Lineage (NCBI taxonomy): Eukaryota > Metazoa > Arthropoda > Insecta > Coleoptera > Cleridae > Tillus > Tillus elongatus. The sequence goes on from OZ023269.1 coordinate 43,705,107, forward strand.
ATAAATTTTGGTATCAAGTTTCATCTTATTTTAGGTGGACGCGTTCTAAAGATACTTGCAAAAACTTGATGAACATCTTGAAAAAGCTCTAGCTTCATTAGAAGAATTTTTTAAATGAAAAGATTTACCTTAGATTGTCATCAAATAATCTCTTGAGTCTGCTGTTTTCGTTTGTCGATATACTTTCTGGACCACGTAGGTAGTTATGTAAGTAAGTCATTGTAATCGAGCAAAACTATCGCATACATTTTCGGAAAAATAATTCAATCTTATAACTTTCTAAACTGGAAAAACTGAGAAGAAGGCTGTCTATCATATTAGGGCCAGTCAATACAAAAACATCACCAACCAGTTCAGGTCAAAAACATATGTAGCCGGAACGGATTGTTAAAATCTTTTGAGCTATACACCTATAAATTGCTCATCAAGATATACCTCTTTCATAAAAAAACAGTCTAAGACTCTACATTAAAAAGTATCGATTATACTAGACGGAGAACCAGAGGTGAAAACATTCTCTGAATTTACAAAAGCTGATTGTTTGATAGTTAATTAGGTACGCTGTGCACGTACACATATTCTGGTCAGTCAAGGGAATCTTAGAACAGGTACCACAGGTGTGCTAACAAAGATGTCGTTTTTACCGGGGTAATAAAATGAATTTACAAGAGCTGATAATTGTTATACAGATTATATATTGTATAACAATAAAAGTTATGTCAGTCGGTCAGCTGCATACTGGAACAGAGCTGATCAGTTAGTTAGAATGTGTGTATGAAAAATAAATAATGTGCAATTTATTTACAAAGCTTGGACGTTTTTGTGTGGGTATATATTGATCTATTAAACATTAAAAAATAGGAGGAGGCAGATACGAAAATAGTTTTCCAAGTTTGCAACATCGTAAGAGATTCTAATATTTTAATAAGGTGTTCAGATACGGACATACTCATTATAATGTTAAGAAACATGGAAAATTTACTATCTGCATCAAAGGTTTGGATCGAAGTTGGGTGTGGGAACCATCAAAGAATAATTGATGTCTCTAAGTTAGCAGAAGAATTGTGAAAATTTGTATGTAACGCACTGCCAGGTATGCACGCTTTTACTGGATGTGATTACAACTCAGCTTTCTATCAAAAAGGAAAAATAAAACCTCTGCAGATATTGACGCGAAACTTAATTTCCAAAAACCTTTTGCCGATCTCGGCGGCATTACAGAGAACAACAAGAATGCAGTGTTTCGGATATTGCAGCAATTTGTTTGCAATTTATATGGGTTAAAAAAATTAAAAACAGTTAATGAGGGACGATTTGTCATGTTTTCGAAAGCATACATTTGTAGTTCCAGCAATGTTGATGATACATTTAAAATTAAAATTAAAAATATTGACGGATCGAGCTTGCCGCCGTATGGGACTGAGTTAATGCAACACTTTTTAAGAGCCGCTTATATCGCCAACATTTGGCGTAATGCTCATTACAAAATAATAACAGAACTATCACCAATGGATCACGGCTGGAAGAATAGTGACAATGTTTATGAATTTCAAGGTTTGGAGGTGATCAGTTACCCCAGCTAATCAACGACGTCGTCATTCAACCCCCACAGGAAAATGTAGGTTTATGAATAACACTATTGCTAAATTGAATTATACGATTGAAATTACATGATTTCACTTATTTGTTAGATAATCAATCAGAATCTCAGTCAGATATATCAGAGTTAGATATTTGAGATCACAAACGTGAAACTTGTGAATTCGAAGATTCAGAGTAGGAATTGGATTTTGAATTTGATTGCAAAAAAATATTTTTCAATATATACATATATTCTTTGTATAGAAAAATCATCAACTATACGTTTGTTTTAATAGTAAATTTTTTAATATTTTTTCGTAATGTTATCCCGTTACACTTTATTAAATAAATAAATTGTCTAGTAATATAAGATAATATATATATATATATATATATATATATATATATATATATATATATATATATATATATATATATATATATATATATATAATCAATAAAAATACCAATTAACAACTTATAATTACAATATATAATTTCACATAGGTTTCTGATATTTTAAATAATAATAATGGGAGAAGAGCGAGCATGCCGCCTGTAACGCCGCCGGCGCGCACCAATTTTTATATCTTTTTTCGCTGACTGAGGGGCGCTGTTGTAGAAAACAGTTGTTTGACTGTTTTTTTAATGCTTAATAGATCAATATATACCCATAAAAAATGTTCAAACTTTGTAAATAAATTGCACATTATTTATTTTTCATACACACATTCGAACTGACTGACCAGCTCTGTTCCCGTGTGCAGCTGACTGACTGGCATAACTTTTATTGTTATACAATATAGAATCTGTATAACAATTATCAGCTTTTGCAAATTCATCTTATCACCCCGGTAAAAACGACATCTTTGTTAGCACACCTGTGGCACCTGTTCTAAGATTCCCTTGACTGACCAGAATATGTGTACGTGCACAGCGTACCTAATTAACTATCAAAAAATCAGCTTTTGTAAATTCAGAGAATTTTTTCACCTTTGGTTCTTAGACTATACTTCCCACTTATGAAACAGCTCGGTCATATTGGAAACCCAGGTAGAAAAGACAGATGCAAATTTTCAGAACTTAAAAAAGCTAATATCTACAAAGTTTTTAAAGGAACCTAAATGTTTAAAGCATACCTGTGGTAATATTATGGTCAAGCCTAATTAATTTTTCTTTGAAGTTCACATAAAATTCTCCATGTGCGTCATTGTCGTCTTCGGAAGCGGATACATTTGCGATGTAGATAGGAAACTCTCCTTCATAATGACCATACAAGTAGTAGGTTTTGCCAATTGTTGCCAGTTTCTAAAACAGATTCGTTATTTAAACTGTATAAAATATTTTTTTATTCCAACCAAATTATTACAAATGTAAAAATTGCCTGATCTAACCATGCCATCGCCTAGTTAATAGTACTACTTAGATGCTATTGGTTTTCTTTGAGTTTTTTCAATTGATTATGTATGCAAATATTTCAAGAATTTTACGGTGTCAGTAAATTAAGTTGTTAACATTGAAGGTAACGGTTTAAGTGTGCAAATTAATTCAGATCTTAAAATAGTTTATAAGAACGGAAGCTACATTATAAAATAATTTTTTATTGTGTGTTGGGTAAAGTCTACCTGCGAAAAAAGTGCTGGGGGAAAAAGGCACTAGAACCAACAAAAGCGCTAATGATATCGGAAATACAAAAGGGAATACAGGAATATAATAAGCGAAGAAAGATTAAAAACGAAGAGAAATATAATAAATATGAGCAAATTAAAAATATAATTTACCAAAAATATGTTAAAGCAAATGAAGTGCGGCGGTGATGTCAATTTTGCCATCAGGCTAGAAGATTATGATGTATACTAAAAAGTAAGGTACAAAGAAAAACAAAACAGGCAATCTGGAAATAAATAATAGGTGGTTTAAGAACATGGAAGAAAAATGGTTTGTTAAATACCGGCGTTAGCTGCTTTTGTAAGTTGCCTCTTATGACAGGCACAATATTTCTTGGGCTCATTGTTTTTAAGTCGCCGAGCTCGTAAGAAACAAAGAAAAAATACCATTTAAAGTAAGAAAACTTAATTGTGAATTTTATTTGCAACTTCAAGCAGTTATAATGAGAATAACGTGTTGTTGTTAAGACGCTCCATAATTCTGACCTATATTAAAGTCTTTGTTTGTCCTAGAAGCTCATATTTATGTATTACGTGTTGCGTATAGTTTTCAGACAATTTAATCTCACGTTTCCTGAAGTAAGAAGGTAGACATAAGTTGAGAATGGCAGTTTGTTTAACTCTAATCCCTGTGTCGTATCCATCGTAATTGATATACAACATCTCTAAAGTAACTGTTGTAACAAGCCGTCCTGAAAACTAATGAAAATGGGTGAGAAACTTCTATAAATACCTTAATTTCAATCACTTTGTTGAGAAGGTCTACATGTGCCGATGATTCAGTCGTTTGTAGCGGTAAATAGGATCGTTTGTAGGCAGTATAATGGCCGGTGTTGTATCCTAAGGGATTCCAGTAGATCCTTCCGTGTGTGTTGAGATTCAAGTTGGTAGCGTCGTGAGAAGCCCACAACTTATATGTGTAATTATACATCTCGAAGTTACAGTTATCGTTAACCTTACCGCCCATTTTGAATGTATGTGCTGGGTCATTGGAGTAGTCAACAATTAGGTGGGCATCGATTAGATTTTTACTATCGTGTTCATATTCTCCAAACACCACCACAGTCTGCAAGCAAATGTTACAATAATTAGTGATTATAATGAAACATGTAAAGGCAATATAGTTTAAACTAAACTAGATGTTCTTGCAATTAAATAAGTTTCCAAAATCTGGTCGCAGAAAATGCGTTATGGTACTGAATTTTTATAGAAATTATATATATATATATATATATATATATATATATATATATATATATATATATATATATATGTGTGTGTGTGTAGTTCACTGTCTTATGGTTACAACTTGAAGAAAATTTTCAAAAGTCTCATAATCGTAATCTAGTAATAGGTGAATTTTTTCTATGCAAATTCGATAAAAAATTGTTTTCAACCAAAATTTGAGAAAAAAAGCAGACGAATGTGTTAAAAAACTTGGTTACAAAAATCCGATTTTCTAAAAAGAAAACTCGCTAAAAAATGTTAAGTATTTCTACAAAAATTGGTTGAAAAAACTTTACGTACAAGATTCCATTAAATATTTAAACACATTTTTTGGACGATAATTCAGTAGAACATTATCTATCACGAATGATTTTTCAAGAAAATTTAAACCAATGTTTTCTTTCATGGAAAATCGCTAAAAATTTTGTACAAAAATGTGCTATTATAAAAGATTTTGTACATAAAAATTTGCTAATGAAATAAATGAAAATATATACAATCTGATCTATTTATTCACTTATTAAAATTACTTCATATCTCTACAAGATATAGGAAATAGTCAACAATCAGCATTCTAAAATTACAGGCGCTAACTGCATCGATACCAAAATAAACAAAGAGAACACACAATAGAACAATCAAAATCCACAAACAATCCATAAAATATAAAAACAGCTTATCATTGTTGAAATTTAAAACTAAAATACTCCTCTGCAGAATAAAAGGAATGCTCTCTAAAAACAATTTTAAAGTAATCTTTAATTGCCTGAGGCTGCTCGAATTTTTTATCCTATCAGGTAAATGAACTAAGCGTATTGCAGTGTTGCGAGGTGCCTGTTTAATCTGTTCAATCCTGTAAGGGGGAACATACAAATTGTTAGCCTGTCTTGTTTAATATGCGAGATAAACAGAGCTACAACAATGGGCCTTTCTATCATCAGGTCACCAAACGTCTTAACCATAAAGTTAAGTCGCGGTAATATTACCGCGGGTATTAAAGGTTGCAATATTTCTTCTAACATAACAAAGTGTTTCAAGCACTTCTTCACGTCACTGTTAGAATGCCATACTGTATAAAAAATTGCCTACACGTTCCTAAAGACAGCAGGCCAAATACGATGCAGACAATTCTCTTCTGCATCAACAGAAGCCTTCCCATATGCACACAGCTGCCCCAACGGAGCAAATCGTATACCAGGAGACAGTTGACACTAACATAGTAGCATGTCCACAAGGCCTGAGCACTCAAAGAATCCCTTAGCTGCAGCAACGCATAATTCCTGGATGCAAGAGAGACCGCAACATGGTCACCATGGACACCCCATGATAAGTTATAATCCAGATGGAGGCCCAAAAACTTTACAGACGAGCCCTGTCTTATTAAACCGTTGTCAGATCTCACACAAAGGCCTAGATTTTGATGGACACCCTCCGGAGGAAAAAGAAGCATGTCAGTCTTCTGCGTGTTAAGTACCAGATCATTTCGCTAAGACACGCAAACATCAGCTGCAGCACAAAGCTCTTTGAAATTTTCTTCTGAGATTGTAGCAGTGGTGTCGCCTGCGTAGAAAGTTGATGGAAAGTGGTATTGTGGGAGATCATCAACAATATCGTTAGCAAAAATTGTAAACAAGACAGGGCCCAATATGATGCCCTGCGGCATGCCGATTGAAGCAGCTGAAAAAACATATAGTTCTTACCTGCCTGACGTACCCCGGCAGCCCGACTCCTTCCAGAAAGTTAGCTTTTTAGCCAGAAATATGCATTTCCTCTTATGCCATAATGATCCAATTTTTGTAGTAAACTGGCATGATTGACCTCATCAAATGCTTTCGAAATGTCAAAGAACAGCCGAGCGGTTTTGTACCCACTATTTATGTAATCCAAGACTGTCAGCTAAGTGCTAAGCATGTTATTACTAGTTGACAGCCGCTTACGAAAGCCAAAAATTGACAAGGAGACAGAAAATTGTATCTCTTCAAAAAGGACCCAAGTGTTAGCAGAGATGCCTTCTCAAGAACCTTAGAAAAAACCTAAAGCAGCGCAATTGCCCTGTAGTTGTCCAAAAGACGTGAATCTCCTTTCTTAAAGAGACAGACAACAATGGGCGCCTTCAGACGCTCAGGAAAACAACCGATTTCAAATGACTTATTTATAAGGTAAGTTAGTGGAGCCACCACGAGATGAACAACCTTGCCAAGAAGACTAAATGGTATTTTATCTATTCCTGATGAGTTTTTAACTGCAACTGATTTTATGATCTCTAATATATCGTGCTCTGAGACAGGTTATAAAAACATAGAATAGGGGTTAGAGCTATTCCTCAGTGCACATTTTATGTCACAGTTTTTTGTCAGATGCTTAACAGAGTCGACAAAGCGCGAATTGTTACTGTCAGCATATATATTATAATCGGTCAATTGACTCCGTCACTGTACACAATAGATTAGCCACCTTGCTGTTCATCTTCCCTACGATAACATTTTCTTTAATTGCTTCCCATATAGCTTTATTTTTGTTTGAAGCGTTGGAGATTTTATTATCATAGTACTTTTTCTTGGCGTCTTTTAACCTAGCACCGTGCTGTTTCTTTGGACTATTATAACGCAACTCTTTACATTGCAGGTCTGTAACCGTATCTAGTAGAAGTGGAAAATTACGAAGCAAACACCCCTCTCGTACAAGTTCCGCTGATATCTATGGTTTAGGTGGAATCTTGTCGGGCATGGACCTTTTTCTGACAATTGGAAACGTAATCTGAAACAAGGCATCAAACTCAGAGACTGAATGACCTATACACATACTCAACAGGTGTCTGGTCAATAGCCGGGACACTATACGATAATAACTGCGTGTTATGATGTTCCATTGTATGTGTCAATGTTTCAGTTTTGATGTCATCCGAGTGTACATTACAAAATATGTTATCAATACAAGATGCCAACACACCCTGTTTTCACGAAACCTGACTAAAACAGGCAAAAAACCATAAGAAGTTATTAAATCTTGCAACCTCACAACATCTGTACTGTATTTATCTAAAAAATTTAAGTTATAATCAGCACAAATGAATGCAAGAGCTCCTTTGTCATTCAGTTGGATAAAAACTTGTTTTATATTTCTGCAGGGAAGATACACACTTCGGTTTAGTGCGATAAATACAACTTATATTTACCGAAACATTACTATATATTACGGTTACGAAGGCTGCCTCAAACAATTGTTCACTCAGAAATATTCCTTATTAACTCTACAAATTCTAGATCACTTCTCTTATATATATATATATATATATATATATATATATATATATATATATATATATATATATATATATATATATATATATATATATATATATGTATATGTATATATATATATATATATATATATATATATATATATGTGTGTGTGTGTGTGTGTGTGTGTGTGTGTGTGTGTGTGTGTGTGTGTGTGTGTGTATCCGCACGATAACTCAAAAACTTATTAACCGATTTTAATAAAACTCAGTAAAAATCTTTCCTTTATTAATGGCTTGGGTGAGTTCGTTAGTCAGGAAAATCGAACAAGGTTTTCCGAAAAAAATTAAGTTTTCTTTAGAAAAATATTTTTATATCAGAAAATTACAAAACTATTTTGATGAAAATTTGTGAATACATTTCCTTGTAAAAAATCTTACTACGTACCAAAACTTAATTTTCTAGGTTTATATAAAATTGAGTTATTCAAATTTAAAGCATTTAATGAAAATTTGCTACCATAACGCATTTGTTGCGTCCCGAACTATTGTATTATAAGAAGTGGAACGATAAGTGATCATACGATTTACAAGCTGCTTGATAATTATTTACTGTTACACTATGTTAGCTTTAACAATTCGAATATAAAGCGCCAAAAAAAGATAACTGCAACTCTTTAAGTTCACAACGTACCTTGCTAATTGAACTAATTATATTTTATCTTTTATATTTTATTATAAGTAACACAGTGTATTTTGTAATAATCACAGTTCTTATTTTTTGGAGAATTAAGTATGGTGTTACGTGCTTTAGCGTTGTTAGCTACCTAATAGATTCACATGGTTTTAAAACATTTTTCCAATTGCATTAACATGAAAGGACTTTTAGTTTTGTGTGTGTGTGTTTTATTTCTTTAACCTCAGCCTATTTCCGCGACTATGGCCAATTACCGACGTTACGGAGCAGTTTCACCTCACTATCCTGGAAATGTTGCTGAACCCCTGCCTTTCTGTAAGGAGAGTATGTATCTTTAACGTGCCGAACATCGCATGGACACAAGACCGACGGCCTTACACCCCCTCCGAAGGGCGAAACGTAAAGACATTCAACTCGCTCAAATACAATGCCACAACCTTGTTTGATGTTAATTGTACAGTATGCACTGAAAAAGTGAAAGTAAGTACCCTGGGATCGAACCCAGTACCCTTCGGTTCAGAGGCACACGTTCTTACCACTAAACCAACGAGACTCTACTTTTAGGTTTAAGACTATAAGACAAATGTAAATATGGTAGCAACTACTCTCTAAGGTTATGAAGCTTTTACGTAAAAATGCGTATCTTATTCTTGCTCTCAGAACTTCACATACTTGAAGTAGCAAGGCGTTTAATCGCACAAAAGCACACATCGCTCGTAAGTAAACAGAGTAGGGTAGCTAATATACCTTTTACAATGTAAATATTTCTTGAGGGATAACAACTTTGTTAATTGACGACTAAATAAAAAATGGCTTTGCGGTATTTAATATTCACCACCAGTTATATTCAAGCTGACTTAAATTTCATATCAATATTTGAGTTTGTAAATCAACCTCAGTGAAATTAAAACTTACACTAACTAGCAGTGTGGTCGTTGAAAAGAACCCAAACGCATGGCAAAACGAGATAATTAGAGTTAAAATAATTTTACGTTATGCTCTCTCTCCCTCTCTCCCTTTCTCTCTCTCTCCTGACTGCATCTTGTTTCGATGATTTGTATTTACGAAATAAAAATGATCAATAGAGCGATCAAGACGAGCCCCTAGAACGCAAATTTAGGGCCAGTTTGAATATATTTTTATACAAACAGTGTGGAACAGCCAAATTAAATAAATTCGGTATCTTAATTATTGAAACTTGAAAACTCTACCCCTACATTCAAGCCCGTTCGAGTAATAGTTGCAACCCCAATTTTTTTAATTGGGAAGTAGGGGATTGTGATACCTCACTTGAAAGATATCTTCATTCTCCGTTCAAAAATGCTATGGTTTTAAAATTTATAGCAAAAATTAACAGTAAAAAACAAGAAATTCATCTGATTGGCTCACTTAACTACAACACACTAAAAAATTAATAACTAATCGCGTTTTATTCTTGGTATTTAGAAAGCAAATAAAAACAATTTAAGTGTCCTTTTTGGAACGTATCAATTAAAAAGAAGGCATAAAAAGCTATCAACATTCTTTATAGTTGGCAGTGTTAGTTTTATTTAAAACGTCTTAGAAACTTGCTGTGTGATTGTAATTGCATGACAGTAATTCTCAGTTGTATACTGAAATTCAGAGACATGGTTTATTTAACAGGAATGCACAAAATAACAATTCTACAAATAATTGGTTGCGGAGATAAAACACTATCAAGATCGAAGTTGCCTATTTTAAGAAAATATACCCTAAGGGACCATTAGTAAAATTGAAAAACAATTTCGCTAGCTTGGACATGTAAGACAGATACCTAAGAAGCTTCTAATGTGCCGAGTAAACATATCAAATTATATGCAATACTTGAGTTTAAAGAAAACCCACATATTTTAAGTCGACAAGCAGCCACAACATTCGATATTGGCCATTCATCAATTATTAGAATATTAAAAGAAAATAAGATGTATCCCTATCAACTCATACAAACTCAGGAGCTCATGTAAGACGATTTTGATGAAAGAACGTCTTTTTGTCCACAAATAATGAAAATGTTATATTAAAATGTTATCCAACTAGAGCATGTTTTGTTTTCTGATGAGTGCAGTTTTACGCATCACGGCTATGCTATTCGTCAATACTGTCGCTACTAGTTTGAAGAAAATCCACACCGCATAGAAAAAAATATACGCAATATCAATAAAAGGTTAATATTTGGGTAAGAATAGTTGTCAACCATGTCATTGGTCTCTTTTCACTTCTGGAAACTAGAATGCATAGTTATTTAAATGAAATGCTTCAAAATAATGTCGCGCCAACTTTGACAAACTTATATCCTGATCGAGCAAACTCAACGAATGTAATATAGTTCCAGCAGGATGGAGCACCAGCACATTACCAAAAAAATTTCTGGCAGTTCCTCGGCTTAATCTTGCAAATATGTTGTACCATGCTTTATGTAATGATGTACAAAATATGAAAATAAATACCAATGACATCAAGACGTGGTTCTAAGAAAATTATATTTATAAATTTGTATGAAACAGATGATACTGCAATTAAAATTCGATTTGAAAACTATTACAAAGGATATGGTGCGACTACTTATAAAATGGAAAATGTTTCGAAAACGGTGATATAAGCTTCGGTATAACGGGTATGCCTTGTTTGTAAAAAATAAGAAAATACTATTTTTTGAGAAAAAGTCTCTGCGCGAGGCTAACAAAATGGTCTGAATACTCTTAGGACTCAAAAAGTACTGCATGCAAGTCCCTCTGTTCGCTAGAGCCAAATTGGGAATAAATTATTTTTTATTACTATGAAAAACTTGTCTTCACCTGTGTTCAAGGTAACACGTCAAATGCGTTTCTAAATATCAAGAAAAATTTAAATTCAATTTCTTACTTTAACGCCCTTTATCACTTTTAATCTTGATTTTGCGATTGATAAGTTTGAATAAGTCATTTTGATGCCAGGAATCTACTCCTTTGCAGTACACCGTTACTTTTCCAACGCTCTGTGGAGATTCATTTTCAAAATTTTGCATTTAGAAATTTCCTGATTATAAAACAAATGAAATTTTGCTTAGTTTTTATCATTAGCTTGCTGAGAGAGCTGAATTCAATTAAAGGAATATGCGCATTCTTCTCGGTCTCTACACAAATTAAAATATCATAATCTATATGTTAATACGCAAAGAAAAAACTTGTTGTCCCTTTTTAAGCATATTCGGCACACGGAGAAGAGTGAGATTTGGCATGGTTAAAGTCCATGTGGAGGAGGTGTGCAGAAAGATAAAATTCATCTATAGTAGGTGTTACAAATAGACTAAACAATTCTTTGTTTTAATTAGTTATTCGGATTCCCCCGGTCCACGCCAGTGTTGCGCTTATCGTTATTATTATTCTGTCAATGTCAAGCACATATTACTCTATGGCCAAACAGGTGTATATACATGCGTTAATACTGCATGTCAAACACATAAAAGTCTGTGGTCAAACAGTGCCACTGACATTATAGAGGTGTACTCTATGACAAAAGAACATCAATAACATTCAAACGTAAAAATTTAATGAATGACGGTCGAATTTCAGCCGCTGGACGACCACTCGTAGATATAAACGGATATATAAAACTAAGGCTAAAATAAAGAAAAATGTACGAAACGGATGTCCGATCCATGCCATATTATGTCTTTATTTTATTTATAGTAGGTAAACAAATTAATATGCTAAAATATTAATCACAAAAGATGCCCGGTGCAGAGGATAGTACGTTATTAAAAGTAATGAAGATGAAGTAAGGGTATCACTGCGAAAATGGAATGAAAAGCTAAATGGCCCACACTTTAAACAAATACAAATGTTCAGGTACCTTGGAGTATTATAACAGATGATGGTGGATTGTAGATTATTCAATGAGTCGTATAGGCTTTGGCCTCTCATCGTTGAGACACCAATGGGTCTTTTGTCCATGACTCCTTTGCTAGTAGTTATTTGAGCCTTTTGTAGAACTGAGCCTTGCAGTCGCATAGCAAGTGTTCTGACCATAGAATAGTGTTTTTGCTTCCTCGTTTCCTTTGATGCCTTGTTGCGCTGGTACCCCATAAAAGTTACTTTGTTGTTCTCCGCCAGTTGCCTTAAGGATTGTTTGCTTTCCTAGGTCAGTTGAGACTCCGTTCTAAAAGAGTCTTTTGTACTGCCTGACAGACTGACAGGATGTAGATCACTCTATTTCAGGATCTTCTTTTTATGCACTCCTGTCAACAGAGCTTTATAGCAATCGTTTATGCTTAAAATATGGTGGAAGTTTTTCTTAGGGACTTTGCGCCCTTTATTCCCAGACAGATCAGCCTTTGCAAATTTTGCAATTTGCTTTGTGTTGAGGCTTGTTCCGTTTTTGGCACCATATTATAGATGCATATGTGATCATGGATTTGACAGCAGTTTGGCATAGCCAGTACACCATCCTGGGATTGACCCTCCTCCTTGTCTTTCCTACCAGTTTAGTTTCGTTCTTTTTGAGCATGGGACAAGAACTGTCGGATTAGGATTGGCAAAAAATCCCTCTGTCACACCAGCTACTAATATATTTAGGTTTGTTTGCATCAAGCTGGATATCACACCATCGTACTTACCCTTTACGGTTATTACAATATCGTTTGCGTAACGATGATAATAGATGTAACAAAGACCAAAAAGAGGGATCGCAGTGTCCAATAAATCATTCGATAAACCAATTATTGATCTCCTCATAAACTCAAACATAAAAACGCTTTTATGTAGTGTTGGAATATATGAAACTGGAAGGTAAAAATTTACTTTGCAGGATTTGGCGGAAATAAAAGCTTTCGAAATGTATATGTGGAGAACAATAACAAAGGCGCGCCAGAAGATAAATGAATTAAAGTGCGCTAAAAAAGATGAGAGCAGAAGGATGCTTGCTAAAGGAAATTGAAAGGAGAAAGTCAAAATTTATTGTACATTTTCTGAAACATAATACCTTTCTGACAACACTGTAATAAAGAGCACATACTTGGAAAAAGGAGAGAGTTCGACCAAGAGGAGAAAACATTTAGAAAATCTGACACAGCTGATCAAGTTTGGAAGCCGCAATGAAATGAAACGAGCTGCGCGAGACAGAAGCCCGTGAATACGGCAGTGGGTGACATCCCCTGTAGACTGTGACGGTTGTGTGGAATATGTTACGATTAAAAATATACCCCCAACTTAATAGTAACCCTATACATTTAAAATAATTGAAGCAGGTTCTTGGTAAATAACGTTTTGATATGTGAAGTAGATAATTTTAGCTATTTTTGGAGGATGAAAGAATGGATAATAAGAGGCAAGGTAGAAGGGCGCTAACAGTTGTGATTACTGTAGCTATTGTACATCAAATGTGGCGAGAGCTACTATCTACGCAGCGTACTGTGCAAAACTGTGTTGTGTGGGTGTATAATTTCAACGTATTAGACAAGGCAGATGAGAAAATAAAATTTTGTTAGACTGACGAAATCGAGAACAGATAAACTTGTTTTGAACGAGTGTAAAGTTAAATGTCTACCAGAAGTAAATATAGGAACAGCGTGCTGATATTATCTGGTAACATAGAATGTAATAGCTAGTGATAAAATGAAACTTAAAGTTTACAGAGTGCACATATATGACAATAGATGCCGTATAAAGGCAAGGAAACCTTTGTTGGACGTTGTAGTCGACATATTAGAGAAAAAAGTATTAAGAGTTTGTGTAATAGCAGAGTGTGTATGAGTGATGTGTTATTGTTAAAAAAAAAACAAGAATGATGTATCAGGATAGAGTACCATGGAAACAACAAGCATAGACACTATAATAACCTCTTTGCTATGGGACAGGATAGCAGTGAAAGTAGCGGTTCTATTTGTAAAAAAACAAAGTTAATTTGCATCAAAATGTTCCCTGTGCTGTTATGTTCAATATACAGAGGGATCTGTTTTTTAGAAAATATACACAGGGCCACATCTTAGGCCGTTGTGACTTCTCGGAACACAAAATTTTCGATTTTAAACCAAAACTGTACTTCAGCGACGAACGAACAATTTTATTTAATTAACTATCAGAGGTAAAATAACACCCCGTATATGAAATTGATAAAATATGAATTCATAGATGAAAACTGCGTGAGAAGGTGACAGAACGAAGCTTGCAACACTTCTTGATTTCTTGCAGCACGCGGAAAAATTGTTGACTTATGCAAAAAATTCAATTCTGTATTTTTCTCAGATTTGTCTTTCGGCATATTTTTTATTTTCGTTTAGGCTAATAATGCACCAGTCAAAGCATGTTTTGCTCCATAAGCTTTATTTAAAGCTTTTATTAGGTCCGCTTTATACAATTTAGCTTCCTTTCATATCGAAAAAAATCAAAAATATACCGAGTGAAGATATTATGATCACACGAGTCAATACTGCATAAGAGGTGACTCGAAATAAAAAAATAAGCTACACTACCGCCTTTCTAAAAACTTTAGAATACTGGGCCAAAATATTCGCTTACACTGAATTATGCACATTCATAATAAGATATTACTGATAATCATTAGTATTGATGTTGTAACTGATTATTATTTAGACCACACCTGTGATGCAGCTGCCTCAATTGATGTAATATTATGCTGCAGTATATACAAAGAGAAACACGATTATGAGATTCGCAAAATTAGTATTATACAATATAACGAAACCTAAATAAACACGACAGGAAACTATATTGTTACATCTCTCGGGTGAAGTCTACATTACTTTGGTAATCCATAAACTGTGTAACTAGTATCAAAAATGGAGAAAAGAATTAAATCAGCAGAGATTTTTGACATGACAGCCAGCAGGCTCATTATATTTTGGGGCCCGCTTATGTAAACTATTTGTGGCCCGGCGAATAATAGCTGGTTGAATTCTAATTTGTTACCAGCATTCGACTATGCGGTCAACAAGTTGATTATATTATTCATTTCCTTGATATAAACTGTGTTTTTAGTAAACCTGATTAAAAATTGTGCAAGGTATTCGGGTCAAGAGACCTTGGATATCATCTCCGTAGTCCGTGATCACCTATCCACTGATTTGAGAACTCCAAATTTGAGTAAGCTATTATTGGTTGAGAACACTGTGGTGGCTCACCATTATGTTAAAAAATGCAAACTTATCTGCTGGTGATTATTTAAGATTTGTGGTAATTGTTTCTGCAGAAGTCGAGATAAACGCAAAAAGTGAGTTTGCCTTTAAAAAATGAGATCTAAGAAGTGGATTGTCAATGACACCACGCCATACGTTTACGGAGAAGCGATGTCTAAAATCGGTCTAAGGTAGTTGATGTGGATTTTCTCGACTCCAGATATGATCATTGTGAGTATTGAGAATTATATTTCCGATGAAAGTTACCTCATTGGTAAATAGAGTCATATAAAAGGTTATCATATGACTGAGTATCAAAGGCGCTACTCGTGTCTGCTCATCCTCTTCAACCAAGCGTTGCACTTGCTGAATATGGTATGGATGTAAATTGATCCTTCTAATACTTTCCAAACACAAGTAGACTAAATTCTGCTGACTGCAAATTTTTCGAATACTGGTACACGGACTGATTTCCACTTTCCCTAAAACTGGTTCTTGATCATCAGAACTCTTTAGTCTTCACTCTGATCAGTATTAGCAGGTTCTCTTCCTCTAGGAAGCACTGTAAAATGCTCTCGTCAATGTCAGAGGATGTAAGTAAATGTATTATGGTTAGGATATCCGCGTGTCGATACCTGTCATGGTACTCTCAGAGTGGCTGTTCCCTAATTGTTCCGGTCGCAAAAGCCATACACGTAGATCATATCGGCATATCCTTCACTAGTGAAAAAGGACGTCATAGTTAACAAAGTAACAAACCGAATAAACGAGGAAACATATTCGATACAACCACCCTCAGGCTGAATGAAATATCTAAGCTATGCAACGAGCTAAACCAGAAATACAGTTAGCGTATGAAAATAAAAATAAATAACAAAAACTATGGAACGAACGAAAAAAGTAATAACACAAAACTAACAAAATGAAAAGATGAACACACGATATAAATTAATTAAAGCGATTCGAACACGAAACTAGTGGATTAGTGGGAGAAAGGTAAAATATAACGCATGTTGTGTCAAACTCTCAGTCAAGAAAATTTCATTAAACGCGTACTAGACATGGGATTAAGGTAGGTATGCATATCCTATGATCTGCAGTTTGGATGAAAAAACAGTTTTGAATAATTACGTTTATCAGTATAACGACGGTCATTAATTATGTGTGATCTTTTACTAATAAATAATAGTGGTGGTGGTGCTATCGCCAAAAGGAACTTACATTCCATTGACCACAGACTTTTTATTGCTTTGACTATTCTACTACACCTACGCCATATTTGTAAATGCGCCTGGTAATTGGAAAACATAATGAAATCCTTCAGCGTTCACTTAAGCTCAACAACTATTGACATAACACCGTGTTTTGTTTCCAAATCAGACACACACAAACACACACGCACACACACACACACACATATATACAAATATATATATATATATATATATATATATATATATATATATATATATATATATATATATATATATATATACTTTATATAATTTTTTGTGAATACCCAGACTTATTTCTTAATTTTTTCTATACATATTACAAAGGATAAACAGGGCTACATTACGGGTTCAAGCCCTCCACTTTCCCCCGCAGGACACCTAAAGATACACGGACTGAGCCACGGTAAGAGGATGCGTTTAAACACAAGTCTTAGAAACAATGAATTTCTTACCTAATATTTTACAGCAATGTAATATATAAATCTAAAACTATTGGCTGCTGATCTCTATTTTGCCTTTATTTTCGTATTTCTGTTATATAATATATACATATATTCAAGAGACAACCATCTATGAGTCCAGTATAAATAATAGTAGATCCTCTAAATCTTATGCTCATATCATGATTTCTTTAAATTAACTGGATAATGACATTTTGGCCAACTGTTACGAAATTTGTGTGTGGCAATTTAGCTAATATTTTGATTACAAGTCATCTCTTACATAGTTTTGATTCGTCCCATTATCATAATTTATCTCGTACACACAGTGCTTTTATATGAAGCAAGACATATTGCAAAATGATATGGGCATCATCATCTATAACAAAAATTATAACGATGATGCCTCAAGACGAATTTGAGAAACAGGGTCTTTGGGTCTATGGAAACAATAAGACCACTGCTTTCCCTGAATAATTCTAGGTAAATTGCATTTTTCCTTTAAAATTTTATTTTTTCTTTTATTATATTTTTATATTTTTTCTTGTATTAAGTTTTAATCTAGTCTTGGGTAGATATTTAGAATATCTATTAAGTATGGCAATGTCGCAAACGCCAGAAAGACAGCGACTTTCGCTAATATGCGACAGACACAAGCGCGTAAATCCGAAAATCGGGGCTGGCGATCGCTTATTTCCTACTGTCTACTGCGTCTACTGTCTCTGTCTATACCACTGCAGTCCACGCGAAAGTTGTTGTTTTACCTATACAGTTTATATCGTCCCCAGTAAGCGGTTTTAAATCCGCTTATGCGAGTCAGTATTAGTCAATTGGTCGGCGCGTGATCTTGAGAGTAAAGTGCAAAGGAATTCCATCACCCAAGTCCGTCTACGAGTAGTGCTGTACAAGTTTGTGAATGTGTTGCTGTTATATGTAGTTTCAGAAACATAAATTTTTGGGCTTAACTTTTCGAAGAAAAACAGGAAAAGGAGCTGTCAACTACTCTAGATCAAGCAGCATTTCAGCATTAAGATTGTAGCTGAAGAGATAAAACTCAGCTGATGGTCGACCAACGCCCACATTAAATTTAACGAAGGAAACGAAAAGTTTTAAGCGCCACTTTAATAGCAGTGGTCACCACACATATCAGTAGTTAAACATATCAGTAGTTAGCAGGTTGTGAAACAGTTTCCAAATTCTTCTGCTGGTCCTGTCTTCTGATTTCATCGGCGTCTGCACAAAAAGGGAAAAATTTCTGGAATACGTGGGGCTTTTCCAACTTAAATATATTTTACAAAATTGCTAAAGGCATAGCAAGAGCAAGTACCATTTGGTATCGTGTTTTGGTTTAGCAAATAAAATGCCTAATATTAGATTTTCGATCTGAGAAAACTGGCCACTGTAATCCATTGCTTCCTCTATTTACAAAAAGCTGCTAAGAAACATTTCTATTATAGAATTACATTTTCTTGCATAAGTTAACAATGCTCCAAGAAACAGAAAAGTATGGCCACTCTGCTAAGTGTTTTATGCTATCGCATTTTTATGTAGTTTTCATTTATGGACACCTATATTGCAAGTTTTATCTGCGAAGTATTACTTTCGCTCTGACACAGGAATTCAAATAGAATTAATTGTCCGTCCCTCGAATAGAGATTTGAGTCAAAATAAAAAATTGAGTGTTCCGTCAAGTTGCCACAACTGTATAGTTTAAAATGGAAAAGTTGAATAAGGCCTGAGATATAGCAGTTTGGAAATTCGCCAAGAACCACAAATTACCCTGTATATTGAACACTAGAGGCGAAAAGACATTTTTATGTGCCCTGACAGAATCAGCTCCATGTCGCTAAGTTAAGTTAAGAAGAGCACGTCGGGTACAATCTGAAACACCTTGTGTAATTATCAACTCTGGCACATTCAAAACATTGAAGGTTTAGGGTGTGTAGAATTTTATGTTAATTCCTTTTGCAATAAAACAGTTAAAAAAATGCTATCTTAGTTGTGTGTTTAGATTGAAAAACAAATATATACTTCTAACTATTTATAAACTAAGCTTAACCACATGCAGAAAAATGTTTACGAGCTAGTTAGCTTTTGTTTTTATGTCCCGTTCTGTGCGCATATAGATAATAGGTTTGCGTCGAAATAAATGCTGCATATTTCAATTTAGCTGTAGTCAGCACCGACGGAGGCACTGTTGTAGGGATTACCAAAACGTAATGTCTGATATACGTGTTCTGTTTAATGCAAAGTTAGATGGAAAATACGATAGCTCAGCAATAACTAAACAATTATGATAAATCTCAAATTTTTTGTGAACATTTTCCATAACGATTTTATTAAAAATTAAGGAGTGAATAAGAAAGTGTTTTTACTTGTCAAATTCTAATAGGACTTTGTGAACCATATACAGTACTTATCTCGAATGGTTTCCGGAATATGGCGACCTAAAGACATAAATTGACATCTGAAGAGGTTTCATAAAACTGTTTTTGTTAAGTGAGTTTTATCTCTTCAGCTACAAGCTCAACACTGAAATGCTGCTTGATCTCAAGCAGTTGACAGCTCCTGAGAAAAATGTACAGAGTGCTCCTGAAACATTATTACTTTTTAGAAACTTCAAACGGCCATAACTTGACATTTTTAAATGAAGAAGCCTGCATTTTATTGCATATTTGAATTCTACGTTTAATTCTAGACGAAAATATGTTAAATTGTTTTGTATTATTTTTGCGTCTGAACCAAGGTATTACATTATTTTGTGAGTTTGAGTCAAACTTGACTCCGTTTTTTTATTTATAAAGTAAATCGATGGCAGAGAGTGCATTTACTCTGTGTATGTGGGTGCTGTCGTGTTATATGGCTGCGGTCGTTAGACCATTCGCACTTTTTTTCCTTCTTGGTTTGGATCCGATCTGTATGCTACTTTTTTTTTAATATAATAGAGATATTGGTTTACATTTTAGGATACTTTTTACATATTTATATAAAATACTTCTGTTTGTTTTAAATATAACAGAAATTGATTTATATTTGGGTATATATATATATAAATATATATATATATATATATATATATATATATATATATATATATATATATATATATATATATATATATATATATATATTTGAGCGCCTTAACCTTTTTATATATATTTAAGTGAATTTTCTTAAAAAGAATTACTAGTCAGGAGATACTTTTTGAATTGTGAAAAAAATTCTTAAAATGAGCGCTAATTAGGCCCCTTAGAGCACATATCGGGGGTCGGCTTCAATTTTTATATGTATATATATATATATATATATATATATATATATATATATATATATATATATATATATATATATATATATATATATCTGTGTGTGTATCACACCGATAACTCAAAAAATAATGTGCCGATTTTGATAAAATTTGGTGATTACCTTCCTTTTGCAAGAAGCTTGGACATGTTTGTTAACCAGGAAAATCGGACAAGGTTTTCAGAGAAGATTTTGGGTTTTTCCTTCGAAAAAAAAATCATTTCTTCGATGATTACAAACCTATGGTACGCTGGTTTCTGTTGTATAGGGTATCTTTTGTTGTACCAAAACTCAGATCTCTAGGTTAAAAGACAAAAACATTACAAGCTTCTGATTAAAAGAATTTGAAACGTCAAAATTGATAATTCTGGTAGTCGTACACTGGTACGCGAGTTAACTTTCTTGTTAACACACTTGAATTTTTAAAAGAATTTATTGAGTAATGTTACATAAAATACTTATGAATAATAATAAAAAAATGATAAATATAAATTATGACAATTTAAAAGAGACTCAAGCAATAACAATGTAGGAATGTTCGTCTGTGGTCTGGTAACTTCCATATATAGTCTCTGGTGGGGCGTGGACCGAGAGGCGGTTTCCCCTAAGTTGCAGTCTTGAAGGTGATCCTAGCAGGTGGCTGGTTGCTGAATTGAAGGTCTAGTTGTTTACCCATTTATGAATAGTCTATTCTTCTTATTGCGCTGCTTTTAATTAACCCATTCGTCAGCGACCTTGGGTGTTGAATCGGGATCTGTACTTCTTATATACATTGTATGAGTTGGCTATTGTTATCTCCTCCATCCTTTAGAGAACGAAGCCTATGGTTCGTTCCGAATAGTCATCGGGAATCCAGTAATTGGTTTGGAGTCAGCAGTTTTCGTTTTTGATTTTTGCCAGAAGTATCTTGCAGTTATTGTGATTATTGTTATTATTATCACAAGGTATAGTATAATTGTCCATACACTAGGGTGGTATATGGGCAAATCGATGGTCCCTGGAATTTTGCCATTGATGGATTGTAACTGGGATTTGATATTGTTCAAGTCGTGCAGTTGGACATTTTCTAATTTTAGTTCTGGTAATTTGTCTGGGAATATGGGTGCTTTATTTGTTACCAATTCGATGTTTGGGAGATTGAATGATTGTTGTGTTTCCGATGCCATTTGTACTGAACTAAATCTTTCGTTATTGATGATAAGTTGGCATTTGGGTTTCAAAGTCGCCAGTTTTGTTCCGCTGATTATTTTGGTTTCTTCATTTTCTTCGCAGCTAAGTTTGATTTTCGTTTCTTCGGGTGCCACTATTATGTATTGGGTATTGCCATATTTAGAGACTGTTGTTTTTGTTATTTTGACAAGTTCTTGCTTGCAATTGTTTATCGGTTTCTGGAAGTTGATCAGTTTAATTTCGCATGGGTTGTTTTCGTTAAGTGCTGTCGGGTTGTCATTTTCACAAAAGTATGTCTGGTCTTTTAGATTCCTACACTTTTCGTTTCTGTAAGCGTAGTGTTTGCTGCTAAGGATTAGGTACTTGGTTCTAGGGACAATCATTCTGAAGGTATATGGATTTTTCGGGACTGGTAATGCATACAATTGATAATAAATATAATCTGATTTGTCTACTAAGGGTATATCTATTTGGAATATAATTTTAAAATCAATTTGAACGGTTTTTATGTTAAATATTTTTTCATAAAGTGAAATGTCGGATTTTGTTATTAATCTTGATTTTGAGATATGGTCTTCAATATTCTCTAATTCTTTTGATATAAATTTCGGTTTCAGTATTGACGTATGATACGTGTTCAATTTTGAAAAAGTAATTGCATTTTCTGTTGTTAATATCATGTTTAGTACATTATTTAACAAATAACTGATTTGAGTGAGTAATTCCAAATGTTTTACTCTATGAAAATTTGTTAGTTGGTCACTTTTTAGACTATCTATTGTATATTCCAAATCGTTTATTCTCGCTACTATGGCTTCTTGGTTATGGTTGAGGTTGTCTATTGTTTTATTGAACTCTGTTATAGCATCTATCATTAGGGATGTCTGTGAACTAAAAAGTTGATGTACTTGATTTTGATCTTTCCTCAAAATTTCAAGAGCTTTATATATTCTGTCGCCGTCATCTGCATCTAAGTTCCCAGTTATTGATTTGAATATCGATCCTAGTCCGTTTATTATACCTCTTTTGTTCCTAATCGTTCTTGGAAATATTCGATAAAATGTGTCATCAATATTGCTGATGGTGAAATTGATTGTTAAAATAAAATTTTTTGTATTCTAATTTGTATTCTGCATTCATTACGCTTATTATGTTGTCAAAGTAAGTTTTTAGTCTGTTAAAGTCATCGTATAGTTGTCTTAGGTCATGTATATGAATCATTCTCCATTTATCGTTTTCTGAAAAGGCTTGTCCCAGTTTGCGTGGCAGTATGCCTGGATTGTCTGTTAGGTCTTCTAATTGTGGTTTTACTCTGGTGAAGAGAATGAACCTGCAAGGCGAAGATTGCGTAAATGGGTGATTGTTTGTTCGTCAGTTCTGTGATTTAGTATTATGGTTTTATTAGTCCGTTTCTTACGTCATGTCTCGTTTGTCGATTATCCGAATATCTAGGTTCGACTTAGCTAGGTGATATAATCGTACTGTTTGTTTAATCTATTTAGTTGGAACGAGTTATTTTTTTCGTTATTGCAATATTGGCAAGCTCTAATAAAAGCTTTTATTTTTTGTTTCATTTTTGGAAATTTAAATTTAGTTTTCATCCTTAAATATGTTTCTTTAGCATTTATGTGATTTAATTTACTTCCGTGAAATAATCCGATTGCGTCGTTAATTTCATTGTCGTTTATATGTATGATTTTCTCTTGTTTATTTATATTATTTAATCTTGATTGAGTTTCATTATTTACGGGATTTATTTCCGACTTGTAAACCTTATCGTGTGAGAATTTCTTTTCGTTATTGATTTTTGATTTTATTATTTGTGAAATTTGTTCCTTACCTATTTGCCGATGGTCGTCCTGTACCTGAATTAAATTATTACTTAACTTATCATTTTGCGTGGTGCCTGTATATTTTATTTTGTTCGGAATAACCGCCCTGTAACAAGGTGCTTTTGTATTTGGGATAAACTCTTCGATTTTAACGGGTTGGTCGATTTTATTGTGTTCTTTACACATTGAATATACATATTTCATTATACTGTCTGCATTGCTCGCTTCTTGTCGAGGCTTGTGCAAGACATCTAACCTAATTTTATCTGTAATATTTTTTTGTACACTCCCCGTATAATTATTATTATAATTCTGGTGATCGTAAGAATTATTTAATATCCTATTTGGTTTATTTTGAATTTGCTCCGTTATATCTTTTTGTATCGTCCTCGTATCACTCACATTTTTATTTCGACGATATTCATATGTGTTTAATGAAACTTGATCCCGTTTACATTTATTATGGGTGAAGTTTTCTCCTGTGTCCTTTGTTACTTGTTGTAACCTTCTATCGTCATCATTTAATGTCTGATTACGCTTTCCTAGGTCGAGTTCAAGTGCAATAATGCTTCTGTCTATTGTATTACTTACGTTAAGGTGATTCATTTCATCATTTGCTTTGATGATCCTACTTATCCGATTGTTATTGCTACTACTATTACTATCCATCTTATCTTCATGATCCCTTGTATGAGGGAAGTTTATCTTAATGCTTCGATTTTTTAAATTGAGTCTCTGGTTTTTAAAATCAATGTTCGCTTGATTTTTTATCAAAAAGTCAATTCCAATAAGAGCTACGAAATTTTTGTTAAATTCAAATAGGCAAAACTCTTGCTCACTGTCCGTTAGTGAGTTTAAAATTATTCTGGCTCGATTATTATGGCTGGAATAACCATGAGCACTTTTAATTAAAAACGGGTGATTGTAAATCTTATTATAAAAGTTGTTATATGCTATGGACGGGTTTAAAAGGCTCTTAGTACTACCGGAGTCGAGCAGTATTTTTCCGGGTAGTTCTTTTATTATTACGTAGGGTAATTGGGATATTGTGTTAAAATTATTAATATCTATTACGGTTCTGTTTTTGAGCTCCCTGCTATCGGAAAATTTTGATGCTGTGCATCGTATAATTCGGAGGGTGATTGTTCATTATATGTTGCGTAATAATTTAATTCTTCTGGTAAGAAATGTTGTCTTCTTTCTAATTCATTGAAAGGAAAATAATTATTCGTTTCGTTATAGTTTATTTCTTCTGGTATGAAATTTTGTCTTTTTTGAAAATTGTTGGAAGGAAAATTGTTTCGTCTATTTTGTGAGGGTTGTTGTCGGCTGAAATTCGTATGTCTCGTGTTGTTGCTGCCGACATCCATAGCCTGTGGATATCTTCTAGTATTGTCATTAGGGTTGTACGTCGGTCTTCTCATTGAATATTGATTTGAAGGGTTGCCCTGAAATTGTGGGCTAGACATTTGGGGTCTGTTTGAATTATAGTTAAAAGGTGCACGATAATTTTGTTGTTGGAAGGGTTTTTGAAATTGAATATTGTTAAAATTTGGGGTATTTCTTTGGAAAACTGGTTTTTGTTGTTTGTCGTGCCTGTTATTGTTATTATTGTTGAAATTTGACCGTTGTATTAATCTGTCCCTATATTCATAATTTTCCTCGGAAAATATAAATTTTAAAGCTTGTTCTATGCTGTCCGGTCGAGTGGATCTGACCACCATACCGAGGGGTTTTTTTAATCCACCGATAAACGCTTTCAGTGTCTGTTGTCTGTACATGTTTTGTTTTAATCCTAAAATTCCCTCGTTACGTTCATTAGATATTAAATTAGAGATGAGTAATTGTTCAATGTGTCTGCAACGATTACTGAACGCTAAGGCATCCTCGTTATGTCTCTGTTTCAGTGTTAATAATTCGCCTAGTAAGCTAATTTCATCTCGCTGGTCGGTGAAGTTCTCAACAATTGCCCGTCTTAAGTCTACCCATGTGTTTATAATTTTAGTGTTAATAATTAACCTGGCTTGTGCAATTAGTTTCGTTTGAATATAATTTAATAGAAAATGGTTTAGATATAAATTTGGATTGTCTGCATCATAGAATTGGTTCATTACTAGATCACAAGCTTTTAAGAAGTTCCCTACATTTTCAGGTTGTCCGTTAAATTCGGGGATTGCTTTAAGGTAAAACTCTTGGAATTGATTTGCCATATTTAAATTGTTTCTAGAATTATTTATATCGGGTTGTTCTACAATATCAATTTCGCCAATACTAATATTTCTTAATCTATATTCCAAATGTTCTAAATTATCAATGTCGCTATCAGACATATAATATTATCAATATATGAGGAAATACAGTATATATATATATATATATATATATATATATATATATATATATATATATATATATATATATATAGGAAATAAAGGAAGCAAACAACTTACAGAATCGATGCTATTGCTGCTGTCTTCATGACGTCTCTCTTGATCGGTTCTTTGGCTGTTAAGCGTTGAAACGCAAAGAATCAATATACTCTTGGTTCTTCAGCACTATCCGTTGCGACTGCGCCAGTTAACTTTCTTGTTAACACACTTGACTTTTTAAAAGAATTTATTGAGTAATGTTACATAAAATACTTATGAATAATAATAAAAAAATGATAAATATAAATTATGACAATTTAAAAGAGACTCAAGCAATAACAATGTAGGAATGTTCGTCTGTGGTCTGGTAACTTCCATATATAGTCTCTGGTGGGGCGTGGACCGAGAGGCGGTTTCCCCTAAGTTGCAGTCTTGAAGGTGATCCTAGCAGGTGGCTGGTTGCTGAATTGAAGGTCTAGTTGTTTACCCATTTATGAATAGTCTATTCTTCTTATTGCGCTGCTTTTAATTAACCCATTCGTCAGCGACCTTGGGTGTTGAATCGGGATCTGTACTTCTTATATACATTGTATGAGTTGGCTATTGTTATCTCGCGTTAGGGCTTTGTGAGTTAAATATACGGCTAGAAATAGCTAACAAGCTCCCAGATCTGTATGTCAGCCGTCCTTTGTTTCGTTAAAATGTGAGAAAAAACTCCATTTTAAACAAAAATTGTATGGTGTTAATAATCAATATGTTACAAAATTAATATACTAGGGTATATACCTGGTAGATACATAGATCTGTCATGTCGAGAATGGCCGAGCGGTGGAGGGAGCAGAGTAGATTTAATAATAGACTATTATAACACGCGTACTAATCCCAATTAGTAACTTCACTTTTTTTTAGTGTTTTATTTCATTTTTCCGTTATCTGATCAGATTGTGTAATTCCGATGAATTTTTTAGCGAGCTTTTGTATGACAAATTCAATCAGGACGAGATGAAAACTTTTAAGACTTAATTCATTTTGAATAGCACATCTGACTGTTTGTTATTGCCCTAATTTAATGAAACCGTTCCATACTTAATACAGCCGTAGACTTTCCCGTGGCTTCACAGGTGCTTGTTCTTTTCTGCAACCAATTTCATTTTTTACTGGACGCAGCAAGTGCGTTATTGTAGCGAATTTTTATTAAAGTTTCAAATTTCAATCGCTCAATTTGCTATTAACCTAACGTTCGTTGGCCAGGAACCAGTTTTTTCGGGAACATTTTAAGTTTATTTTGAGAAAATTTTTGTACAATTTCAAACAATAAAGTGATTTTAATGAAATATCGTACATTGTTTCTACTATATAGGTTATACTGGTAACCAAATTTAATGCCTGCTTTCTTTAAAAAAAGGACATATATGTTATTAAAAACATTTTTATGAAAATTCACTATCATAACGCACTTGCCGCGTCCAGACTTTTTAAATATTAATCTATACTAGGGATTAAAGACGGGGACACACTTGTACCAAGGGGACTGTCATGGCTACTTCTAGACACACAAGACGGAGCACGGATTCACAGGTATAATCACAGTGGAGTAGACAGAAGGAGTTAAATTTAATCTTTGAAAGCTATATATATATATATATATATATATATATATATATATATATATATATATATATATATATATATATATATATATATATATATATACACAAATATACTCATATATGTTACACATTAATATTAATTATTTCTAATACGATGCAGACAAATTTTATATTTTAGTTCTAATTTCTTTTATCAGGCCTATTTACAATTTGTTTAGGTTTAAGTTTCTTCCCTGTAGTGAATGCATTAAATTGAATGGTAGTTTGTAGTATATTCATTTTATAGATTTCGTTTACATATGCATTTATTTTGACAAGATTCAAAGGGAATTGCAACTGGATATGTTCTCTATCTCCCAGTTCACTATACTCACACAATGGACTCGTTCTTCGGTTGATTTTGTTTAGATATGCTGGAACTAGCAAGTGATTAAATCGGAGTCTACGGATAATGCGGTTCCATTCTTTCTTTAAATCGGTGTTGCAGAACCATGGCGTTCTCTGTAAGGCTGACTGAAGCTGTTTGTAGAACTTACCAACTTGATCTGCTTTATAGTGTTTCTACTATTTTTCAAAGTATGTCAATGTCATTTGACGGATACAAATAAGGTCCTTCTTCCCCGTATTCGATAACAGATTTTGCCAAGCTGCCCACACATTCATTATCTTTAAGTCCACAATGACCGTTGATCCAGCAGAAAGTTATGTGTTGTGATTGTTTTGAAATTTACACAAGCAAATCGTTAATAGCTTTTAAAATGTAGTTAGTTGATTTGGTGGTATAAAGGTGTTCTAACCTCCTTATGCAACTTTGGCTATCCGACAAGATAACAAACGTAGTGTGTTGAATTGACAAGATATATTTCAGGGCTTCTAGGAGAGCTATCATCTTCGCCGTATATATTGACATATGGCTGTTTAATTTTAACATTTTCCAAGTTTTGACTTGTGGGTCGTAGAACGCGCAAGCTGTGCCATCTTTTTGATTTGATCGGTATGTATATATGCAGTAAGGAGTTTTAGCATAATATTTCTAGCATGTGTTGAGTTTAGCCTATCTATGTGAATATAAGTTTTTATATCTTGAAAGCCACTGTATACTTCTGTCAGCAATACTGGTTTTTTTGTCCGGTACGTTTCTGTAAGGTCATTTATAAGCTAGTGGTGTAGTTTGCCTATAAGTTGGCTATCCTTAGCGTACCATTTAATAATCATTCGGCTTTCCAGAATTTTTCTTCTATATTTAAGAGGCATTTTTCCACATTCTGCTAGCAAGTTGTTTGTGGGGTGCTATTTAGACTTCCGATTTACATTTTAAGGCATTTGTTTTGAATCTTTTTTATTTTGTCTAAGTGTGTTTTTGCAGCTTGGTCATAGAGGATCGAGCCATAGTCGATAATGGATCTTATGTATGCTTTATGCCTCATCAGTGATATGTTTGGATCTGCCCCCAACCTATGTGACTCACCATGCGTAGCACATTGATAGCTTTTTCGGTTGTTGGGATTAATTTGTTTATATGTTCCCTCCAGAGCCATTTTCTATCCAGTGCATTACACAAGTAGGTAATTAGCGATTTGGCAGGGTATGGTATGTTTCCCAATTTGATGTTTTTTGCGTAATTTTTCTTTTTATTGAGAATATACATGCAGTCGAATTGTTTATTGACAGTGATAACCCACTATTTTGGCACCAGATTTCTACGTCACTTGCTGAGGTGTTCAGTTTTTCTATTCCTTCTTCAATTGTGTTATTTTTTCCATAGATGCAAATATAATTTGCATATTGTAACACGCTTGCATCCTTGACTGAACTTTCTAAGTCTGCTGTGTAAAGTATGTATAAGCGGGTACTTAGTACACTTTTCTGTGGTAATCTCATGTTAGTGACTGTGGGACCTAAAATTTTATTTCAAACTTTCAGGTAAACATTTTGATTTTGGTAAAGTTTTATAGTTTTTCTTGTAATGTCTTAAAGTATATTTAGCTTGTTCATTTTTTCATTTAAGATTTTATGATTAACATTGTCGTAAGCCCCTGTTATGTCCAGAAACATGGATACGAGGTATTTCGAATTTGAGAAGGATATATTGATGTATAGATGTTCTATATTCTCGAGAGTTGGGCAATTTCTTCTAAAACTGCATTTACTATGTAAAAATACTTTTGCTTCAATCGTTTTTACCAATGGTAAAATTAAAAATATCACAAAAGGTTTCTAATTATAATTTTATGTGTCGTGAGCTGTCCAGTTATTATCCTTAACAAAATCTCCCTAGAACGCTTACATCAACTCGTCAGTTTTGGCAGATTCTAACTTTAAGGAAATAATAATTTATTACATAAGCAGTTGACACTAAGAATCATCCCCCATTTTTTTTACGAAACAAATTCGTATTAATGAAAAGTGGATTCAGAACTTTAATGCAATAGGTACATTGAATTCGCAATATTATGTATCTGATTTGAATTTGCCTCCAAAAAATAATGGATTGTTTTATAGTGAAATTTAAAAAACCGATACGCTGCTTTGAGTTCATTATGTTTGGTTTGAATAACGACGTTGTTTTCTCTTACTGCCAACTATGTGACCGTTATGACAAAAAAATTTAATACAAATTTGTTTTGACATGTATACATTTTAAATTGTGTTTTTACAAGTACAAGCTAAAGCTTCTTTGTGCAGTACATTATATAATGTTACGACAAATATATTACTATTACGATTACTATTATTATGAATTCCATTATGACATCACAACACGATGATCAACTAAAATGTCTTTAATTATTAGTTCTAACAATGGCCACAAATAGCATAATAATATAGAGGTGACTAAAAGTAAACGTAAACATTAAAGGATAATATAATAGGCCAAAATATGTATACATAATATTAAAAAAAATATTGTTCGAAAACATTTCCGCTGACTTCGAGACATTTATGTATTCTTTTCAATAAATGATTCCCAGTGGCTCGATCTATTTCAGTATTTGTTAAATAATTAAATGCCTCTCTTCCTCTAGATTGCATATTTGCTTTTGTGGTCGAAGAGATCATATATACCTTGTTCCTGATACAAACCCAGACAAAAAAATCCAGAGGGGGCTGGGTCAGGTGATCTTGGTGGCCATCTAAAGGGCCCATTATTTACCACCCACCTATATTCGTACATATACATATACTCTAAAACGTCTCCAACATTTCGAGTTCTGTGCGATGGTGCGCCGTCTAACTGATACCATGCAGCAGCACCCTGGTCTGGAAGACTTTGCAACGCAACTTGCACAACATCATGTAGAATAGTACAATATCTAGTAGTCTCAAGATTTTTGTCGTAAAAACATAGCGCCAAAATTATATATCCTTTGGTGGCGCAAAATGGTTTAAAACTCCAAGTGTCTTGAAAGTTTCGTTGCTGCACGATATGTGTATTCTCAAGGCTCAAGTAGTGAAGTTATAGCGGTTTCTTATATGGTTTTTTGCTTTTTTGGCTTCTTCAGTATATAGTATTTCGCCGGTAAAAGCTGTATTATCTTGTGTTGGTAACAAGAACCACTGACAGAACTCAACATGACGATTAAGGTCTTTATTCAACAGGTGTTGGACAAGAGTCGGCTTATAAGCTTTCCATTTATACTGTTTTAGAATTCTAAGAATGGTAAATTTAGGTGTACTAATTGTTTTTCAGTTTGTCGCACAGAATTTTCAGCGTATGCTGTAACGTATTCCAGAACAGTTGTAGCTAACTTTTGGTTGTCCAGTTAAGGTTATTCTTTTCAATTTTGCCACGGAGGGTTCCCAATTCCTCGAGATTTTTTAGTACTTGTTTAACTATCTTCACCGTAGATCTATGGCGACTTGGAAAGCGTTCTGCAAATATGCGACATGCCGTGTCAGCAATTCTGTGATATTCTTCACCATAAATAATGATTAACTTTGGCAGGTCGTTATCACTATATCTTCCAAATGACAAAGCCATAATGTTTTTCACTCAACTGGGAGCAGTGATGAACACTACTGTTACTTGAAACTACAATCTGTTAAATCTGACAACTGGTGCTTGTTTCACAGCAACCTTGCTGAAGGCAAAAGTTGACAGCTCTGGACACATATTACTAAAAATCTAAGAGAACATCCAAAGAAGTGACTGAAATTCACAAAATAATGTAATGTTTGGGTTAAGTCGCAAAAATAATATAAATCAATATAACATATTTACGTCGATATTAAACGTAGAATTCAAATGCGCAATAATATAAAGGGTATTTCATTTGAAAAAGCCATCTTACGGTTGTTTGAAGTTAATAAAAAATAATAATCTTTTAGGAGCATCTGTATAATTTTCTCAGGAACTGTCAATTGCCTGAGATCAAGCTTTATTTCAGCACTAAGATATAAGAAAATTTTATCGGAAGAGATAAAACTCAGTTAACAAAAACAGTTTTATTAAACCTCTTTAGATGTCTTCAGGTCGTTATATTTGGGAAACTATTAGAGATAAGTACCAACTATGGTACATAAAGTCATATTAGAATTAGACAGGCAACCTAAAAATGTAATAATATATGGGGTGTTATATTTGAATTAAGGAAGTTGGTGTTCACTTCCAGTATTACTGGAAACGATCTGAAGCTATAACTATTTTTTTTCCAAATAATTAAAGGAAACATAACCCTAGATATTTTCAGATTTCAAACCAGAGTAGTTCCTGACATACAGCTAACGGTCCAAGTTCGCAGAACACCTGTATGTTCTAAATAGTGCGTGCTTCAAGCACAAGCCTTCGCTAATTTTTAGAATATATTGTATAATTTTGGATGACTATTGGAATCACTGGGACACTATCTGCCCTCCAGTGTCCCTTTACTTGTGTCTCGAGGTCTCTGTACTTAAGTACTTAATGATCTTCTCGTTGTAATTTATCTCTAGATTACTAGTATTTGGAATGGTCACATCAATCAGCATCCAAAACGATATTTTTTGTCCGCAAAAAAATATTGCTTTTGACTGAAAATAGGATATTTTAGTTTGCGTAGCAGATAATCTGGAAATTAGTTCAGAATGAATGAAATAATACGATCATTGGTTCTAAAAATACTCCCTGACGAAGGGCTTTATCTATATCACTTCACATCCATACACATATTTTTCTCAGCTGATCATCAGGCTACACAAAAATAGATATAAATAAATAGAATGTAAAGCCACTGTTTAATAAATACTATTTATAGATATAGCTACCTTTACTCGCCTGGGTGTATTCCACTTCAAAAACACACACATCTTGGGGAATAAAAAGCCTTTATGTGTCGGTAGAACCTTGTTTCGAACATTATTTCAAAATCAATGTTGAAGGTGAAATAATATAAAATCATACCTTAGGTTTATATTAATTACCATCAAATCTGAATAGAAATTCCTATCAAAATATTATGTAAAATAAAGATACTCTTAAATATAAGCTGGAATATATATTTTGTGCAAGACAGTGCACCGCTACATTTCTCCTGCTTAACTGAAAAATTACCAGAATGACAGGTATCCCCAAAGATGAGTGTGACAGATCAACACCTTGGACAGCTTGTAGCCAGGATTTTGACCCACTAGATATTTTTCTCTAGGGTTACCTCCAGTCAGTTTTCTAGAGTGACACAATAAATTCCAGGGGATATATATATATATATATATATATATATATATATATATATATATATATATATATATTAAGAGGCTAGGAGGTCATACTGTTAGTTACCACAACTGAGAGAGAATCTCAATAAGGCCTATCGGCTGTCGACCTCTAAAATTTGGGCATTTGGGCAAAGGATAATGCAAGTTCTCTTTGCTAATACATGGCTTATATTTTGCACCTACTCTGGTGCTGCCTTACGAGCCTATAAAAATTAAAGCTGTAATGTACAATATATAAGAATCTTAAATTTACTTGATGAGAGCTGAACAAAAAAAACCTTTGGTTAGAAAGATGAAACAGGTGTGAAAAAGTGAGACATCTCACAAGCTC
Source organism: Tillus elongatus (assembly GCA_964006375.1). Lineage (NCBI taxonomy): Eukaryota > Metazoa > Arthropoda > Insecta > Coleoptera > Cleridae > Tillus > Tillus elongatus. Next base: position 43,738,636 of record OZ023269.1, read on the forward strand.
GGAGACACATCACATTTAAAAGAAACATAAACACGCAACATAACACATCTAAAAGCAGTGACGACATGGTCAGAATTATAAAAGCGTTGGTAAATTTAAAAAATACATATAAATTCACGTGCTCTTCGGATTTGCCATGAATGACAACTGATTTTCTGTTCTAATGGATAACACATGAGCTCAGGAGTTCCAAGAGAATGAAAGCAGATTAATATAAACTTTCAAAACCAACCGAGTATATGTGGTTACAGAATGGACACCACATTTAAGGGTGACAACAGGTTATTGGAACTATTCACTGATAAACTTATAGTAAGTATTGACTAATTAAGCACCAGAAATCTGTATCAATCTTTTAAGGAAGAGTTGTTTTTGGCATAATATTTGGTATATCTGCCCACTTGCCAGTGGATATATGCATTAAAACTAACATTCAATTAATTACTATTTCATGTAACCATGGAAAGGAACGTTGGCAGTCTGAAGGGCGAAATATAGAAGTATATCCTGGCAATCTGAGGTGCAGAGATGAGAGGCCGGGACACAGCATAGTCGACAAGAACATATTAAGTGCAAAGTGAAGCACCGAAAAATGCATTTTATGTCCGTATTTTATTTATGTCTTTTCTCTGCGAGTGCTAAGAATTTAAAATTTTCAGTATTACGTTACTTCAGTTACATTTGAAACCGCAAGTTACTTTAAAACGGTTGATTTTGACGTCATTCGACAAGCATTTATTTTTCGCCAAGAAGATACAAGAGAATTCTATTTTCTAATCAAAATTTTCCCAGCAACGCCAGCCAAAAAGTGTAAGTATTTTTAAAACTTGAAGGGTACCGCAAGCAGCGCTAGTGCCAAGTTGGAAATAAATGAATCGTTACCAGTAAAAAACCATCTTCACCAATTTTCAAGATTGTACGTAGAACACCTTTGTATATATCAAGCAAAATCAAAATTCAATATTTTGCAGTAACACCCTGTATCTCTTTTATTTTCACCTTTTGAACTGATGTAAATTTGTGTGTTTCTAATAGATCATGACCTTGATTAAAGCGCCACAAGATGGGTATTCACTCGTTTACTAAATAGTTAAATATTATACATCTTTCAAATATGTTTGCGAAGAGGACATTTCAAAGCACAGATGCTCTATGAAATAACTGAATTCGTAACAAACCGTTTGACAAGTGGGCAATTGGGCAATTTGGAACTTAATAAGTGTGGTTTTTAGCTAGAACGGGTTTGTTGATTAAAGATCGCATGCCGAGGTACCAACTAAGGAATTTCTAAAGAGCAATCCCGATGGTAAATCGAAAGAACACGCAAAAGAACACCACCAGCATTTTCAACGTTTTAACGATTTACTTGTAACTGAGCTGTTGAAAAGTAGGTCGACAGCATTAGTTAATGCCTATCTAACGTTAGCAGTTTGTATGTCTTTTATTTTTGCTTTTTGGACCGATGTAAATTTGACTGAATATAAATATTTTGATACCAAGAATCTACAGGTGCTCTATGTCTCGGTAAGTCTGTATCTGTCATCGTTAGGTATATCCTATTTTTGTGACCTAGAAACAACTGGTTCAATGAAAAATTATTAGACGATTTTTAGTCCAGTTAGTTGTTGGTATTCTTGTATAATAAAAAAAACTCTGAACGCAGTAAGTGCGTTATGGCAGTGAATTTTACTAAAAATGTTTTGAATATCAAATATGTCTTTTTAATGCAAGCAGTCATCAATTTGGTTACCGGTATAACCTATATAGTAGAAACAATGTGCCATATTTTATCAAAATATTGAAAATGTACAAAAATTTTCCGACAATAAACTTTAAACGTTGGTTTCCTAACCAACAAAACTTACGTTAATAGCAAATTGGGTTATTGAAATTTGAAGCATTTAATGAAAATTTGCTACAAAAATGCACTTACTTCGTCTTGATTTTTTTTCTTACAAACATATTTAGATAAAAAATGCAATAAAGCGGGCTGTTCGAAAAAAAAATTTTAGGGATTACCAACGACTTATGGGCCAACCGGTGATTGTCAAAATAATTTTATAATATGCAGCTCAAGACACCCTATAATTAACTTATACATTTTTTTCTCGTCTCTTGTATAATAATTATTATATTCAGCCTTACCGTAGAAACGCGTCACCCTGTATATATGTAAGCAGGTCAAAACTGAACGTAAACCCGGATATGGATTCCAGGAGGCCTAGTTTGCGCTCATTTGAAGACATCTTTTTAAAATTCTAAAGCCGCGATCTCCTAATTGGCGAATTTTTTGTACGAAAATTAGCTAAAAATTATGGACCGTTAAACCATAAACTTAACTAAAACTACCGCCAAAGAATCAAAGAGAAAATAACTAACCTGTTGCATTTCAGTCCCTTTTGTAAAACTTCGATCCTTTATATGTGTTGATAAAACATAACAAACACTGTTTAATCCACCCGCTAACATTAATAACGGAATAATTTGCACTTGTATATAAACATTTCCCAAATAACACAAATAGTTCGTCGACTCAAACAAACAAACATATAAACACTCTTATATCATACGATAAATGTCAGCTACAGCGTCCAACAGACCTGCGCAATAATATTAAATGTTCTGTTACCCGGGCAACGACATACTAGATCTCATATAAGCCATTGTCAATGAAACGCGGTGATTTAAAAACAAATGTTTCAAATTCGAATAGCTCAATTTTCTGTGAACCTAGAAAGCTTAATTTTGGCACATAGTTAGGTATTTCTCAAAGCAATATGTACACCATTTTATCGAAATATCTTTGTAATTTTCGGAGAAAAATTTTTTTTTTCGAAAGAAAACTCAAATTTTTCCCGGAAAACCTTGTCCGATTTCCCTGGCTAACGAACTCATCCAAGCTATTAATAAAAAAAGGCACTTGCCAAAATCGGTTAATTATTTTTTGAGTTATCGGTTGGATACATACATACATACTATCCTGGAAATTTTGCCGAACTCCATCCATTGTGTAAGTGGGGTAGTCTACTCAATATCGCATGGTATACAGGAAACACTGCCTACGTCTCCTCAAACACAATACCCCAACCTCGGTTGATGTTAATTTACAGTAAGTAGCGAAAAACGATTTAACGTTTCTAGTGCGAGTCGAACTCAGGACCCTTAAATTCAGAGGCGCACGTTCTTACCACTAAACCACTGACGCTGCTATTGACAAAATTAGTTTAATGAAAGATAAGATTGGCAAATGCCCTCTTAAAGGAGTGGATGTGGTCTTTTTCCCGAATACAGAACTTTATGTCCCCTAATAACCATCTCTGTTGCTATTTAAAAGTTAGGTGAATTAAAATTTGCCCGTTTATGCAGAGTTTGAAGTTATATTGCGTGATAAAGATGATTTAATGACCTGTAATTTCATGTTTTTATGTCCAAACTCTCGACTGTTCTGTTCTCTTGACAAATGAACTAATAACTTGGAGTATGCATAAAAAATTCTTCCACGATCAGGGGGTACATTTTTGGATTATAGCTCACGTTAAAAATGTAACAGGTTAGTCGCTGCGAGAGCACTTAAATTTTCTTAGGGAACGTATGCATATTAGTGTGTAGTATCTTTTTCAATTTATTATCACGTAAATAAACAATGTCTGCGAAAAAGGGATTCAGAGGAAAACAATTATGAAAGGAAGGTTCTAGGATTTTGTTATATACAGGGCGTTTCTAAATTATTGTTGTATAAAAAATCAGGGGGTGATAGCTCAGGCCGTATTAAGACGAAAACCTTTCATAAGTGTATATTCCAAACGTGTTAGCTTTTTAGTCACAGCGTGTTAAAGTGGTAAAAAAATATTCCGCTGTTATAAAGTAGTGTGTGTGTTGTCTTCTTTCATGACCGCGGTCGTCAGACCACTCGCACATTTTTGCTATAAAGTACCTAACTTTAATAAACCCCTAGATACTTCTGTAAAATTGTCGGTGTGCACTAAGAAGAATTTTCTGATTCACAACGACTTCTTGCTTTCTACCAGTGCCGTACGTGCGGACATTGCACTGAATATTTCTTGCTAAAAATTTTTCACCGCTGCTTTTTTTTCGAACAAAAATATTTTTTAAATCAAGATTCGCTTTTAATTTAATTTAGTTTAACTATCATTATTCGCTTAAATATTATTGATCATATAATTAACACCGTGTATATATTAAATTGTTTTCTCACGTGACACTTACCCTAAATTATTTACCCCATTTCTTTTAGAAGGATATTAATTCCAATTTGATGCACTTAGCATTGACAATAAGTTGCAAATGATCTACAGCTTTTCATATGTAACTATTTAATTAGTGAATTATTTTTGGCATTTGATGGACTTAAAGAAACAGAAAAAACAGAAAGAGCAAAAAAGGGAGTAAGTTGGAAAATCTTTTGGCAATAACAGGTGGTGCCTCAAAATTGCTATTAATTATAATCTCTGATTTTTTAATAAATCTTCATATTTTATTTGCTTGTTTTTTTTGTGATTAATAACATTTTAGGTTTCATAAATTTTTGTGTGAGATGTGACCATTAAGTAAAAAAAGGTAGTGGAATTGAAAAGAGAACTCGACATACAGTGTGGAACAGCCAAGTGGAATAGATAGACAGATAGGTAGATTTATTTGTCATGAGCTCATACAATATTTCAGATAGACACGTCAATAAAATACAAAAATATTAGAATAAATAGGTAAAATAATATACAAAATATTCACACAAATACAGTAACACACTATATCACTGTGAAATCACAAATGAGACACAAAAAAGACTATAACTAAAAGATATGACAACAACAATAATGACCTTAACTGGTTTTTTAACTCATCAACAGAATAAAAGGATTGTGAATATAGATACTGTTTAAACTCTCTCTCGAATTGCGCCACATTACGACAACCCCGAATATGATTAGGCAGCAGATTAAAATAATAAGAGCCCGCATGCAATGGCAACTTTCCATAAAGTATTGTTACAAAGCACTTCAATAGACGTAGGTGCGGTGTTGCCACATCTCCAGAATTTCCCCCAACATCTGGGAATTTTTGCATAATCTGGCAACACCGCCTCCCCACCCCCTGGGGGTGCCTGGGGTGACCCCCCCCCTCAGGCGGAGTCTCAACCCTCTAGGACCAGAAATAACGAAGTTACCAACTTGTACCCCGTAGGAACGGATAACTGAGGTCTGCACATTCCGAACACCCTGTATATACACCCTGTATGCGCAGAGAACCCTTACACACTGTATACGCAGAGAGATCTTATATTACGAGAAACACCTCTTGTGTAACATAGGAGTGATGACCACATTTGGATCACCTGTATATACATCCCCCTGTATACACACGGGACCGATCTGTATTCACAGAACCTTCTAGTAAGAGAAGGTCCTGGAATATTCTGGAATGGAATACTCCAGAAAAGTGGTTGAAGGTACGGAGAGTATATAAACGCGAAAGCAAGCCAGCCAGGGAGTTCAGTAAGAGAATGTTGGAGTGACTAGAAGAAGCAGTAACTAGTGTGAAGTAGAGACCGTAGTTTCAGTATAGTGACTTGTGTGCAGATTAGTAACCAGTGTAAGGCCAGATAAACTAAGTGTTTTGTGAGAAAGACGTTCTAGATCTTTATTGTATCCATATTTAGACAGTAAATTAAGTGTTTTGTGAGAGAGACATTCTAGAACTTTTATTGTATCCATATTTATATAGTAAATAAAGTCGTTTTGTTAAAATTTAAAGTCTCACTTATCCAGAACCCGGAGAAAACGTAACAGTATATTAATAGGTATATTCAGGTATATATTATCCCTAAAGAGAATGTTTTAGCTGTGTAAATTGTAATTGTGAGGCAAATTATGACTTTTCTTGACTACTTAGCACATTGACTTCACCTCAACAACTGTCAAAATTTTATTATTTTTGAAAACCTTCCGACAACGTTCTCGAAACTCCAGGTTAAAAATTAGGCGCATGATGCGTTTTTGATGTAGGAGAACCCTAGCTGCATCCATCGCTTGACACCACTACACAATGTTATAATTTATAGCTGATTGGCCAAGAGCATAGTATGCAGTTAACAGGCCGTGTAAATTAAGGTTATACATTAAAGATTTTAAAATTTAAAACATCTCTTCAGCCTTAAGCAGACTACATCCACATTAGTGGACCAGGAGAAAACTCTGTCAATTATTGTTCCCAGAAATGACGTGGAAAAAAACAGAAGTTAAAGAGCTGCGATTGAAGTTAACAGTGCTGTCAACACGTGGACTCAACTTAGTTTGAAAACGCAGCAATTGCGGTTTGCCACAGTTTATAATCATACTGTTTTTTGTACACCAGCTGCTGAATTACTATAAAACGTTAATAATTTTGTTGTAGAGAGACGGAAGATTTGAGCCCAACACCAAAATTGACGGTATCGTCAGCGAGCATGAATACCAGTCCATTAGACATACATTTTATAATAATTCAAAAGTAAATTCAGAATTTCAATTATTTTCCATACTTCTGAAAAAAATCACGTCAATTTTAGAATAAAACAAACACACGCACACACACACACAGATATATATATATATATATATATATATATATATATATATATATATATATATATATATATATATATATATATATATATATATATATTTATATATATATATATATATATATATATATTTATATATATATTTATATATATATATATATATATATATATATATATATATATATATATATATATATATATATATATATATATATATATATATATATATATTGATATACTTATGTTTATTCCTTAGGTTTATGCAGCTGCGTTTTACACAGCCCCTCGTTTATGTAACAATTTGTATTGTTTTTTTTTACTGTATTTTATGTAACTGCCCCACGATTGGGTGTTAATGGTATAATTATTATGGTATTTAATGTTCATTATGTATATTAAGTTTTATATATATATATATATATATATATATATATATATATATATATATATATATATATATATATATATATATATATATATATATATATCGTATTTTAAATTAGATTATAATATATATAGTTTATACTCAATATCTATGTATTAATTATTTACTACTGTTACCAATCATTTGTTAGTTAAAATAGCAATGGATACTATATAATAGAATAGGCTGGTATTTGAAATTAAATCCTAATTATGAATATGCCCAAAGAAATACGTCATGTTTTAATTAGTAACAAAATATTTTTATTTTATTTTATGAAAATTCTAGAATTTTTGTCTTAAAGCGGATCTTCTGATATTAAATTTACGAAAAAATTTTACTATTAATTATGTGACAGGATTATTATCGTCTCAAGGTTTACAAAAATTGATAAATATTGTTTTTAGATTTCTCATTTGAGACTCTTCGCGCCCTCTATGATTCCGCTTTTCAACTATCGTGGAATTATGATTTGGATTTCTGTTTATAATTAAATTTTCTGCTTTTACCATTAATACATTTATAGCTAGACAAAGCGGTTGACAATTTGTCTACCTTTATACTTAAAAAAGTCTTCCCTTCTGGTTTGATTTAAACTAATTAAATGGATTTTTGATACCTTGTCTCCAATGCTGATTTTATATTAAGTGTTGACGTGGTTTACCATTATCTATTCATTTGGGTGATTTTCTTATTCTGGATCATTCAATATTTTTCCTATGTTACTTATAGGATTAAATTGAGTATTGTTTACACACAAAAATGGTTTAAATATTGAAATTCATTCTGGAAGGGAATATGACGCTCTCTACTAGCTTCCTACCAAACAACAACTTTCCTTTAATTAAAACGGAAATCGGATATCGCCGAAAATTAATCTCAAACCCAATTTCCTCTTTTGTCACGGCAAGTTTTCTTGAAAATTATTATCTCACCTCTTGACAGGTATGTATATTTCAAAAGGCCGCTAAGTTCAAATCCTTAGTTAAATTCTTGTAATTAAAAATACCTAGTATTGGAATGACATTTGCATAACCTCACTAATTCTAGTATATAACAATCACATTAAATTTAAAACAAAAAACACTTTTAAATGTTAAAATCTTGATTTCAAGTCTCTCAACATCACTTTTGTCTTTTGGGTTTTAAAAATACACTTTCTTATATAGTATACAGAGTGTTCTTCAATATATCTTATTTTAAATTACATGTACGTAAATATCTTTTGAGCATAATTCTTTGGTTTAAATGACTTGTCTAAAAGTTTAAGCTACACATATACATTTAGATATGTGGCTTAGTTAACCTCTTTACTAAGATATTATTCCAAATTGTTTAGGTTATAAATTTGAAAATAGTTATTATTGATCATTTAAGTGAATCATTGCTTTCACAGCTTTCATTGCTTATCTAACCAACACTAACTAACAATAATAAAGAATATGTTTGTTTATAATCTGTTTTTATTTATGTTTGTTTTGGTGTGGATAAATGTCGAGTAATATGGATATTGATATGGATACAATTCACAAAAGAAAATCATATACACCACGTGTAAACTGTGTCGTTTTTACTGCTGAACTGTGGTCACGTTCTAGTAATAATATTGCAATATTGCTAAGACCTTTTTATCATAGCAATATATATATATATATATATATATATATATATATATATATATATATATATATATATATATATATATATATATATATATATATATATATATATATATATATATATATAAATTGAAACTGACCCGGGATTCGGGTTCTAGGGGTTCTAGTTCGCGCTCATTAGAAAAAAAATTGCAAAGTCTCACCATCGATACCTCTCTATTAGTGAATTTTTTAAATAGAAATTCACTAAAAATTGAAATGCCTCACTTATTTGAAGTATCTTTGGTATGAAGTACCTTAAAATTTTCTCTTAGAATTCACTTTTCTTTCATATAAAGTGACAAAATACAGGGTGTTCCATTGAAGAAAAAAAAATGTTCAAGATATTACAGAAATTTGACAATTAGTTGTGTTTTTTTTTTGTTTACATAATCGAGATCAGCGGAAAAATGCAAATTAGTTTGTTAATTTAACCGACTGTGCAGATTGAAAAATAAGAAAGTCAGCCGACTTCATTTGAGGCAGACTATATATTTACATATAACACCGATACCTCAAAAAATACCAACGGATTTTGATGAAATGTGGCAGATGCTTTTCCTCTGTGAGTGGCTTGAACAAGTTTGTTATTCATCAAAATCGGAAACCGGAAACAATTCAAGTTATTTTTCGGAAAAAAAATTTGTCTCGGAAAATGACAAGGCTATGACAACCAAATTTAGTTTATGTACTTGTGTTATAAAATGTACACTACGTCCCACAGTTCAGTCCTTTACAACTCTAGACAAAGGAGTTATGAGAATTTAATAAATAAAATGTTTGGTGTCAAATTTGTTCTATGAAAATGTACTACGCAATTGCTGCGTCCAGACTTTTTCAATCTAAAATTGACGTAAGTTTTTTAGAAGTATGGAAAATAATTGAGATACTGAATTTATTATTGAATTGTTATTGGTATATACTGGTATTTATGCACTCTGACGATACCGTCAATTTTGGTGTCAGCCTCAAATCTTCCATCTATCAACAAAATTAATAACGTTTTATAGTAATTCATCAGCTGGTGTACAAAAAACAGTATCATTATAAACTGTGGCAAAACGAAATTGCTGCATTTGTTGGGTCCACGTGTTGACACCAGTGTTAACTTTAATCGCAGCTCTTTAACTTCTGTTGTATCCATATCATTGAGAGTTTTCTCCTGGTCCACTAATGTGGATGCAGTCTGGTTAAGGCTGCAGAGATGTTTTAAATTTTAAACACTTTAATGTCTTACCTTAATTTACACGGCCTGTTTACTGCATACTATGCTCTTGGTCACTAAGCTATAAATTATAACACTGTGTCGTGGGGTCAAGCGATGGATGCAGCTAGGATTTTCCTACATCAAAAACGCATTATGCGCCAAATTTTTAACATTGAGTTTCGGGAGTCTTGTCGGGACGGTTTCAAGAATAATAAAAATTTTACAGTTGTTGAGGTTTATTTACTGAGGCTAATGTGTTCTGTATTCAAGAAAAGAAATAATTTGCCTCACAATTACAATTAACATAGCTATACATTCTCTTTAGGTATAACATATATCTGAATAAACCTATTAATATACTTAATAAAAAGTCGCCGTTATATGTGGGTTCTTATTAGTGAATTTTCGTAGAAAAATTCACTAATGAGGAGATCCCGACTTTTGAATTTTGAAAAATTTTTTGCAAATGAGCGCGAACTGGGACCCCTAGAACCCATATCCGGGGTCAGTTTCAATTTATATATATATATATATATATATATATATATATATATATATATATATATATATATATATATATATATATATATATATATATATATATATATATATATATATATATATATATATATATATATATATATGTGTGTGTGTGTGTGTGTATCACACCGATAACTCAAAAAATAATGGGCCGATTTTGATAAAATTTGGCACATACCTTACATTTGTAAATGTCTTGGATAAGTTTGTTAGTCAGGAAAAGCGGACAAGGTTTTCCGGAAAAATTTTGAGTTTTGATTCGAAAAAAATTTATATCTCCAGAATTAACAAAGTAAGGGCAACCAGATTTAGCAAGCTGGAAAATTTAGCTCTGTAGGTTAATAGACAAAAAAGTCTAAGGCATTTAAAGAAAAATAAATTTGGGTTTTCCTCAAAACGTCAAAGTCACGATTTAAAACGTCAAAATTGGTAATATTTAGGCAATTAACCTGAAATTAATATCAGCTATGGAAAGAAAATGTCTCAAGAAGAATGCTTTACAAAGCCTGAACTCTTAGTTTTAATCGTCATTGTCCTTCATTTTACTTAAATATTCCCAGAATATTAATTTAAAATACACCCTTTCTCTGATGCTTTGGCAGTAATGTTGGCTATATAGTTTATCGTTTAATGGTATATCATTTTTGTCAAATTTTCGTAAAAAATCATTAAAGCTCAATATATCCGTTATTATGCAAGTTACGAAAAAAAATGGTATACATTAATTATAGGGTGTCTTAAGCTACATCTTAAAAAATATTTCCACAATTACAGGCTGGCCCATAAGTCGTTGGCGATTCAAATTTTTTTTTTAATCGAACACGCCCTATGTTATTGCATTTTTGCATTTTCCATCGAAATTTAACACATCTTTGTAAGAAAAGAAATTCGGGATGCAGCAGGTGCGTTATGGTAGCGAATTTTTTAATCGAACACGCCCTATGTTTATGGCATTTTTGCATTTTCCATCGAAATATAATATATCTTTGTAAGAAAAGAAATTCGGGACGCAGCCAGTGCGTTATGGTAGCGAATTTTCATTAAATGCTTCAAATTTGAATAGCTCACTTTGCTATTAACCTATAAGGTTCACCAGGAAGCCAGTTTTTTCGGGAACAACTTAAGTTTACTTTCGGAAATTTTCAAACAATATAGTTATTTTGATGAAACATGGCATATTGTTTCTACTATATAGATTGATGCCTACTTTCTTAAAAAACATGTTAGCTATTAAAATCATTTTTATGAAAATTCACTACCATAACGCACTTGCTGCGTCCAGAAGTTTTATTTTAATCTGCTGTATAATCATATTAGGGATTGTCATACTGTGGCGCAATTCGATTGAGAGTTAAAGCAGTATCTATATTCACAGAAAAGCAGTTAAGATCATCATAGTTGTCATATCTCTTAGTTCTAGTCTTTTAGTGTCTTATTTGTGATTTCACAGTGATATAGTGCGTGAATGTTTGTATTTGTGTTAATATTTTGTTTATTATTTTACCTATTAATTCTAATGTATTTGTATTTTATTGACGTGTCTATCTGAAACCTTATATGAGCTCATGACAAATAAATCTACCTATCTATATGTCTATTCCACTTGTCCGTTCCACACTGCATGTCTAAATCTCTTTTCAATTTCACTACCTTTATTCACTTACCGGTCACATCTAAAACTTAATGAAACATAAAATGTTCTCATAACAGAAACTCAATCACAAAAAAAAAAAGAAAGCAAACAAAATATAAAGACTTATTTAAAAATCAGAGATTATAATTAATAGCAATTTAGAGACACAACCTGTTGTTGCCAAAATATTTTCCAACTTAATTAATACACATGCTGGATAAATTTTGTAATTGCACTGACAATTTTGAGAAAAACCGTTTTGAGTATATTAGGCTATGAAATCCAATACCAGAAAACAAATGACAAAAAAAATTGTTCAAAAAGCAGTAGGCCATAGAGTTTAACAATAAAATTCTACTTTCAACATAATTTTCCGTAATGATTCACGAAAAAAAAATAGGATCTTTGAGCACACCAATGCATCAGCCCATTATTACAAATGATATTTGACATTACAACATTATCCTAAAAAATTGTTATAATTTAATAAAGTAGGTAAACCTAGTAAATAACTAAATTTACTAACAGAACTCACTAAAAATCATTTAATGATTTATGAAGACGCCTTTGAAAATTGTTTGTTTTTTAAACGTAAGTCAACTGAAAAACAACAGAAGAAAGGTTGCTATGGATATAACACTATCTCGACAATTAATTATCTGAACAATTTGAGGTGTATTTAACACGTTGCTTAAAATTTTGTACTAAATAGTTTGTTTCCTGTTTACTTCAAATATTATTCAGCAACGTGTTCAGTAATGAAGAATATTTTGACATGTTGGAACATTATATTCGGTCTAACCGAAATACTGAGTCAGCTGCAAATTCATATCGAAACAACTACCCAGAAAGACGACAACCAAACATTAAAATATTTTGCAGGATAGTGACCAATCTATTGAGCGACGGTAGCTTCCACGCAAAGAAACTACCAATGCCTAGAAATGAAGAAAGAAATAATGCCGCCTTATAGGTTTCAAACTAAAACCCTCCACAATCTGTTCGGTTTTATGGTGAACAAATTGACGTTCCAAAAAGTACGGTACACCGTGTATTAAAACAAAGTCATTACTTTCATGAAAACCTAAAATCGTACAAGGCTTAAATGCTGACGATTACCCTAAGCGACTTCACTGACGATTACCCAAAGGACTTCAATTCTGCAGATGGTATCAAGGACAATGTCAGCAAGAAGAAAATTTTCATTTTAAAATAATATGGACTCATGAATTAAGATTTACAAATTGTGGTGTGTATAATCGCCATAATAGGCATTAATGACCAAATTAAAATCCCCATCTAAAGGAAGAAAGACAGATTTGGTATTAATGTTTGGTGCGGCTTATTAGGTAAAAAACTGTTATTTTCATTTGTAGATTAGACAGTTAATTTTTTTTAATCTCAGGTAACTTCATTGCTGGTCCGTTCTTTTTTGAAAATAATTTAACTGGAAAAAGGTATCTTAATCTATGACATGATATCTTGCTAACAATTAGAAGAGTTCGTGATATTTTAGACGAGATTTGGTACCAACAAGACGGTTGTTCAGCTCACAATGCTAGGATCGTCAAAGAAGTGGGCCGGTTCATTGGTGTGCTCGAAGTCCTGATATAACACGTATGGATTTTTATTTTTGGGGTACTCTGGTGAATGATGTGTATAAATTCGATCCACCACAATATCAATGAAGTACGAAACACAATTACGGAAGCTATAAATCATATTAACCGAAACACCCTCACCAGAGTTTTCAGGCATGTTTCAAAAAGGTGTATAAAGTGCATTGAACAAAACGTGGCCATATTGAACAATTTTCTATTTAGTGTAATTTAGGTTTCTATTTTATTATTTGTTGAGTTCCGTTTTTAATTGTGTTGTTTTGTGGAGTTTAAGTTTCTCTTTGTTTTTGCCGGGTTTCGTTATTAAACTGTTTCACATAATAATACCTAGCATTATTACCTAATTAAATATTGTAAATTAAATCACATAATTTTTTATTTTGAATCACTACGGAAAATTATGTTAAAAGTAGAAGTCTGTTGTTAGACTCCATGGCCTACTGCTTTTTAAACACTTTTGTTTATCATTTGTTTTCTGGTATTGGATTTTATAGCCCACTATAGTCAAAACGTTTTTTTCTCAAAATTGTCAGTGCAATTACAAGATTTCGCAAGCATCTTGTACATCACGGAAAGCTGTTTTCACACGCTATCACATGAGCTAAAGTCCAATATGGCTGCCACAATAAAAATAAACGTTGATACATGTAGCTCAAAAACAAACGACAATTCAAAGTTGAGAATAGCACAAAAAGATTACTCTGTAAAAAGTGTCCTGATAATGCGCAAGTCTTAGACATGTCAGATCAACGCCTACTTAGATATTGAAGAAAAAAGAAGCCTAATTTTGTTTTTTTCAAAATAATTTAAAATACAAGTCAAATTTGAAATGCGCATGAGATTCTACAAAACATTGCTAATTTAACCATCTCCCTAGCTCTAATAATAACGGAATTAGCAATACATTCCCATCCAGTTTGGGACACACTATGTATGTATGTATATATCCAACCGATAAAATCTTGCAAAATTTAAATTAATCGAGGTTGCAAAATTTGTTTGCGGAAGTATAATCTCTTCGCGTTTCGATATTCGAAAGGGCGGTGAGGTCGTCAATCGAGTGTAGGATGCTATGCACCCCTACGATCCTAATAGAAAGGAACAAGTTTGACAGATTTTTCGTGATCTTGTGGTAAAGATTCTTCCTTAATGTGCGTGATTGGCCATAGTAACAGAAGTTGGTCCACATTTAAGAAGCCTAAACAAACATAGACTATGTAGAAAAATAGTTTTCAAGAAGCCAAAACACTCATAGGCTATCTAGCAAAATAGTTTTCTAACAAAAAGTTAAATGTGAAACGGCGTACAAACAAAAAAAATATATAACTTTATTCCATAAAATATATTTTACAGGTAATCATGAACAATATTTAAATTTGATTTGATTAAATCGCATATTTTTGAGTCGGCAACGGCAAGCTTCTTGTCACTTCCAGTTTTTTTTCTGACCATGAAGAAGTTTCTAAGAAATAGGGAAATAGGTTTTGTTTAACGCACTTACCCTTATGGTTATTATGTGGTATAAATTTTAATCAGTGCTCTATATGTTCAAATATTACACTACCTTTTTTATGTGTTACTTTGTGACTTCTATATCCTTAAAATAGTTGCACTTTTAATAGGCAATCCGTAGCTAAATTTGTACTTAAATAAAACAGTCTCCGTTTTGAATGTAACATCTTAAAAACACAATTTTCAAGAAGGAAAATAAAATTAACTGTAGCTTTTATCCGCAGTTTTGAACCATCCCCTGAGGGCTAAAAGAGCGTAAGAAAAATTGCATATTAAGGAATATTTACCGAGTTCGCGTCGATAATTTCGCAGCCGCTAATTACAAGGAGAGGGATTTTTTGAATAGTACACCCTTCATTATGACCATAATTCCCGCTACATATTTTTAGGCAAGAAAATGAGAAAGTTCAGATGGATGGATACGTAAAGATAAATTACCAACCTTTTCAAAAGATGGATGCTTAATCTGTAGCTGCACTTGTTCTTGCCCAGGTCCTTTACGGTTCCAATCCAATACGGCTTCCACAATTTTTTTATCCTTGTTTAGGAACAGCGACACGTCCGTTGAAAGAGAATTGTCGGTTATATTGTAAGAGCCTCTACCAGTGAAGCTTCTACGAGGATACGATATGTCGATTTGTGCTTGCTGAACGTCACTTGTTGTATCCTGAAAGCAAAAATATTTTGATCTTTTACCACTTTATAAAATAACTAGTGTTTTTAGGAATACATTACTATGTCTAGGTAAAATTTTATGTATTCACAGGATGTGCCCATCTAATTTTTATAACAACATAATGTTTGTTTTATTTTAAGAACTTACTGAATTTTCGTACAAAAAATTATATATATATATATATATATATATATATATATATATATATATATATATATATATATATATATATATATATTGCACGTCAGAAGTAAGGAATAAATTCGATAGAACAGAAAGTGATTTTTTTAATAAACTAAAAAAACAGGTATATTTTGTTAAAAAATGGGGCCCACATATTACTTAATTATACAGCGTCACGCGTTAAAGTATGGTGACGTCATCGATGTTTTTTTCATATAGAAAGACCCACCATTTTCACCAAATTTTAATATTTTATTAAATTTCTAACACGGTGATATATTCTTTATGTTACGTTAAACAAAACAAAAATTCAAGAAAAATATTTTTGAAATCCTGCTAATTGTGATGGATAAAAAAATAATCAAGTTATTATGATTATTTTATCACTTGGGTATATAAGAACATATCGCCGTATTCTGTTCTCTGAAGCACACCTTAGCAGTTTATGTAAGTCACACTATAATTAGTTTTCTTCTTGCATCATGGCATAGTTAAGTGAAAAGCAAAGCCTTGAAATACTGATTACGATAGGATGTGGGGACAAACCAAGAACTCTACAGGAAGTTTATCATATTTCACAATAAATACCCAGAAAAAAGTCCAATAACACAATCAACTGTAAGTAAAATATAAAAAAAATCATGTCAGAAATTTATCAAAAGGGAACGTTCAGCAATAGTTAAAGCTACTTGTTTGAATGTTATGCTAGATTTGTTAGAAAATCCGCACAAATCAAGCCGCGCTGTCGCTGCGGCCCTTGATATCTGTCAGAGTTCTGTATTAAGAACCTTGAAGGAACAGAGGTGGCACGTCTACAAATATTCATTGCTACAGGCCCTTAATGAAGATGACCCAGATAGAAGAATTGACTTTTCGGAAAAAATCACAAATATGTTAGAACAAAATCCAGAAATGCTCAACAATATTCTGTTCTCAGGTAAAGCCACTTTTTATCTAGACGGCACTGCCAATAGACGAAATTTCAGATACTGGGCGCTACAAAAGTTGCACTAATTTAGGGCGCAAAACACTGTACTCGCAGAAAGTTGAAGTATCTGGGCTTGAATGTTGACAGTCAAGGCAAAGGACCGTACTTTGTGGAAGTGTATCTTGATTTTTTGCTAAATGAATTACTTCCCGCATTGATTAACATTTACCCCAACGCTGAAAATCCAGCGATTCCAAATAGTTCTTTGTAGTTTCAGCAAGACGGAACATCGCCGCATTATCCAAGACAAGTTTGTAAATATCTTAATTTTGCGTTTCCTAATCGTGAAATTGGTCGACGAGGTGGAGCAGAATGGCCTGAATAATCTCCCGATTTAACTCATCTGGACTTTTTATGGGGCTCTGTAAAAAGTGCTGTGTATAGACAGAAACCAAATAACCTGCAAGTTCTGCAGGAAAGAATCAGAACTACGGTCAGAGCACTTAAACCAGAAACTATTTCAAATGTTTTATTAGAATTTGGACGTAGGTTACTTTATTGTCCATAAGTTGCTGGTGAACATTTTGGACATTTACTTTGATAATACAGTTGTATTTGTTGTCTATTTTTACAATAATACAAAATTGGTACGCAATTTTTATAGTTTTTCATCTGTAAATCTTAAAGTTTCGACTTAGAAAAAACATCAAAACCAATGAGTTTCAAGAAAGGTTGTGGATATTATGCATGGAAAATATTAGATGACATGTCTTTAACAAAGTCATAGATTTGTGTTTCTAATGCTGGTCTCATTTTAAAAAGTATTTGTGTGTGTGTTTTGTTTCTTTAACGTCGGCCTATTTCAGCGATTATAGCCTATCATCGACGCCAGGGAGCAGTTTCACCTCAATATCCTGGAAAGTTCGCCGAACCCCCGCCTTTCTGTAAGGAGGGTAGGGATCTTTAACGTGCCCAACATCGCATGGACACGGGAACGGGCCGAAGGGCGGAACGTGCAGACATTCAACTTGCTCCAATACAATACCAGAACCTCGCTTGATGTTAGTGTTACAGTTTGTACTGAGAAAGTGAAAGGAGTACACTGGGATCGAATCCAGTACCCTTCGATTCAGAGGCACACGTTCTTTACCCTGAACCACCGAGGTTCTATATATAAGGTATTTCCAAAAATGTTTTTGAAATAAAAAAATATTTGCTATGCTAAAGCAAAAATTTACACACGAGCTTATTATAACCCGTTCATTACAACAAACATGTCATGTCTTTCATAGACAAGTTCGTTAAAGCACACGTTTGATACTTGAACTCAGGGAAGACGCGGGTTCAAATTCTGAAGATGTGTGAACTTTCTTTCTTATTTATTTTATTACGTTTTTTAGTTTTTTAACGTTATATGATATATGAGATGAGATCACTTCCATCAATATGTACTTACTAAAGGGTCGATAATTTAATAACAAAAAGAGAAATAATTATTTTCAAAGGTAAGTTAAGATGCAACAATAAATATTGCATGGCAACATGACTTGATTGCACCTTTGGCAAGGGTTATGTGAAATCTTCGCCATTACATAGATGTTGACGGCTGAGATGCATGGGAATATCTATGCAAAATTATATGTATGTGGCAAATCATAAAAGTGTTATGTGAAATCTTCAATTATCCTTATTGCAGTTTTTTATTGCCTTTTGGTAAGACAATTTTCTAGTTGGTGGATTTTTATCAATTTGTTAGTAGATATATTTGATCCGTGATCAATTGTTTGCCAGATAAGATGCCCAAAGTTCAAGCTATTTTTACCAGGCTTGACAGATTTCATATCATCGTGATAAAATTGATTAGTAGATAAAAACAATATTGTTCTGGAAGTTATTTTCTGCTTTATTTTGATCAAGTTTTATCCAGCAAAAAGAAAACACAAAAACGTTTAGTACACACTAAACGGCAAAAAAGTGTTGATGAACCACAAATGCAACGCCATGCAATTTTTACAGGATAAATGACGACAATTTTAGATATTTCCTAATAAAATTATTTTAATTTCTAAAATTGGAACTTGATAGCTGAAACATCAAAGTCCTCAGTCTAGGTCGTTTCAAATATAAGAATTGCTTAATTCAAACTCTATAGGCGCTGAAACTTTACCTTCCATATAACAGCAATGATAATAAATATAAACTATGAACCCGGATATTTGATCTAAGCAGCTTTGTAGGCAGGAACCTATTCACTCAGGTTTAAACATAAATGATGTAACGATTGATGGGCAAATAAACCAAATTGATGCATGGAGATCAGCACATACATTTCGAGTAACCTCAATAAATGGCTGTACTCGTAGTATCCACCAAAATCAAATCTGATTGCGCAAAGTATTATCAAACATGTAGCCATTAGCATTTAGACAGGCGTATCCTCAGTAAACAGATGTTTGAGACCATGAAAATCATCGCCATTATATAGATGTTGACGGGTGCGATGCATGGGAATATCTATGCAAAATTATATGTATGTGGCAAATGATAAATGGCTTGCATATATTTACAAGTTGTGCTTTCTAAGGATAGAAACATATGCACGAGCAATGTTATAAAATATGATATACGAGATATGTAAATCCAGTAATCAATTTGCGCTTCATTGTTTTCACACCCTAAATATACTATAAAAAAATAAATTTTATTATTCTTAAAAAATAGCGACATAACCGTCAGCTATAAAAAAAACTATGTTATTATATTACCAAGCTTTCGGAATTTTTTATTCCTTTATCAAAGCTACAACATAGAATGGAAAAATAACATTTAACATAATAAAAATAAAAATACTCTAAATATCCACATATAAAGTTTTTTTTTTTTAATTCTTTAATGAGATGGGAACTCTTAAGGCTGTTAGTTCAAATTGTAATAGCAGATCGTGTTGTTTTTGTTGCTTAACCATTTCCTAGTTAGTAAAGCTGTAGAGGCTGTTCTGTCGCGTCCCAAGTACTTGTTTCATTTTCTGCAACCGGTTACACTTTTTACGACATCGTCAGGCACAAGCAAATGTTTTTGTAGACCCGCAAAAGAAGCCGCTGTGTCTGTATTTAGATTAGATTGCATCAATTTTAATTTATTTAATTAGCGAATTTTCATGCAGGTACAAAATGTAAAAAATATTCACTTACGACCACCACATCAAAAAAACAACAAAAACACTTAAACAATATGACTTAAAAGTGACTTACAAAACCAATAACAAAATAATACACAAAATAAATAAAAAACAAGAACACAACCCACATGAATTAAACGGAATATATCAAATAGAATGTAACACATGCAATAAAAAATATATAGGTATGACAAAAATCAATAGAAACAAGATTCAAGGAACATATAATAGCATTAGATGAAGTCCAGATACCTAGCTACAAATAAAACGTAGCTACACACATTCACGACAGAAAACACCAAAAACCAGATATCAACCAGTTACAACTAATAAAACATATTAAAAACCACAAAAAATGGAGATCTGGGAACAATACTACATTCAACAAACAAACAATAAGAAACAACTAATCCCAGAACAAATCCAAATACAAACATTTAAACAAAACTTAATAAAAGCCATTCAAATAGACCAATTATCAAACCGCAATAATCAAAACAGGAAACCGATACACACGACACAGTTCGAAAACACAACCAATCAGAGAACAGTAAACTAACTAACAGAAGCTCAATACGCAGACGTCACGTACAATTTCAGACAGAGACTACACAGAAACGATCATAGTCAGTAGCGTGCTGATAATCAGGACGGTGCGAAACTGTACTCCACGTAAACAAATTATATATATATATATATATATATATATATATATATATATATATATATATATATATATATATATATATATATATATAAATATATATATATATATTCAGAATATTTATCATATAAGCAAGAATGTAAAAACGGCATCACCGCATGCACTCGACAACAACACCTGCTCTAAAAGAAATTGGTTCCGAGCAGACACTCTCTAAAAAGAAGACATCACGCGAGCTAGTGCATTTACTGGTGCTCAATTTGTGTCTTAGATTTTAGTTGGTGTTATTAAATGTTGTTAATTATCAGTCGCATTTATTATCGAACCATAATTACATAAAATCTGGTCCTTCTCTGCCACATCGATTGAATCAGCAATCAACAATTGAATTCAATATTCGATAAGGACGAATTACAAGAATTCGAATCAGATTCTTCAGTTAGGTTAACCAAACGTTTAAGCAGATACAACCCGCTTGCAAGTTAAACAAGCAGGTAGCAACCCCTAAAGCAATGCACAAAAGACACCTTTGCAATCTGGTACCATTATCGTCACTTTCTCTCAACGAAAGCACCACACCAACAATAGCAGCATCCCGTCTATAGTGAATGGTCAGTGGTCAGGTATACAGTTCTCGAAACAAACTACAAAGAAACGAACATTGCAAGAGTAGCCCGTAAGTTTCCTATTTAAAATATCATTGATTTTATTACCCCAATTTCACTTTATGTTTTAATAATACTGGACTTTTCAGTTATTGTACATATTTTGTAAGGCTAGATGCATTCTCGCAATAATTAGAACTGTAGACCGGTTTCGCTCTCATTAGAACTTTTCAGTACGGCATACTAATTGCAGCAAAAATACACCTATAAAGTAATACGGCTATAGTAACCAGCCTTTCAACACTAAGTGAGTGGTGGACGTGCCGCCACCTAGTTGCGGAACCAACTAGTATATTGTCACGTCAGCTCCAAATAACACTAAGTGTTAAAAAAATAGAGACTGTATACAACTAATTAACAATTTAGTAAATTGTTAGCACTGGCCCATTTCTACCCTAATATAGGGACAAAGTATGTAAGGCTAGATACATTCTCGCAACAATTAGAACCGTAGACCGGTTTCGCTCTCATTAGAGCTCTTCAGTACGGCATATTAATTGCAGCAAAAATACACCTATAAAGTAACACGGCTATAGTAACCAGCCTTTCAACACTAAGTGAGTGGTGGACGTGCCGCCACCCAGTTGCGGAACCAAGTAGTATATTGTCACGCCAGCTCCAAATAACGCAAAGTGTTAAAAAAATAGAGACTGTATACAACTAACTAACAATTTAGTAAATTGTTAGCCCTGGCTCATTTCATATTCTGCATATTTGCTTAAAATTAATAATTACTCATCACTTAACACGTATAACTATAAACATTTTCAAATTTTATCTGTGATTTCCAAAATGACCGATGCAGCTGCCGCTGAATTAAAAACTCTTATTAGGAAAAGAGGCGCTATTAAGGCCCAACAAACTAATTTTAAAACGTTTCTAGAAAGCGTTATTAACGCGGTTAACCAGGAAACTGCGGCTCAACTGAGCCAAAGGTTAGAACTTTTTTAAAAATCTTTGGAAACATTTGATAACTTTCAGTCCGAAATTGAATTGCTGGTAACCGATGACGTATTTGAAAATTGCTTAGCAACCAGAAATGAATTTGAGAGTCGTTATTTTGAGTCGCATGGACTTGCTACGATATTGCTTTCTGATCATGCCAACTCTCGACACCAAGAAACTTCTGCTACATCTGTTAATAATCCTGTTATGGAAAATTCGACCATCAACATTCTTAATAATGCCTAGAATTCCCGTTCCTCATCTCCAGCTCCATCAAACATTTCAATCGCAAAGCCAAATAATGACACATCTAGACAAGCAGTAACAAATGTTCGTTTGCCTACTCTAACCGTTAAAAAATTTTATGGAAAAGGAGAGCATTTTCCGGCCTTTGCTGATGCCATTAAAGGTCTCGTTCATAACAACGACAAGATTGACGAAGTCGCGCGTTTTTTTTATTTGAGGTCCGCTTTATCTATCCAACCGTTAAAGGTAATAGATTCGTTTGAAGTTACAGCAACCAACTACTCCCTGGATTGGAATTTGTTAGAAAGACGGTACAAAAATAAACGGTTGATAATTCATAATCATGATAAAGGAGTAATTGAATTACCGAGAATACCGAAAGAATCATTCACTGCCCTTCGCGAATTTCTTGACGCTTTTCAAAGTCACACTCGTTCTCTAACGGCTTTAGTGCAACTTGTTCAATACTGGAACACGCTTTTAATATATACATACATACATACATACATATACATATATATATATATATATATATATATATATATATATATATATATATATATATATATATATATATATATATAGCGACTAACAAATTTCTATTTGCCACCAAAAGGAAAATGGAAATTGAGTTAGAATGGGACATATTAGATGATTTGCCAGACCTTTAAAATACTTATCAATTCCCTTGAGCGTAGATGTAGGCTCTTAGAAAAAATCAAACCACAGTTTAAGCAAAATGATTACGACTTCAGTAAAGGAAGAGACTATATCAAAGGGCAGAAACCGAGAACTTTAACTCACGTCATAGGTACAGGTTCCGCAACACAGAGTGATAAGCCTGTCTGCCCTGTTTTTGCCAGTCAGACCTCCGCATTTATGCTTGCAAAGGCTTTCTTGGCATGCAACCTAACGAAAGACTTGCAGCAGCAAAGCTTCACGGATTGTGTATTAATTGTCTTCGCAAAGGCCATGACAGGGCATCGTGCAGGTCTGGCCACTGTAAAAAATGGAGAACCGAGTGCACCTCCAATATCCATTTTAACAAACCACTTTTCTGTTATTTCTCGTTTTGAACAAATTCTTGCTACTGCCCAAGTGCTTGTCTATGGAGAAAGTTCAGGCCCCATTGAATGCACCGCTTTGCTCGACTGCGGTAGCATGCGTTCACTTTTACTGTGCAAAAGGCTAAACTTAAAAACTTGTGAAACCAACCTATCAGTCGTTGGCATTAATCAGACTAGAACCAATATATAATTTTCAGCCAATGCAAGAATCCAATTGCAAACTGAAAACTTCAGGGAGGAACTAACATTTTTCATCCTTCCAAAAATTACCCAAACATTTACTACTAAAGTCAATTTTAGTGCTCTAGGAGTTCCAAAATATATTGAGTTAGCAAACCTAAACTTTAATGAAGCCACCCGTATTGATGTTCTTCTTAGGGTGGATATTTTTTAGAGATTAGTTAAGCCAGACCAGCTATATCTGGAGAAATATACATTTCTAATCGATACTGTCCTTGGGTACGTCATAACAGGAAATTATTCCACTAATAGGCCTAAGAATTTTAATTCTTCAATGTCAAATTTAAGATTATTCCAGTTCTTCAAACAAGTTTCAAGATTTTGGGAGGAGGAGGAGTGTGACACCTCACGCCCTATTTTATCGATAGGGGAGCAGGAATGTTAGGAACATTTCCTTAAGCATACCACACGTAATTCTAATGGTCAGTATGTTGTGAGGCTGTCTTTAGCCAACTCTCTCCATTTATTAGATGAATCTGAACACAAAGCAACGAAACAATTTCCGGATTTAGAAAGAAGGCTGCTTTCTCGTCCAGATCTTCGATCACTGTATATAGAATTTATGAATGAATGTGAAGCATTAGGTCACATGGCTAAAGCAGCTAAATCAAATATCAAACAAGAATATTTTATGCCTCACCATCCAGTAATTAAAAAAGACAGCCTCACAACTAAGTTGCGTGTAGTATTAAACTCATCTTCCCCACCGTCAAACGGTTTGTCTCTAAACGACATTCAGATGAACGATCTGTCATGCAGAATGATCTCTTTTCGAGAGTTGTTCATTTCAGACGATTTAAATACATCCTCTCAGCTGATTGCTCAAAAATGTTCAGATCTGTCTGGGTTAATCCTGAGGATAGACCACTCGAAAAATCTTATGGCGAACAGATACCTCTAAGCCCTTGGAGGCATACGAACTTTGTACGGCAACGTATGGATATTTGGTGTCTTTTCGAGTTGGCAAAAATGCATGAATCAGAACATCCTCTAATTGCTGGAATAATTAAAAAGGCTATGTACTGTGACGATTTACTGACATCTACTGATCGCCAGACTACAGCTGAATACATATGCGAGACTATTGCGCAAGTGTTAAAATCTGGGGGCTTTATTTTAAAAAAATGGGCCTCAAACTGTCCAGATCTGCTTAGTAACCCTGTCACAGACGACATTTCAAACAAGGTCCTAGAGCTTGGACCGCGAGATAACACAAAAACTTTAGGATTACTTTTCAATCCATATTCTGATGATATATTTTTCAAAATTAAGCCTATAGCTTGCGACAATGTGACTAAGCGTTCCATATTTTCCTTGGTGAGTCAGATTTTTGATCCTCTAGGTCTATTAAGTCCTTCCACCGTATTAGCTAAAATATTAATTCAGAATCTATGAACAGCCAACATCAACTGGGACCAACCAGTAACAGGAGGCTTACTCAAACAATGGCAAGATTTTGTACAAGACCTCCACATTTTGAATGCAATTAGAATCTCACGACACGTGATATTATACCAACATACTCATTTGGAAATTCATTGCTACTATGACTCAAGCCTCAAGGCGTTTGGAGGATGTATTATATTAAGATCGGTGAATTTAGACCAAGTAGTGTCAACCCACTTGCTTGGCGCCAAATCAAAAACAATCACCATCCATAGACACGAACTAAACGCGGCTCTTCTAGTAGCCAAATTATACGCTAAGGTAAAAGAGGTACTAGAGCTACCAATAGTCAAAACCGTGTACTGGACAGACTCTCAAATCACTCTCGGGTGGCCTAAAACAGAGCCACATCGTCTAAAAATGTACGTAGCCAATCTGGTCTCACAAATCCAAGCTCTGTCAAAACCGGATGAGTGGAGGTATACCCCTACAGATTTGCACCCTGCGGACTTGATGACTCGTGGCATAAGACCAAAACAACTGAAAGGTGCAACTATTTGGTGGCGTGGCCCTCCATATCTTCTAAAAGATTAATCTGAATGGCCGCCACAAACAAGTACCTTAAACGTGAATTTACCTGAGATAAAAATCCCTGCAACCCAACTCTATCTTTTAAACACAACTCTAAACTTTCCAGTAGCATCCTTCGCTGGTAAAAGTTCAGCGAGTGACTGCATACTGCCTTCGCTTTATAAATAATTGCAAATAAAAATAAATCTAGCCGAGCCTTTGGAGAGTTGAGTTGTCAAGAAAGAAATATGCTGTATTAACACTTATTAAAATTATTTAGCTAAATTCCTTTGCAAACAAAATGTACAAGCTTCAAAAACAAATGTCTCTAAAAATGGGTAGCAAATTGGCTGCTCTGTCTCCCTTTCTCGACAAGATGTGCATAATTAGGGTAGGTGATGGATTGAATAACTCATCCTAATCATTTGACAAAAAACATCCAGCCATTTATGTGGTAAGCAGCATTTGACAAAACTCATCTTTGAATGCGAACATAAGCGCCTTAATTATGCTAGTCCACAGCTTCTTGTTGCCACCACTCGTGAATCGTATTGGACGGTTGGTGGAAGGTCACTAGCCAAATTAATTGTACATAAATATATCCAGTGCTTCCGAGCAAGACCCAAGAAAATTGAGCACATACTTGGTCATCTACCCTCGGATTAATCCTTTCTAAATAGTAGGCTCAGATTTTGCTGGTCCTGTATATATCAAAGAAAATCCCTTTCGCCGCAGCGGTCTGATAAAAGCCTATATTCTCTTGTTCGTTTGCTTTACGACAAAAGCCGTTCATCTCGATATAGTTTCTAGTCTTTCGACGGAGGTTCCTCGAAGGCGTTTCGCAGCAGGGCGCGGCATGCCCGCTAAAATTTACTCAGTCAACGGGAAAACTTATTTGTGGGAAAAATCGCACCTTAAAGAGTTAGGCGATTTTCTGTCCTCTCATCAAAATGAATTACATCGTACAATTGTTAACGAACAATTCAATTAGTATTTCATTCCTCCCTCATATGGGTGGATTGTGGGAAGCCGGAACCAAATACACGAGGCAGCATCTAAAACGCGTTTTGGGCAACACACACCTAAATTTTGAGCAATTTTACAGTTCAATTATTCAGATCGAAGGTGTATTACATTCACGTCCCCTATTTCCCCTTTCTTTACATTCTGACGACCTGAATTTACTGAGACCTTCACACTTTCTTATTGGGCGTAACTAGACAACTGTGCCGGACCCCGACGTCACCAATTTGCCAGTAAATAGACTTGATGTGTACCAGCACATTCAAAAAAAGGTGCAACATTTTTGGAAGAGGTGGTCCACTGAATATGTAACAGAACTACAGCGTAGAACGAAGTGAAGAGACAAGGCACACAATATTAAGGCTAGTATCTTAGTTAACATTAAAGATGATAACACTCCCCCAACTCAGTGGCATCTGGGGCGAATAGATGCTGTTCACCCAGGAAGTGATGGCGTCGTACAAGTGGTATCTATTAAAACGTCATCTGGGATCATCAAACGCTCAGTCAGACAGATCTGCCCTTTACCGATCGAAGATATCGAGTACACATGTCATTGTGCAAGTGCAATTGTGCAAACTGTGACGAGACTGAGTGAACTTAAATGTTGACTGTTCTCTATATTAACTATTTTATTACCACTTAAGCTTTGTGTATAGTTTTCCCTGTTTTGTCGTATCTGTATATTCTTTTTATTTAACTGATTTACATTTGTTGTGTTCTTTTAAAACAACCTCTCATGAAAGTTAATGAACGCATTTATTTTCCAAATACTTTCATGGAGGGACTATGTTCGTAATATTTATTAAGAGGTCGTCACGCAAGCTAGTGCATTTACTGGTGCTTAATTTGTGACTTAGTTTTAAGTTGGTGTTATTAAATGTTGTTAATCTAACAGTCGTATTTATTATCGAACCATAATTACGCAACAACACACACACAGATATATATATATATATATATATATATATATATATATATATATATATATATATATATATGTATATATGTATATATATATATATATATATATATATATATATATATATATATATATATATATATATATATATATATATATATACATATATATATATATATATATATATATATATATATATATATATATATATATATATATATATATATATATATATATGTATGTATGTATCACACCGATAATTCAGAAAATAATAGGCCGATTTTGATCAAACTTAGCATGTGCCTTACTTTTGTAAGTGGCTTGGATAATTTCGTTAGCCGGGAAAAGCGGACCAGGTTTTCCGGGAAAATTTTGAGTTTTCTTTCGAAAACAATTTTTATCTCGAAAAATTAAAAGTTATAGTAACCAAATTTGGTGGGTAGGTTTACGATATAAAAAGCAAACTACACACCAAAATTTATATTTCTATGTTACAAGAAAAAAGTTATAAAAATCATTTCTATGAAAATTCACTACCATAACGCATTTGCTACGTCTAGACTTTTTACATGTGATTTCATTAAATTTTAAAACCTAATTGCTAATCATTTCTTAAATATAATGTATTTTTGGTTATCATTTGTAATAAAAATTGGTTGGTGATAGGTATCCTTAACATTTAAAAGTTATAAAGTATTTAAAATTTTCTTACCACAGTTGCATTGAAGAGACGCAGGTCGTATGCCAACCAAATTGAGGGGCTCAATTCGAGTTTCGAGTGCTGCTGGAATTGTTGATCCAATAGATCATAGCTGGTCCATAACTTGACAGTTCTATTTGAATGTGTCGCCGAGAGTGCGATATGTTGCCCACTTACACTTGTTTTTACGTCCATTTTACCGGATACATCGAATTTGGTGAGATTTTGTAGGTGATACAGGTGTATATTTCTCTTTTCCTGAAAGCATAGTTTGGTAAATCTTATCTTAGAAAATTACGATGTCCGTGTGTACAAACAGTTACATTTGTCACCTGTAAGTATTCCTAAATTTTGCTTATTCCGCTCTTCTCATCCTTATCATTCATAATGTCTGCTTGCGTTATTCGAATGTACGAGTGACAATGCTGATTATCAGTAATATTTGCGTTGCTATAAGGAAGACAACATAAATGATGTTCTCGTAAACTGGTGTTCTAAAATACGACTCATTATAATTTTAAGGTAACTGATATAAGGCAGATGTGATTTATTTTGTACGTCGGCAGAATAAGTCATCCTGGTGTCTTAAGTTAATATTTGAGTATATAAGGGCTTTAATTATCAAATTCATTTATCTGATACGTTCGTAGCTGGTGTAACATAGTCAGCAAATATTATTATTAATTAGATAAAAGTGACACTTTCCTAGTATCTTTACTTTTGTGTGGTCTAAAATTTTAGATGAAAAATTAAATGTCATGTGGGTTTTTCTAGAACAGCTTATGCTGTCTGACTCTACTACATTTCGTATAAAATTTGCTATTCTCATCATAATAAGCGTATGCGAAGTGAAAGTTTCTTATGTGATAAATTCATAATTCAATGAACAATTATTTTTAAAGAAAACCCTTTGGCAAATTTTTTAATATTGGTTTATAATTTTTTGGTTGCGACCTTTAATTTTCAATAGAAAACATAAATGTTGTTATCGAAAATTGGTAGTGTTTTCTGAATATAATAATACGTCAGAAGTTGGATCCCAAATCTATATATATATATATATATATATATATATATATATATATATATATATATATATATATATATATATATATAGAGTGGCCCATCGAAAACGAGGTGGCAGTCATAACTGCCAGGAAAATATTTTGTCGAAAAAAACCTAAAGCACCTCAAGTAGTTTGCTTGTGAGGGGGACAACTTTTTTTCGCAAAACGTATAGGCCAAACTTGGCGCTCCTAAGCGGGGTTCTCGTCCCTCAATTTTTTTTCAAATGGAAATAGGGGCCATGTGATAGCTCGTTGAAAATATTTTGATTCCCTATACAAGCGAGACGTTAAGATAATAGCAGTGTTTTAATTATATATATATATATATATATATATATATATATATATATATATATATATATATATATATATATATATATATATATATATATATATATGGACAAAAACTACGGTACAGCGTTAGAACGATAAATAAATATTTGATACAAAAAGTGATAGAGAAAGATATCGCTGACAAAAATTGAAAGGGAGAAGTCAAAATTTATTGGACGAATTCTAAGACATAATACCTTTCTAATGACATTATTTGAAATATGCATGCTTGGAAAAAAGGGAAAAAGAAAAAAACCTCCTGGGGAACCTATCACAATTGGTGAAGTGTAACAGCTACAAGTTCAAGGCACAGTGATTTTGGAATGGGTGGAGTAAGACTAAAGGTATGCACAATCAACGAAAGGTTGCAGTGCTGTCGGGGCGGCAAGGCCGCGGACGAGCCCTGAGGAAACAACAAAAAAAAACAGCTACAAAAGACTGGAGAGGTTGTGATGACAGAGCAACATTGCCTTTAATCTGTGACGATGCTTGAAACTTTCTCTCAGTTGTAAAAAGAATTTCCGCAAAAAGCAACCTTAAGGACAGGTAAGCCATGTTCTTTAAAATTACTTTAAAAAGCCATTTGTTTTATTTAGCCAAAACTAAGGAAACCCGTGAGAAAGGTTTTCGAGAGGTAATCTTGTACTTTTAATATGTGTCAGACATAATCTCAATTTAAAGTAAAGACTAAGTCAGTCTACCTCTTCATCCGCTTGCCAAAATATTAATTTTATTAAGGATCCGTCCCAGTACAGTCAATTAAATAAGTCAATTTGTGTACCAAGTTGAAGCTATCTAAAGTTTTATAAGAAGAACTTACGCTCAAACTGAAATAAAAACGCGTTTTTCACCATATTCCCAGGGGTCTGTCGAGTTAATTTAGTATCAGTTTCAAAATTATTATAATACTTTCGGTCCCCTTTCTCGCAGAGAACATCCCCTATAGCGTGTGTATTTCTGACAAAGGAAATTACCTATGTATCCTGATAGCATCGATCCGTCGAACATCTTAATTTATGCAAAATTGGGTCGTCCGATCTAATATGGCTGAGCGGTAGATTCTTTCCAGCTTCGTTGTTATTTATAGGCGTTTTTCGCACTGCTGACGAGTTTGATAGTTTTATCTCCATCACTCAATATGGCGATATATCTATCTCAGTGTATACACGAACCGCTATTGATTTAAACTTTGGTATATATCCAGAGTGATGAATGTGAACCACGGCGGACTATCCATTTGGCCGTTTGAAACATGAACAGGTCTAGAAAAAACAAACGTAACACCACCAGAACTCATAAACGCTTGTTTACCCCGAGGTGCAATACGAATCCCCTAATTCTTTCACACTAATTTCCCTTTATATGTTAAATTAGATTAAGTTCCAAGGTGAGAGGTGTTACGTTTTTCCCAACAAAGTGGAAATTATTTAACTGGAAACTGAAAATGATTCAGATTCTTGAATTGTAATAAGGGAAAACGTACCACACTTCGCATAAAATTTAATATAAAGACATGTCCATTTTTCCCTTGCAGTCAATGCGTCTTTTCAGGTAATGAAGGTTAATGTTTAGAACATACATTGTAAATAAATATTTAGTGTACAACAATTGTTTGTACGAAGTTGTTCTTTTAATATTTTTATCTCATTAACCCAAGTATTCCCAGCAAAAAACTGCGGTTGTTCATTTTTTCTGCAGGCTCCAGACACATGAGATCTCAGGCACACCAAACAAATGAGGAAAAAAAGCTGCAGCGTGTGCTTCTGAGAAACTAATGTCATTTGAAAAGGACAGCGGGCACGTGAAACACAAATTAGTCAAATTAACTTATTTGATTAATTAATATGAAATATAATGATACCTATATTCGTCTCTATAAGAATTCAAAAGTAAACATTCTGCACCTCGTCTTTTTTGATCATGAAATGGTTGCTACCATTGCATCTCGGTTCTGTATCTGAAACTGCGATTGTCTGCCAGTTCTTTTGTTCAGGTTTTCGGCTCTGTCAGTCATGTTTACTTTAATCCGCAAAAGTGCTACCTGTCTTTTAAAACAAAGGTGGTCTTGTTTATCATCTTGTTCTTTATGTTGTTCCAAGCATTTGGCTCAGCTGCATCCAAAATTTGAGCAATGAGGAGAAAGCACAATTTATCTGCTTTAATTCCAGATCTATACAACTCAATATTTTGGCCACTTCTGTCTACACCTCCCACACATTTACTATATTTTTAAATACTCAAAGGCTAAACAACATATATTTTCCTTTTATTATTCCAGGAACATCTATTTACTTGTGAAAATGTTTTAAATTATAAAAAAAAGCCTGGCATATGTTCCAAGCTGTTATTCCCCCATTTTACTATTTATATTGAATGATTATGTGTTACTTTGAATATATGTAACCCACGATTATATTCCATTTGAGCATATGCGGTAGTGGATAACTTCTGATTCTGTTTTTTTAATCGTACCAGGGGCAATTATCTCCCTTTTAGTGAGCTGGTCAAATATCAGGAGGTATGTAAAGCAATCTCTAATGAACAGATAATGTGGCAGGCAAAATATCAACATATTGCTGCACTACAATCTAACATAAGCTTATGCACTTAAAGTAGTGGCCTGTTGTTGCTTTGCTCCATAATAACGCTCGAGTAATGCAAAAATGTTTTCTAGTAAATTACCTGAAGAAATGGTGCCCAAAATACAACGCCATGTTTCTTTAACACAGTCACATTGATCTACTGGCAAAATTTCCAAAATATGTTGGTTCATTTTGGAAAATAAAGAGCTCACTTTAGCAAACATATCTCGGGCATCTAGCAAGTAATAGTTGAAAGACTGGAGTCGGGAAAGTAGGCCACACCGGGCTCTTTTTGCCAGCCTCAACATCCAGCAAGCATGGATCTTTCAACCATTGCCTATTCTAGTCCACTTATACTCGTCTTTCTATTGGCGCACCTAATTTTGGTAATTTTTTTCATGTTTAACTTTTCAAAGTTTCTATTTTCATCGTAACGTGCTTATCTAAAGACCAGCTTTCCGCCCCATACATCACAGCAATCCATACGTACGACTTGACGAGCCCTTTTCTCTGAACTAAGCTATGATGCTTACAAACTAGAGGAGTGTTTTGTCAGCTAAATGCTTGCTTTGGCATTTTCAAGCTGCTTCCTAGTTCGTTACTACATTTACCGTTATCCGTAATATCAGTTCTTGAGAACGAAAAGATCTATACTTGTCCAAGATCTTGGCTTTATAGTTTTTATCGATTTGCTCAGCGGTAACTTTATTTATCTTCGTCACGTTTGCTTTGGTCATGTTGACTTTTATTAAATATATTTTGCGTAACATCATCAAATGCAGTGAGCATGAGCATGAGCAATGAGCATTCTTTGCAATTATATTTCCATTTAAACTGCGAGCAATTTGTTTTCTGCGTGTCTTATGTAATGGAATTGTCCATTTCTTTTATTTTCTGATATGTTCTCCTTCAGCTTATTGATTCTTTCTTCTATTAAACAATTTAACAAATATGGCAAAAGTGGGCATCCTTGCCGTACAGCTTTCCTTCTTTTAGCTTCAATTCCATATATATATATATATATATATATATATATATATATATATATATATATATATATATATATATATATATATATATATATATATATATATATATCCAGTCCAGCTCATTTTATAATATAAAACCATCTTCTTCAATGTGGTTTATTGAATGCTTTTGTTTATATAGTTCATGAAAGGCAAATCTCACGTGTTTAAAAAAAATAACGAACTTGATTGTTGTCCTACAAATGAAAGTCTACTCGCTTCTTGAGTAGTCGGAGATTATATATCTTCGGTATTATATCTGCTGAGAAGGTACTCCAAAGTTTAGAATATCTATAAAATAACGATGATTTGTAACGAATCGTTCGTTAGGCGTGTAATTTGACACTTAAAGCGTATTCTTTTTGACTAAAAAGCGTTGGCCGAATAAAGGTCGCAAGCGGAATAACCAGCGAAACGATTTATAAGGCGCGATCTCGATAGTAATAGTATCTATAGAAAAGACAGAGATATCCAACTTTTTGTATTTGTGCGTATTTGTACCTCATACAGCGTTAAAGCTTCCGTGACATAAGTAAGCCTTGAACCCGAAATAGAAACCCAAGCTTCTTTGCTGATACTTTGCCATATTGGAAACATTTAAATGCAAGCAAAATCCTCGTATTTCTAGAACTACAAAATCGATAAACGTATCCCTATTTTTCTCAAGCATCCTTTCTCAGATAGAACCTCGTTGGTTTAGGGGTAAGAACGTGTGCCTCTGAACCGAAGGGTACTGGGTTCGATCGCAGGGTACTCCTTTAACTTTTTCAGTACAAACTGTTAAATTAACACCAACCGAGGTTCTGGCATTGTATTTGAGCAAGTTAAATGTGTGCACGTTCCGCCCTTCGGAGGGGGCGTAAAGCTCTCGGTCCCGTGTCCACGCGATGTTGGGCTCGTTAAAGGTCCCTATCCTCCTTACAGAAAGGTAGGGGTTCGGCAAAATTTCCAGGATATTGAGGTGAAACTGCTCCCTGGCGTCGGTGATTCGCCATAGTCGCGGAACTAGGCCGACGTTAAAGAAACAAAACACACACACACACACACACACACACTTTCTCAGATTGTTGTAAGAGTCTAGTTATCTAGTTCGTTGGCGGATTCTAAGTCCAAGTTTAACTTAATTCATGAAACTCACAATTTTACCTTTCATTTTATTTCTCATTTTAATTAGCAAAACCGTGGCTAGATAACTCTGTACACTTATTGCCTTGTCTAAATTACTCTCAGATTTTTAATTTTGACCCAATGAGTGGTGCACCAAGTCTCCTAATGCAGCACCAATTGATTTTTTGCATTAAAGGTACAATAATCACCTTTTCTAAAGGGAACTAATTTAACGTTTTTAGTAGTGCGCTAAAGAGTAACAATAATTTGCGAAAATATCGACACCATTTTATCTTATATGTAAAAAGGTGTTTATTGGACGACCTGCAAGTGCAACAAGCACATTTGGTTTTTTTTAAACTAAAAAGCCACTTATGTTTCAAGTTAATATTATAGTCTAAAATTCAAAATTAGTAAAATTTTGTCTTGCCGCTATTTGTAAATGCAAAAAAAAAACGTAAAACACCTCTTTATAAATAAGACTTGTAGGATAATGTATCGTATAGCGCTGCGTTTTACTCGTATTAAAAAAATAATACCATTGTCCCAGCCCGTCTTCTGATTTCTATGACAGCAACGTCACAGCATAGTATTCTTATGCTGTGGCCACGTCAAAATATGGTCCTTTTGAGTTGCTAAATTCTGGAAAGTTTTTTTACTACTTAACCTTTAAGTACTTTTCGAAAGGACTGTTTCTAGGCTGTGCTACCTTTTAAGCTTAAAACTCGTTTTTTTATATTCATAACATGGTAACCTTATCTTTTAATAATTTTCTTCTGATTAAAATTTAATAATACACTCAACTTAATTTTCCTTAAGAAAACAAACTTTCAAATGAGGATGAGCTTTTTAGATTTAAATGTATTTCGTATCTCGGTTACTAGCTGTTTATAAGGTCGGAGTAACGATAATTAAATTTGCAAATGTATGCGTGTTCCAATTATTAGTTACAAAAGAAACAATGAATGAACAAAACCAGCTAGCTTGTTCTTATCTTTCCTAAGCGTAAGGATAATAATATTCTCCACGAGTAATAAATTCAATTACTGAAGTGGCTTTATCTAACAGTTCAGATAGCCACCCTTCAAGCATCTATCTTGAAAACACTTTGTATAGAAGATAATCAGCAATGTCATGATACACATATTAAATTAAACGACCGGAATAAAAATCAACCGACCCCAGCATAACTTGAATAGTAAAAGAGGGTGACGGTCACTGCTAAGATAAAGAAGAGCGAAATGTGGTTTTCGGGAGTGGGTTGGTGGGGGGAGTACTAGGGGTGGTAGCGCCGGTTGGGCTATAGATTACGGTGGATTTTATAGGAGTCGCTGATTTATTTGATGCACCCACCACAGTCGGCGCGTTGGAGCCGTCCCTTGGTGCTCCATACTGGCGTTCGTGAACGTAGTCTGCCCCGATGGGGACGAACTTGTTCTGCAGCTCCACGTGGATTGTATCCTTATCGAGACCTGCTCGCGACTCCGACAGGCAATTATACTTGCCTTCTAGGACTTTGTTGCTGTTATAGTCTACGTTGGCCTCGCCTGTGCTAAGCTCAGCATGCTCCTGAAACATCCAATGGGAATATAAAAGTGTTAGATTTTACTGTATATCAAATTACAACACAAAACTGTCCTGTATGACCAGTTCGATTATATAATAATCACTGAGGTACCATTTCTCTTAAGATATATATATATATATATATATATATATATATATATATATATATATATATATATTTCAAAGAAATACACAATTGGCTGTTAGTTCTATCTTTATATATTCACGTCGTTTATAAAAGCTGAACGTTGAAACTGAATAACGATATGTTATTCTCTTTGACATCCAGAAAGATAAGTATGTGAAACAAAACTTTTTAAGGCTTCTATTTTTAGATATGCCCATTATTGCTCGTCCAAAGGCCTATTTGCTCTATGTGTTCTCGTTTAGAGATAAAACGATACTGAACTCAACAATTTTTTACCTGTGAAATAATTTTGGTATATTTTAAAAAGTTTTGTATTTGTATTTTTGAAAACAATTAAAAATCAAGATGCTATTGTACAGACAGTAGCTTGACAGGTTAACTATTTAGATCGGTGAGCGAGAGATTTCTGGAAGCTTATTATCGTGGATACCCCAAGTAGCTATTTATAAGCAAATTATCGGCATACATAAGGTTCATTGAATAAGCGAGTGTAGTAATATAAATATGGTCAATACCTTATTTTAAATTTTCAATAGTATATTCTATTATGTTAAATAACATATATATATATATATATATATATATATATATATATATATATATATATATATATATATATATATATATATATATATATATTACTTAGGATTTTTGACACTTGGTTCTTATTGATATTTTTTCGCGTTCATTTGAAGAATTTTTTTTTAATTCTAAATTTGGGATCTACTCATCAGTGAATGTTTCCTACGAAAGTTCAATAAAAAGGTGAATATGGACGCACAACACATATTTAAGCTTGGTGGATAACATCACATCCACTGTAATTGACAGGTATTAACAACACTCATTTAAATTGTTAATTCATCAAATGTAAAGGAAAAACAGGTATAATAGCAAAAATATTATAACTTCGGACTCGCAACTATTATTACTAAAAAGAAAAGTGATTAGTTATTTGAACATTGAATGGCAAATGTTCGTAACGACGACCACCAAGCACAATACGCTTTGACCTATTCTTGGTAAGAGATTGTCTAACTTTAAATACTAATCCATGATTTCCAAATGAGTCGAAAGTTTTTACATATTTGTGCCAAATTTCTTCGTGGGTGTCACTGTAGACAACTGGATTGGGGACTTAGAAAAGTCCAGTGGGCTGAAATTTGGGCTATCATCTGGTCATGGGACTGGCCTGGCACGGCGTAAGAATCTTTAGGGACACCTTTAATTTAAGTAATTTTGTCCTTTAACAGATAAATGTTTCAGTGCATCGTCTTGCATAAAATATATATTCCGCCCTAAATGTAAGTCATTAGTAACGTAACTGTCACCAAATTGTAGAAAACTTAGCGCCGGGTTTTTATTCGGATTTGGGCGTTTCTTACTGCATTACATTCTGCTTGTTTCTGAAGGAATGACAAAATTGTAGTCCAGCTAGAAGACCAGCTGGCAGTAAATTCTGTAGTGATATACATAAAGGTCTTTGTCATGAAATATCGTCAAAACCGCTAATCTATTATCATCTGCATTCATTCTTCTTGAAATAATTTCTAGATTATCTGCTACCCAAATTCAACTCTCTCTTTCTAGTTCGGGGGCAATAGTTTTTTTGACAAACTTAGATAGCTCGGTTTGGATGAGACAAACCAGTTTTACCTAATTTGTCATAAACATGTTTGAATAATTTGTGATCCAGCTGTCTTCCGTTTGCATACTTTTTAGCATATATCCTACACGATTTATTTCTATGGAAATTTGCTTGCGCATAAAAGTCAACACCAGCAACGGATTTTTTCATTAGTAAAACAAATATGTTGCAATATTCTTTAGGCATTCTTGTGCAAAAGCTTATTAAAACAACAAGTAATATATAACCACGACGTTATTTTTATAAGAACAGATTCACAGAATCATATATAACAGACGGCTGCTACTAGTTAAATAAAATATGAGCCAAAAGCTTTTCCCAAAGAATGTTGTACAGTTACTACTAAAATATCAGATATTTCGAAACCGCTTGACTTTAGCGTTATTCAATTGTTATACTCTTTTTCCAGTCTTTTCCAGTCAAACATTCTTAGCGGGGATAACCAAAAAATGTGAGCCTTTTTTAGTTTTAAGTGTTCTAAAAGCAACAATTGGTGAGAAATATCAATTGTTTGAGAGATGCTGTGCGGCCATAACTCCAAATTTCTTTCGTGACTCTGAGGATGTTTCCAGCAAGATGGAGCATTTCCTCATTTTAGTCACGAAGTCTAAAATTTCTAAAATACGTTTTTTTTTTAACAAATGGTTTGGTTGTGTTGTAGAAATAGGGTGGCCCGCTTGGACGCCTGGTTTAACCAAAAAAAAAATGAAGTGTACAAACAATGGCCAAATATCTCAGATTGCCGAAGATCTCGGTGCAAATAGAGCAGTGAGGTAAAAAGCATTTGCAAGTGTTTGACGACGGTTTTTGAAAAGACCCGATTAAGGTTTTAAAAAAAATTGAATACATTCCGAACATTTATTTCAACATTTTGTAACACTTTTTTGTATTTATTTTAAACTTATGGGGCAATGGAGTTTTATTGTTAGACTAGTAGTTATAAAAAGAGTATTTCTTGTTTTTTTTAGATGTTTTCTTAAAAAAAATTCACTAATGAGGAGATCCCGACTTTTGAATTTTAAAAAAAATTCTTCAAATGAGCGCTAATTAGGCCCTCCAGAAAACATATCCGGGGTCAGTTTCAATTTTTATATGTTTATATATATATATATATATATATATATATATATATATATATATATATATATATATATATATATATATATATATATATATATATATATATATATATATATATATATATATATATATATATATATATATATATATATATGTATATATATATATGTATCACACCGATAACTCAAAAAATAATCGGCCTATTTTGATTAAATTTGGTGAAAAAATTCATTTTGCAAATGGCTTGGATAAGTTCGTTAGCCAGAAAAATCCGCCCTGGTTTTCCCGGAAAATTTTGTGTTTTCTTTCAAAACAAATTTATATCTCCGGAATTAACAAATTAAGGGCAACCAAATTTGGCACGCAGGTTTAAATCCTTATAGGTAAGTTACCTACCACAACTTAGCTATGTAGATCAAAAGACAAAAAAGTTACAGGCATTTAAAGAAAAATAAATTGTGGTTTTCCTCAAAACGTCAAAGTGGCGATTTAAAATGTCAAAATTGGCAACATTTAGGCAAAGAACTTGAATCTAATACGGGATATAGAAATAAAATGTCTTAAGAAGGATGTTTTACAAACCCTAAAGTTTTAGTTTCAATCGTCATTGTCCTTCATTTTACTAAAATGTTTCCAAAAAATTCATTTAAAATAGGCCCTTTCTCTGATGGTTGGCAGTAGTCTTCCCAAGCAACAAATTAAGGCATGTTAACCAGCACTTGAGTCCAAATAACCTAACCAAGTTGTAATTTAGTAATAATTAACCAAAATGTTGCCTTGATTGTCATAATGACAACAAATTTGAAAATGCGGCTCCGAACTAGCTTATTTTTGACCATTAAAATTACTCCAAAGTCAGTAACTTACAAGTAACTAAATTGGGAAAAAATTGGTTCAATTTTACTCATAAAATATACTTGAATATACTTTTGTGTTTCAATTCCAGA
Source organism: Tillus elongatus (assembly GCA_964006375.1). Lineage (NCBI taxonomy): Eukaryota > Metazoa > Arthropoda > Insecta > Coleoptera > Cleridae > Tillus > Tillus elongatus. The sequence continues at coordinate 43,778,708 of OZ023269.1, forward strand.
GTTGGTAATTTTTAGGTCGAAGTGTGCCCTAAATTGGACTGAAAATCGACTAACAAGCCCAGATACCTGTAATACCTACTTTAAGGTAATTTATTACCTAATATTAACCTGCCATATATCTCTGTGGTATAGTAAATTGGAGGTCTTCTTATGAAGTCCAGCTTACATATATATTACCAATTTCAGTGCAATACAGCACAGGAAATATTTTGGGAACTGAGCTAACCTAAAATGGCTTTCTGATCGGCTATAAAGTCATAATTACTGCAGAAATGGTCTTCCAAGTCAAATTGCCTACCTTCAAGTTGAAAATAGCAATAAAATCTGACTTGAAATAAAAATTGTCCTCAAAGTTCAAAGTGTACAGCCGTGAAATACATTTGTGAATCTTAAAGGTGTCAGTTGATAAACTTCATCAATTAAAGTTTATTCTTGTTGTAAATGTGCGTGCACCAGTAACAAATATAGTGTTACAATGCCCCCTTTGAAACCAATAAAAGTTTACAGACATACTACAAATTATTATAGAGTAGTAAAGAATGCTTGTATTCAGTTCGCTTCATATTAATTATTATTATTTCGATAATGTTCTCTGTGTAAATCCTAAAAAAGTATGACAACTTGATCGGCTACTACTTCATCCCTTTTCATGCCAATTGGAGTGAAGCATTGGCAACACAGTCAGCTGTCATGTTTATGTTTATTTACTTATTTTATTTTGTTTCTATTTTCTATTAGTGTCTATATATTATGGAATCAAAGACCAAAAGCGCTGTATAATCATTCCTATATGTCTCTCGGCTGTGCACGGATATAAGTAATATATATTTTTATAGACGAAAATGTTTCATTTCTAATAAATTCAAAGAAAATTCGTTTACCATATAGTTGAAATTCCCATAATAGGACAAAATGCCTTCAAAGTTTGGTTAGTTTGCCCTGTCATTAGGGATTGTGACTTATAGGTAAAAAAATAGGGCAAAATTAACTTTCAGGTCAATAATGTTTGAAGGTCAGCCATATTAATTTAATTTTGCGGTATCCATCTTGATTGTATTGGAAAATGAAAAATAATTTTTTGTTGAATAAAGTGTAATCAAATTTTAGTTCGAAAAAAACATTAAATAATGCTTGTATACCATGACGACAGGATAGTTTTGTGTTGTTTACATCACCAATCCTCCAAAATCAGAATTTCAATAATTTTGAATAATTTTTTATTTTCATTCGTCCTATCTTTTACACGGGCGCTCGAATTTTATCGCAGTATCATCATCATGTTAACAGAAAAAACATAACCGCAGTGGTTTTTTTCTTTATACAGTGCGAATCTCCTTGATCATTGTTCCAAATATTTAAAGTAAGTTCTTTGATCATTCAAGATGTCATTTTTTAACAAAGATGGACAATATCTCTACTACTCTACTGTTTGTTTATACATACATAACCACAGATCGTGAAGAACCGGATAATGTCACATGCGTAGTTCGTTGTTAAGAACGTCACAGCACTCGGCGCCTAGATGTCAGATTCAAGTAAAGCGTAGCACATATTTACCAATATATTACGTCCATTGGCCCAATGTTGAATGAAAATACCCTAAATAAAACTAAAACGCCTTGGCCGAAACGCCTTGCTGGACCTGTTATCGACTTCCATATTACTTTGACTTTATTCCCCACATTGGTAATATACATTTAAATTTTACTTGAAAATGACCTGTAGTGATTTGGTCGACGACCTATTGGTAGGGCGATTTTACGTCAATTTGACTTTAAATGTTGCTTGGGTTAGCTATAGAGTGTATCGTTTAATGGTATATAATTTTTGTCGAATTTTCGTAAAAAATCAATAAAGCTCAATATATCCGTTATTATATAAGATATGAAAAAATTTTGTATATATTAATTATAGGGTGTCTTGAGCTACATCTTAAAATAATATTTCTACAATCTCAGGATGGCCCATAAGTCGTTGGTGATACAAATTTCCATTTTTTTTAAATCAAAAACGCCTTAAGTTATTGCATTTTTGCATTTTCCATCGAAATATAATGCATGTTTGTAAGAAAAGAAATTCTGGACGCAGCAAGTGCGTTATGGTAGCGAATTTTGATCAAATGTTTGATATTTGAACAGCTCAATTTGCTATTAACCTATAAGGTTGACCAAGAAACGTGTTTTTTCGGGAACACTTCAAGTTTACTTTTGGAAATTTTTGTACATTTTCACACAATAAAGTTATTTCGATGAAACAAGGCACATTGTTTTCACTATATAGGTTATACTGGTAACCAAATTTGATGCCTGCTTTCTTAAAAAAACACACACATATTTGTTATTAAAAACATTTTTATGAAAATTCACTACCATAACGCACTTGCTGTGTCCAGAATTTTTTTTTTTCAACTCCACTAAATTTCTCTGACCCTGTATGCAAAGTATTTTGTAGATTCAAAACAACTATAGATAAGCTTTATTTTTCATTATAAAAAAAGTTGATTGTTACCAAAGTGACAATTTAAGCGGTCAAAACATTTTAATGTCACACAAGTATTTCAAAAACAATAGTCCAACAACTTTATTCAAAAATTTTTTTAATAATTTGACTTTTTTAAGTTATCCCATTATTCCAAATATATGCCTGACTTTGTATATATATATATATATATATATATATATATATATATATATATATATATATATATATATATATATATATATATATATATATATACTTTAACAGATCCAAAACAAATATGGTTCAAGAGGCTTTAATTCGAGCTTATTTGAAGACATTTCTAGGAAGTTTGAGAGTCGCGACTTCTCTAATACCTAATGACCTGACCTGACCTGACCTGACCTGACCTGACCTGACCTGACCTGACCTGACCTGACCTGACCTGACCTGACCTGACCTGACCTGACCTGACCTGACCTGACCCTGTATGCAAAGTATTTTGTATATTCAAAACAACTATAGATAAGCTTTATTTTTCATTATAAAAAAAGTTGATTGTTACCAAAGTGACAATTTAAGCGGTCAAAACATTTTAATGTCACACAAGTATTTCAAAAACAATAGTCCAACAACTTTTATTCAAAAATTTTTTTAATAATTTGACTTTTTTAAGTTATCCCATTATTCCAAATATATGCCTGACTTTGTATATATATATATATATATATATATATATATATATATATATATATATATATATATATATATACTTTAACAGATCCAAAACAAATATGGTTCAAGAGGCTTTAATTCGAGCTTATTTGAAGACATTTCTAGGAAGTTTGAGAGTCGCGACTTCTCTAATACCAATTTTTTATGAAAGTTTGTTAAAATTGTCTCTGGTTTTTTAATTATATTCAATATAACTTGCCAGGAAGCATAGCAAACGATAAATAAAATCGTTATTTAATCACTGCTAATAATAAGTATACTTGGAGAACCCAAATCACCATAATACATCTTGTTAAAGGCCCTACGTTCGTTTTAATAACCACGTTAGCATCATCAGAGGTGGTATTCTGTGTCAAATTCACTTGAATTTATTAATAAAGTTAAAGATGTAAGGTGAGATTTTTATATTATTTGACGTGGTGTTATTTTTTCCTAGTGTACCCACAAAACAAACGCTAGAGTATTTGGAACAATTGTTAAAATTGAACAATATAAGTGAAGATGTTTGCCAAGAATATTTAACTGTGACTAGCCTTTGTATAAAACAAAATATTTTCCAATTTAACAATGCGTTTTTTTAACAAACTGAAGGCACGGAATCAAGCAATCCATTATCTCCTTTTATTGCAGAACTCTTTATGAGTAGATTTGAGACGGATTTAAAAAATAATAATGGGTATTTCCCTAGAGTTTCATTTCGTTACGTGGACGATATTTTTGCAGTGGTTGACACAAATATATGCAAGGTTGAAGAATTTACTGAAAAACTAAATAGTCAATTTGATTCAATAAAATTTACCCATGAAATAGAAATCAACAATAAACTTCCTTTTCTAGATGTACTAGTTATTAAAAATAATGACTCGCTTGATTTCGATGTCTACAAGAAGGAAACTGCCACTATTAGTTACATTCCAAACGACTCACATCATACGTTTGCACAAAACACGACTAACTTCAATTTTTTGGTAAATAGATTAACACATTTCCGTTAAGTAAACGTATATTTAATATAGAATTAAACTACATAAAAAACTTGGCGAGATATAACAGTTATTCGGATTGTTTAGTGGAAAAATTCGTTAACAAACAGAGCACAAAGAAAATTATATCTGAATGCACCACATTTAAGAAATATAAAATAGAGAGAAAATTTGTGTGTCTACCCTATGAACCATGTAACACAAAGGATTTGGAAAGTATTTTTAAGAAAGCCGATTTACATTTGACTTTTTCGACGAAAAGTAATTTAAGAAATTTGTTGGGTAAAACGAAAGACAAACAAAGCCACTGAAATGTCAGGTATTTATAAAATAGGTTGCAAAGATTGTAATCTAAAATACGTGGGTCATACCATATTTACGATGTGGTACGGTAGACAAATCCTGTGTGGCACAATATATATGAGATAATAATCACCACATTGACAAGGAAATTTTGAAATTTGTCAAAAATGTTAGACATCAAATTATGCTTGACGCTTATGAAAGCGTATATATATATATATATATATATATATATATATATATATATATATATATATATATATATATATATATATATATATATATATATCAAGATCGATTAAGAACAAAACGTCATTCAACTGTTCGGCACCTCTGGTTTCAACTTCTTTCACTTTGCATTTGGCCAGCTAAACACTCCTAATCTGTCGGGTCGAATAACAAAATATGGTCAATAACCTCGTGCAGTCTATAGAGATAATAGGCTCCAAGTTGTGTTCTTGACTTAAAAATCCCCATTCCTTTTCTTTTTTATCTAAGAAATCAAGATGAATACTTGTTTTTATGTAGAATTCTAGTTAGAATATTCATCCTCTATTAAAGTTAGCATTGTGTGCAAAACGATCGTTTTCACTTTAAAAAAGATGTGCGGCAGTTGTCGGTTTGCTCGCCAGATGTGCTTGTCGCTGCTCATCACAGGCTCCAGTATTCACATAGCGAATTTACAGATCAATAAAAAACGTAAGCTTCCTTAAATAACGCGGCACCTTTCATTTTAAGGCCGTTATTCTTTAAATTAGATAAAAGCTCATAAATTTGTCAACTAGGAGTTTAAAGTAGTCAATCTCGTCCGTTCAATATACACAATAGACAAACGATTGGTCTCCGACTACAATTGTACCTTCGGTTTAGTTCTTCTATCTAGGTATCATATGGATGTTATTTGTAGCTCTTAATTTAGCTTGGAATTTTTTCATCCTCTAATGATGCTAACGTGGTTAGTGAAACGATCGTAAGGTAAAACACATAAAAAATATGTGTTGTGATGATTTGGGTTCTTCAAGTGTACTTATCAGCGCTCATCACAGGTTCCAGTTTTCACATAGTGAACTATTAAAAAATATGGAAAAATCGTACTTATCAACGCACTTTTTAGTGATTTTTTTTTTTAATTCACTAATACAGAGGTATCGATGGTGTGAGACTTTGCAAAAATTCTTTCAAATGACTGCGAACTAGGACCCCTAGAACCCATATCCGGGGTCAGTTTCAATTTTTATATTATTATATATATATATATATATATATATATATATATATATATATATATATATATATATATATATATATATATATTCGGACGGGGTTTTCCGGGAAAATTTTGTATCCGAAAGTAAAAAAGCTGTTTTAATGAAATTTAGTATATATGTTTCCCCAGGAGAGATCTTACTACGTACCAAAATTCAACTTTCTAAGTTAAGAGAAAATTGGGTTATTCAAATTTTTAATTTTCTTTCGAAAAAAAATTTTTTCTCCGAAAATTACGTTAATTAAGTTATTTTAATGAAATTTTGTGGATATCTTGCCTTAGGAAAGACCTTACTACGTATTCAAATTAAACTCTCTAAGTTTATAGAAAATTGAGTTATTTAAATTTGAAGCATTAAATAAAAATTCACTACCATTACGCATTTCCTGCGTCCCGAGTTTTTTGTTTTTCTTAAATCATTTGTGCCTAAAAGTAAAGCTAAATTTTAAAACCTGACTTACCAGCCGCGGCGTTTAGTAGCAAAAACGGTTTCCACTGAAGCCAACCCGTATACCATGCAATGCTAGGGAGGTTAAACATCCCTAACCTTCTTACAGAAAGGCAGGGTTCGGCGAAATTTCCAGGATAATAGCAATATTATATATTAATACAAACTGCTCGCCGGCGTCTAAATTGCCTCTATTTCCGGAAATAGACCGACGTTAAATAAAAGAGAAAAAATTCTGGCTTTAACGAAATGTGTAGCCTATTTAACAGTACTGCACTGAAAATTCTGGCAATGACAAAATACTTAAGAATACAATTTTATATTTATCCCTTGAATTAGGAGTGATAAATGTCGTAATAAATAAACATTTAAATTAAAAACGTAATGGAAAGTAATTAAATATAATTTATCAACAGTTATGAGGGTATGCTGGAAAATGAGTATCGTATTAACTAGAAAAATGAGAACATTAAATGCGATGTAGATTGCCTAAAAAAATTATATCATATTAAAAGGGATGCTACAAAGTACATGGCGTTTTTTGTTTTGTTCAAAAGCCAACACGTTATATCAAAAGTTAGAAGCGTTATAATTTTCCCCTGCATTTATAATTCAGAGAAAACCTTTCATAAATTAGGAGAGAACTTATAGAGGCGCATCTGTTTTGTCTACGCTTGGAACATTAACTACTTTTTGCTACTCTTCTGATATTACTTATAAGTTCATTTATGTTATGCATGCTTAAATATAGTGTGAGCAATTTTTGAACAGCAATCTGCTGCAAGAACGCGTGCCTCTGCACCGAAGGGTTCTGGGTTCGTTTCCCAGGGTACCCCTTTAACTTTTTAGTAAAAACTGTAATAAATTAACATAAACCGAGGTTCTGGCATTGTATCAGGGCAAGTCTGAGAACGTCTGTACATTCCGCCATTTGGAGGGGGCGTAAATCCGTCGGTCCCGTGTCCATGCGATGTTGGACACGTTAAAGATCCATACCCTTTTTACCTAAAGGCAGGGGTTCGGAAAAATTTCCAGGATAGTGAGGTAAAACTGCCCCCTAGCGTCGGTTATTGGCCATAGTCGCGGAAATAGGCAGACGCTAAAAGTAAAAAAAACACTTTTAAAGCGGACGGTTTCTTTCGAATAACTGGTGCCAAGTACCGGAAATCAAACGTAAGTTTTTATAGTTGTTTCAGTAACATCCAGAGAAAACTATTGCGTCTTGCTAAATTTAACTTTTCCTTGATATAGTAAGTCCCACAAGCATCAACAATCGCAGTTTTAATGTCTGGCCCTTATTACACAAAGTCCTAAAGAAAGGGACATAGTTGTTTGAAAGATCATATATTTTTGAAATATTTATTCCTTTATCATTATGATTAAAATCACAAGCTTCTATTTACCTTCTCGGATTGTTTGCGAATTTGTTAGTCTTTATAAGTTAGGTGGTAACGCAGCATACGCTATCTGTCATTATCATAAATTCAATATCGCGCAAACGCTCGAAGATGGCTGATTTTTATCTTCTCACAATCGCCCTAATATAGATATCAAATTGAAGGACTTTACGAGTAAAATACAGCAGACCGTGTAATACTTTGATAAATATAGAATGACAGACGACGCGAGATGACAGAATATTTCTTCTATGACAAACCTCTGGATATGTGTATCAAATCGAAGGGCTTCATAAGTAAATACAGGAGACTAGGTAACAATTATAGTAATTTAAAATGGCAACCAACACAAGAGAATGGTGGATATCTTGCTCCAGAACCCCCTTTGTATTGATATTAAGTGAAAGGGCTCCACTAGTTAAATACAGTAGGTTATTTGGAGCGTTCATAGTTTCAATATGGCGGCCGACGCAAGATGGCAAAATATATGTTTCCTTACAACCCCCCTGACATCAAAAGAAAGGGTTTCACGAGTAAAATACCCAAGCAACATTTAAAGTGAAATTGACGTAAACTCGTCCTAACAATAGGTCGGCGACCAAATCACCACAGGTCATTTTCAAGTAAAATTTAGGTATTTTACCAATGTGGAAAATAAACTAAAAGTACTAGGGAAGTCTATAATAGGTCCAGTAAGGCATTTCGACCAACGCGTTTTAGTTATATTTAGGGCATTTTCATTCTATATTGGGCCAATGCACGCAATTTATTGGTAAATACGTCTAAGGTTTTACTTGAATCCGACATCTTGGCGCAAGTGCCGTGAAATTCTTAACAACGAACTGCGCATGTGATATTAGTATGTAGGATCTGTGGTTATGTATATATTAACAAACCGTAGGTAATAGCAACTAGGTATGTCCATCTTTGTTTAAAAATGACAACTTGTTGAATCATCAAAGAAGATACTTTAAATATTTGAATAAATGATAACAGTAATTCGCACTGTATAAAGGAAAAAACCACTGCGATTATGTTTTGAGTAAGTTTTCGTACAAAAAATTACTAATGGGTAGATCCCGACTTTTGAATTTTGAAAAATTTTTTGCAAATGAGCCCGAACTAGGACCCCTAGAACCCATATCCGGGGTCAGTTTCAATTTATATATATATATATATATATATATATATATATATATATATATATATATATATATATATATATATATATATATATATATATATTTGTGTGTGTGTGTATCACACCGATAACTCAAAAAATAATGGGCCGATTTTGATAAAATTTGGCACATACCTTTCCTTTTAAATGGCTTGGATAAGTTCGTTAGTCAAGAAAATCGGACGAGGTTTTCCGACAAAATTTTGAGTTTTCATTCGACAAAAAATTATATCTCGGGAATTAACAAAGTAAGAGCAACTTTGGTACGCTGGTTCGTATCATCATAGGTAAGCTACCTATCAAAATTTAGCTCTGTAGGTTAAAGGACAAGAAAGTTACAGGCATTTAAAGAAAAATAAATTTGGGTTTTCCTCAAAACGTCCTAGTCGCGGTTTAAAACGTCAAAATTGGTAATATTTAGGCAATGAACCTGAAATTAATATCAGCTATAGAAAGAAAATGTCTCAAGAAGAATGCTTTACAAAGCCTGAACTCTTTCAGTCTTTCAATCGTCATTGTCCTTCATTTTACTAAAATATTCCCAGAATATTAATTTAAAATAGGCCCTTTCTCTGATGCTTTGACAGTAGTGTTGGCTATAGAGTTCACCGTTTAATGGTATATAATTTTTGTCAAATTTTCGTAAAAAATCATTAAAGCTCAATATATCCGTTATTATGCAAGTTACGAAAAAAAAAATGGTATACATTAATTATAGGGTGTCTTAAGCTACATCTTAAAAAATATTTCCATAATTACAGGGTGACCCATGAGTTGTTGGTGATTCAAATTTTCTTCTTTTTTTTCTGCTAACATGATTATGATACTTTGATATAATTCGAGCGCCTCTGTAAAAAGTAAAATTAGTTAAAATTAAAAACTATTTAAAATTCTTGAAATTCTGATTTTGAAGATAGGTGATGTAAACAAGACAAAACTATCCTACCCTTATTGTATACAAGCATTATTTTATGTTTTTTCAAGTTAGAATTTAATTACACTAGATTTAACAAAAAATAGTTTTTAGTTTTTCAATGCAATCAAGATGGATACCGCAAGCATAGTTTAATATGGCTACCGTTGTAACAGTTTTGAGTTGAAAGTAAATTTTGCTCTATTTTGTTACCTATAAGTCACAGTTCCCAATGACAAGGCAAACTAAGCAAGCTTTGAGGGCATTTTGTTCTATTATGGGAATTTCAACTGCATGGTTAAAGAATTTAGTTTAAATTTATTAGTAATCAAACATTTTCATGTATCGATATATATATATATATATATATATATATATATATATATATATATATATATATAATGAACCTGAAATTAATATCAGCTATAGAAAGAAAATGTCTCAAGAAGAATGCTTTACAAAGCCTGAACTCTTTCAGTCTTTCAATCGTCATTGTCCTTCATTTTACTAAAATATTCCCAGAATATTAATTTAAAATAGGCCCTTTCTCTGATGCTTTGACAGTAGTGTTGGCTATAGAGTTCATCGTTTAATGGTATATAATTGTTGTCAAATTTTCGTAAAAAATCATTAAAGCTCAATATATCCGATATTATGCAAGTTACGAAAAAAAAATGGTATACATTAATTATAGGGTGTCTTAAGCTACATCTTAAAAAATATTTCCATAATTACAGGGTGACCCATAAGTTGTTGGTGATTCAAATTTTCTTTTTTTTCTGCTAACATGATTATGATACTTTGATATAATTCGAGCGCCTCTGTAAAAAGTAAAATTAGTTAAAATTAAAAACTATTTAAAATTCTTGAAATTCTGATTTTGAAGATAGGTGATGTAAACAAGACAAAACTATCCTACCCTTATTGTATACAAGCATTATTTTATGTTTTTTCAAGTTAGAATTTAATTACACTAGATTTAACAAAAAATAGTTTTTAGTTTTTCAATGCAATCAAGATGGATACCGCAAGCATAGTTTAATATGGCTACCGTTGTAACAGTTTTGAGCTGAAAGTAAATTTTGCTCTATTTTGTTACCTATAAGTCACAGTTCCCAATGACAAGGCAAACTAAGCAAACTTTGAAGGCATTTTGTTCTATAATGGGAATTTAAACTGCATGGTTAAATGTATCGATATATATATATATATATATATATATATATATATATATATATATATATATATATATATATATATATATATATATATATATATTACTTACATACGTACACACTGGAGAGGCATATAGCAATGATTGTATAGCGTTTCCTGATCTTTAATTCCATAATATGTTATAGACACCAATAGAGCGAAAATAAGTAGATAAACATTAACATATGACACCTGACCGTGTTGCCAATTCTTCGTTCCATTGGTATAAAAAGGGATGTATTATATTGAAGGGGTAAACGTGTTCATTTCAAAACAGCAGGTTTTCTTTCATATAGTAGTAGCCGATGAAGTTGTCATATGTTGTTAGTATTTACACAGAGACGTTGACTGAATAATAAGACTTTTATTAAATAAGTTCATTATCTGAAACACCTTCAACGTTCACAAATTGATTTAACTGCTGTACACTTTGAACTTTGAGGACATTTTTATTTGAAGTCAGATTTTGTGGGTATTTTCAACTGTGATGTAGGCAATCTGACTTGGAAGACCACTTCTGCAGTAATTAGGACTACACGGTCAATCAGAAAGCCATTTTAGGTTATCTTAGTGCCCAAAATATTTCCTGTGTTGTACTGCAGTTAGATTGGTAATATATGTGTAATCTGGACTTCATAAGAAGACCTCCAATTTACTATACCACGTATTGCAAGTTAATGTAAGGTAATAAATTACTTTAAAGTAGGTATTTTAGGTATCTGGACTTAGTAGTCAGTTTCCAGTCCAATTTAGGGCACACTTCGACCTAAAAATTACCAATTGTAGAATTGAAACTCAAGATTATATTTATGTATATTATAGGTAAAATTGAACCAAGTTTTTACCAATTTAGCTATATGCAAGTTACTGACTTTGGAGTAATTTTAATAGTCAAAAATAGGCTAATTGGGAGCTGCATTCTCAAATTTGTAGTGATTATGACACTGAAGCCAACATTTTGGTTAATTATAACTAAATTACAACTTGGTTAGGTTATTTGGACTCTAGTGATGGTTAATATGCCTTAATTTGTTGCTTGGGATAGCGTGCACCAGGTGGAGCTTGTATTAATTAAAGATAGCGACGATATATTTCTTTCTCAACAACCTCCTTGCTATGGGTCTCGAACGGAAGGGCTTTACGAAATATAGTAGGTTTATACTTCTTTTAATAAGTTTTCATTTTGTCTTAATTGCGTGGAAATATATTTTTCGGCGAATTTCCTATAAATAATTAGACCTTGAGGAGTTCGCAACTTTTAAATTTCTTCAAATGAGCGTGAACTAGGACTACTAGAACCCATATTCGGAATCAGTTATATTTTTACATATTGGTACAAAGATATAAAAGTCACTCTGATAAGTTAAAGGAGAATAAGCCGATTTTGATTAAGTTTCCTAGGTAATAATTCGTTAGTCAAGAAAACCGGACGAAGGTTTCTATTATAAAACGTAAACAACACCCCAAAACTAATTTAAAACAATAAAAAGTGTTAAGCATTTGTTAAAAAAAGCAGTCTCGGTGCTTCAGTGGTAGGAACGTGTGTATCTAAAGCGAAGGGTACTGGATTGGATTTCCAGCGTTTCCTTTGCACTTTGATGCTTTAAAATTAACATGAAACGGGGTTGCAACATCATATTTGAGCAAGTTGAATGTTTGCACGTTCTCCCTTCGGAGAGGGCGTAACGCCGTCGGTTCCGTGACCATGCAATATTGGGCACGTTAAAGATCCCTACCTTCCTTACAGAAAGACAGAGGTTCGGCAAAATTGCAAGGATAGTGAGGTGAACTTGTCTCCTGGCATGGGTGATTGGCCATAGTCGCGGAAATAGACCGATGTTAAAGAAACAAAAATATACACATGTGTGAAAAAAGATGTGGTTGCCACTGGTGGTTACAGGGGGGAACAAACCAAGATACATATTATGTGTGGTTAACAAAGTCTATCAAATCGTACAGAGGAAGATAAGTTTTTCTCGGCAAAAAGGTTTAAGAACAATAAGAAAAATTACTTTTAGAATTGTATACTTTTTCTTCTGAGAATCGGATATTCGCCGATGCCACTCAATCTATAATAGGCAATTTAATAACTAGACTAGATTGTTTCCCGCCTCATGGCGGAAATGGAATGCCGCCGCTAATCTTACCTGAAATTCCGGAAATTTGTATCTACCTTTCCTACTAATACATTAGTAGAATGCATTTCGAAGCTCGTTTCAAGTGCATCAAATATTTTATAAGGTACCTTAATAGAATTGGGAGTTCTATTAATAATCAATTTGGCAGCCATTATTATTACTATTTAGCATTATTTATTTTGAAAATAAAAGCATTGTTTGTATATGTGGCCAAAGACATATGTGTAAGGTCAGTGGCGTGCACTCGCAAATCGCGCGACACATACACACATATAACTGCCCTACTAAGACAAAAGGTCGTAAGTGCAGAATGTTAAGTTTTGAGTTATTAAAAGCTTCGTGAAATAGCAAAAGCCGTCAATATAAGTAAATATATAATTTATTTTCTTTATATTAAAATTGTATTAAATTAAACAACACCTAAGTTAAAACGGCAAAATAATATATCTCCCCTAGTTTATAAGTAAGTTTGAAATTTGTAAGATACGACTTTTGGACTCAGTAGCGTCACTGCTGTTTGCAAATATCACGATTAAGTCAAATAATCGTACCTGCATTAATATTTCTCTTAAGCATATTTTATGCAACCCAATACCATGTACATAGTGTAATAGTTCAGTCCGTGCAAGTTGGTTTCAAAAATGAATGCAAAGTCATCTTGGTTTATTTCGATAGGCTACAGTCTTACTGACAAGTCATTCAAAATAAAATAAACATCGCAATTTCGGCGAAAATACTGGCTTACAATTAAAATTTATATAAATGCATGATTCAAAAACGATGGAACATGTGTAAAAAATAGCTGTCCCCGGCTGAATTATAACTGTTTACTCCTAGTCCTAAAGACCACTAATTGTCCATGTCACTGTCTACTGTACTTTCGCTTGAAACAAGCAGTCTTTTCCAGAATTTCATTCGATCTTTGGGTACAATATCTGGGAGTTTCTGTAGTAAGTCATTATTTTCCTCGACTGTAACTCCTCTTGATCGGCTGCAACTTGTTGATGCTGGTAGACCTTCTTTGAAGTATCTTGCCATCAAAAAAATTTATTGCATCAGGTTTCCTCCAAAATTGGTCTTATGTTCTAGATTTCTGCTTGCTTTGGTACAATTTATTTGGACCACATAAGATAAATAAATTCTAGGTGCTAGTCGACTGAGTTTATACGAAAAGTCTGGGTAATTATAAAAGTCATTCACTCTCATATTTACGACTTGGACACGAGAGTTGTTACTAATTTGCATATTTTCAACGAAACCAGCGAAATCTAAAGCTTTAAATTTCTTTTTTAAGACTGTTTACCTGATGCTGGAATGAATCTGTCGACAAGAAGGTGGGGCCTGGTTTAAAATATTTAATCTCTAGAGATTCTAAAGAAACTTCTTCGATGTTTACTATATAAAAAAAGAAACCATAAAAAGGCCAGTCTTTGTTTTAAAACGCACAGTTATCAAGCCAGACTCCCATTTCACTTACGTTTTTGTCAAAATAAGGCGTAAAATGTCAATATGATATCGTCTTTAGATCTTCCAGCCACACCTTCATTGCAAATGATCGTAATTGGCGCCTTTGATTGGGTTTACTTCTCTAGCGGTATAAAAGTTTCATTGAAACAGATGGGTGTGAATATAACTTCTTTGAACATCTCGCAATCTATTCATCCTCTGATGATGCTAACTTTGTTAGTGAAACGATCATCAGGTCTTTTTTAAATGTTTTGTGGTGATTTGGGTTCTCCAATTGTGCTTCAGTTTTAAGTAGGGTTTATGTTTTCCAACTTCTAAGTTACTTTCGTTCGAAAATTTAACAATGTGGGGTATCAAAATTGTGATGGTATGTAGACAGTTCAGTTGTCTATCCAAATGTAAAAAAGTGGGGGATTTCATTAAAAAAAAGACGATGACGTCATATTTGAAAAGAAAAAGTGGGAGGAACGTAAATTTTATGCAAAAATGTGTACTTTTGAAAACATTTCGTCAAATCTCTCAAATTTTAATGGATTTATTCCATAATTTTGCTGCTGACTGTGTAGTAAGTTTTATTAATACCTTATCTTCAATTTTTTGTAGAACATATTTTTTTCGGAGAAATTAACTTGGCTGCCCAGGCCAGCTGACTCATGATTTGAGGAAAGACATACACCTACAAAGTTTCCCTAAAACCTACCCCTATGCAGGCTGGTCCAAAAGAGTAATATACAGATGAGCCGTAGATTCTTAGCATCAAAGTATTACGATTTTTCCAGACTTAACTCAGTACAAAAGTTAAAATGAAAAGAGTTAACTGATGTTTCAATAACAAATTCAATTTCGATTTTCGTCAATATTTTTAAAAGTATTCGACGCATTGTATTGAAAATTGGTCAAGATGAGTTCTCGTAGTGATAAAAACGATTAATTTCCAATTGGGTTCTAGAGAATAGAAAGCAATGCTTACGGTACCTATTACGTTGTAAAAATACACACACACATGTTCTTATCTTTGATTATAATATACGAGGGTCTATCAATAAATACCCTTGTTAGGATTGAAGGGGCAAGTTTTCCAATAATTTTATGTTTTATTTCTTCACATAATCTCCTCTCAGGTCGATATACTTCTCCCTGCATTTTTCCCACTTCTTAAACCCCTCCAAAAATACAATTTGTCAAACTCTTCAAAATACCCTTGTGTCTCGGCGATAACCTTCTCGTTTGAGCTAATTTTGTTTTATTTGAGCCATGTTTTCCTGTTGAGGAACAAAACGAAGTTCGTAGCGCGGTTCATGCAATTTGGTCGCGACGATTCCGATTTAATGTGCTGGTTTGTTATCGTTGTTAAACAGCACTCTTATGCTAGCCAAATAGTGCGTCTCTCATTTCATTCCGCATCGAATCGGTTTAGTAATTTACTGTAGCACTGTCTTATGATCGTTTTTCTTTGCTGCGAAAAGTCCTTGATGATTCGAATTTCAAAAAAATAGGGCTATGGTCTTCCAACCGATGGGACCGTCTTTGCTCTCTTCCAAGCAGATTCACTTCAAAACTCCATCGTTTTGACTGTCGCTTGGTTTCTGGCGTATAATGATGTATCAAGGTTTCATCAACGGTGATCGCTCGATGCAAAAAATCCTGTAAATGTCGCTTAAATAAGCACTGCTTTGACCTTGACAGCCGTATTCGCTTGTTGTCAACCCTGGTAAATCGCGGCACCCATCTGGCTAACACCTTTCTCATACTTACTGCCTACTTCGCGCACTTTAGTTCGGAGGTCAGTGAGAATTAGGTCGTGAAACTTTTCAACGATTTCTTCGGTAACCACGTCTACCGGGCGACCTGTCCGCTACTCATCAAAGACGGATGTACGACCGTGTTAAATTCGTCGAACCACTATCTCACGATTGTCATATATGGTAAAGGGTTCGTATAGACAGCATTCAAATTCGCTTCTGTCTCCTCGCATGATTTTTCATTCAAAAATAAAAAGTCTGGACATAGCAAGTGCGTTACGGTGGTGAATTTTTAAAGAGATGATTTGGCACCAAAAATTTTTATAACTTTTTTTATTGCAACATAGAAATATAAATTTCGCTATATAGTTTCCTTTTGACATCACAAGCTCACGTACCAAATTTGGTTAACATAGCTTTTTATTTTTGGAGATAATTTTTTTTTTCGAAAGAAAGCACAAAATTCTCTCAGAAAACCAAGGTTGATTTTCATGGCTAACAAACTTGTTCAAGCTACGTGCAAAGGGAAGGTACATACCAAATTTTATCAAAATCAGCCTATTATTTTTTGAGTTATCGGTGTCATACACACACACAAATATGGGTTCTAAGGGGCCTAGGTCACGCTCATTTGAAGAAGTTTTTTCGAAATTCAAAAGTCGGGATCTTCCCATTAGTGAATTTTTTCTAAGAAAATTCACTAAAAGCGAATTACGGACCAA
This sequence comes from Tillus elongatus, assembly GCA_964006375.1. Taxonomy (NCBI): domain Eukaryota; kingdom Metazoa; phylum Arthropoda; class Insecta; order Coleoptera; family Cleridae; genus Tillus; species Tillus elongatus. Next base: position 43,795,675 of record OZ023269.1, read on the forward strand.
TATTTTAATTTTTCCATTTTATCGAAACACGAAACACGTGTGATACAACTGGCTTGCTAAACAGAAACTAAACAATAAATTAATCTGGAATTTAGTATGGTGTCGTTTAACAGATGACATTATACGACGGTGATACCAACTTTCTTCAGCAACACCACATGTCTTCAAACCGGGGCACTTATTTATGGACCCTTGTAGTATCTCCTTAAATATTCTTGACAAAAAAAGGTATACCCCTTAAATGACGCTAGCGTCAACCATTTCAGAAATATTTGAGATTTTACACGTTCCTCAGATCATATACTATTTACGGCATAGTAGGCGTCTGGCATAAACAAATTTATGACTCTGTTCGTGTCAAAGTTGCGCCCTGGTGTTATTTTAATAAGCTTTTGTGCCCGATTACCTAAAGTATACAGCGGCTTAATGGCTTCTGCTGATGCTCTGTGTACTAAGATTTTTGGTTCATCTCGCACAACTAAATAGTTTTGAAAACAGTGGCCAACAGCAGCTTCATATACAGGCTGTCGAATTTAAAACTCCATGCGCCATTTTCTTCAAAACTTAAATGGGATTTTTGAAAATGGTTTAATTTGTTAGACTAAGGACGACAAAGGCTTGAACTTAGCGGAAAAATTTGTTTTTGTTATTACACATTTAGATCGCGCTGCTGAGCAAAGAGACCTTTCGATCCTCAGATCATTGAAATAGGTTGGATTTATTAGAGAATTGAAATCCAAATAAATTTGTATTTATTCATTACTTTGATAAGATCAAGCGCTTTTTAGATATTTGAGGTAAAGTGGTAAAGTCCTGGACACTAGGTTACGCTTTGATCAGATGTTTCAGTTTCTCCTAGCACCTTTTGCTTCTTAAACCTGCCTTGATTCCTCAAGTTTGCGCACAAACTTGGAAATGCTTATAGAATCTGCTATTATTGTTTTTGATTACTTGTTTGAATTTTCTTATTTAAGTCTCGGACTTTTGGTATAAAACATACTGTAAAATTTTCTTCAATAAACATTATATCACAAAAAAATGCGTTAAGAGATACAAATTTCTGAATTTCTTAAACCACTATTTATTCAGTTTATATATGTTGTGTGGTAATGGACAAAAGATGATATGGCTAAAACTTTAATGTCATTAACCATAGATTTTTTTTAATTACTTCATCGTTTGTTAAATTTATATCCAAAAAAGTGAATATAATGTCATTTCTCACAGTCTTTACATATTCCCTAATGTGAACCTACCTTCCATTATATATTATTTTTATATTATCTCTCTACAATTTTAATTTTAGACGTGTGGTTGTATTTAAAAAACTTCTTCAAAACGTGTGATGCTTCTGACTGTACAAAAATACAGTCTGTCCAATTTTAATTAAAACAAAATAGTCATTTCGGGTAAAACCGGAGGTTGTCCCGTACCCTGACTACGGTGGCTTATTATTATTCATTTAATTATGTAAAATATTCGCAAGAACCTAGTTTTCAGTACATGTATTAAAAAAGTTACGGAGCTTTTTATCCTGTAAGCAGTGCCACATTTAACCCCAAAAATCAAAACGAGGGTTAATTTTATAAAAGTTATAAGTCGGAACAAGTTTAGTCGTAATTTAATTATCCATCAAACGATATATATATATATATATATATATATATATATATATATATATATATATATATATATATATATATATGTATATATATATATATATATATATATATATATATATATATATATATATATATATATATATATATATATATATATATATATATATATATATATATATATAGGGTGGCGCATTGAGAACGAAACAGACCGATTTGCGTCCAGATAATTTTTTTTAAACGCTGACACACGTCAATTTTAATATTGAGGGGACATGTTTTGACATAAAACTCAACTTTGTCACATCAACCCCTTAACTGTGGTGATAACAACCCGTATATTTCAAATAGGGAACATGGGTCGAGTGATACATTATTTGAAAGCTCTTTCTTTTCTGAATTCAGCACACTAATTTTTTTGACTTTATTAACTTGTTCAAAAATTATTTACAGTTGAAGATGCAGAAACGCATTTCACTCATTCCGATAAGAAATGTGCTGATAGTCAATGTTTTGTTGGTTTGTAAACAAAAAATTGACTATCAGAACATTTCTTATCAGAATGAGAGAAATGCGGTTTATTATTTCAGTTTATCGGTCGGTTTGATACTTGATAGTACTACCGAAAATTAATTTCACAATGGTGTATTCTGTAGAAGAAAGAGTTGAAATAATTACTCTTTTTTTTCAAAAACGATAACTGTGCCAACCGTACTGCAAATTTGTTTAATGAACGACATCCGAACAGACATGTTAACAGATAATACATTTTGGAGTTAGTTGCAAAGTTTCCACAAAGTGGTTCAGTAGCCAACAAAAAACGGGATCCTGAACGTGAATTTCCGGTTAGAAATGAGACTAGTGAGATTGAAGTTTTAAGACAAATTGCTGCAGACCCAACTTTGAGCACGAGAAAATTGGCCACTGTTTCAAACATCAAAAGAAGAACTATTCAGCGAATATTGAAGCATCATAAATTTCACTCGTATAAAATTAATCTTGTACAATAACTGAATGAAGATGATTTTGATCGGCGGCTGGAGTTTTGTGAAGTTATGACTGCACGAATAGCTGATAACGCAAACTTTCTGTTCAATATCTGTTTTTCAGACAAGTGTACGTTTTTAGTAAACTCTACAGTCAATCGTCATAATTGTCGTTATTGGGCAGATAATAATCCAAGAAATTTTCACGAAGTCCACACTCAAACTCCACAGAAATTGAATGCCTGGAGTGGCATTTTTGGAGACCGTTTAATCAGACCAATTTATCTTGATGGCAATTTGAGTGGCAAAACGTATTTGGAGGTACTAGAAGATATCGTTTACCCTCTACTAATTGACATTGTTGAAAATGATGATCGCTATCAAGAAAAACAATTAGTGTTTCAACAAGATGGAGCTCCTCCGCATTTTTCACAACGTGTTAGGGAGTTTTTGAACAGAGAGTTTCCAGGACAATGGATTGGGCGTAGAGGTGCTATTAAGTTTTCCCCTAGATCACTGGATTTAACTCCTTTAGACTTCTTTCTATGGGGCCATTTAAAGAGTAGAATTTACGCAACAGAACCGGAGTCTATGGAGGAATTACGACTACGTATTGTTGAAGAATGCCGCCTAATACGTCCACAAATGCTCCAGAATGTCAGAGCTCGTTTTGAACAAAATTTGTACTTTTGTATGGAAGCTGGTGGTCAACAATTTGAACACTTACTTAACTCAATAAACATTTTTGAACGTTTGGTTTTGTTTTTAAGTTTTTTTAAACAAAAAATTGACTAATTAGTGCATTTCTTATCACAATGAATGAAATAAGTTCTTGCAGCTCCAAACGAGTTCATAAAACTTCCAAAAAAATTTGTGTTCTGAATTCACAAAAGAAAAAGCATTCAAATGATGTAACACTCGACCCATGTTCCCTATTTAAAATATAAGGGTTGCTATCACCACCCTTAAGGGGTTGATGTGATAAAGTTGAGTTTTATGTCAAAACATGTCCCCCACAATATTAAAATTGACGGGTTTCAGCGTCGCTTAAAAAAATATTCTCTGGACGCAAATCGGTCTGTTTCGTTTTTAATGCGCCACCCTATATATATATATATATATATATATATATATATATATATATATATATATATATATATATATATATATATATATATATATATATATATATATATATATATATCTGTGTGTGTGTGTGTGTGTGTGTGTGTGTGTGTGTGTGTGTGTGCGTGTGTGTGTGTGCGTGCGTGTGAGTGTTTTGGTGCGTAGCGTTGTTGTATAAACTAAACTACATGTCAAAATTTAGATCTCTATGTTACATAAAAAAGTTATATGTATTTCTATAAAAAAAATGTTTTGAGCCAGATCATTTCTATGAAAATTCACTAACATAACGCACTTGCTGTGTCCGGACTTCTAATATACTCATCTATGTTTTACATTAAATAAAGTACAGTAACGATATACCCCTATGTACGGGGTAATAGATAATCAAGTTTAAACTAGGTAATATAAAGTTAGTTATCCTATCACCCAAGTTATAATTATCCATGATATTACACAACGGCTGGATAAGCAACAGTAATTTAATTTAGCGATGACTACTTAATTAATATTCGACAAGACAGGACAGTTGCGTGTCTTCTACATAGATAACATACAAAGCGTAGTAACTTATACTATTTCCTTACCTTGTAGTTGTAGTTTATATTGGCAATATGTCTTGTTGCAAGAGGAACTTCAATCAGCAGTGTACCGCGTGTATGTTTTTCCAATAAAGACCTGCCAAGTTTCGTTGAACTTCTGCTATCCAATAGAGCCGTTCTCTTGAACCAGAATAGTTTGATATACCTATTATGGACGTATCTAAAATAGAAAATCAAATTTAGTTACACCATATGTGACTATTCCTGACACTTATGTAAGTATATTAAATCTACAGAAGGTCTACTCTAAAAGAAAATAACATATCGAGGGTGATCTTGTTTTATATCGAAAAACTTTTCCAAGTTACAGAACTCAATAAAATAACTACCTTTTATATGGACTGCCAACACAGTCGTTTTAAAAATATAAGTGGTTAACGGACACCTTTGTAATATCCGTGTTTAATTATTACACAATTATTTTGCTACGTACTTACGAACCGACACACAGTGTGCTCAGTTTAAGGTGCAGTACATAGGGGCCTCGGAACGGCAAAAGATGAGAACTTGATTAAACTGGACGAAAATTACGGAATATCGACGGCGTCTCGCATTTGTTCCAAGCTTAAAAAACTATATTTTAGGTCGCTAGAAATGACAAGTACAATTTTGAGAACCCAATTCATCACAATACAGTTTGTAGACCTGACGATCGTTTCTCTAACAAAGTTAGCTTCATCAGAAGGATGCATAAACTTTCTATAATCCCTCTGATGACGCTAACTTTGTTTTCTTTATTTCCTTATAGCTTCGCAGCTATCGATAATCGAAATCTCGAATACAACATACAATCGTAATTCCTCTTGGAGCATAAAATAGTGAGTAAGTTTAGAATCTGCCAAAGAGAACCAGACTTTGAGTGACCAGAGTAAGTCTTTATAAATCAGTGGCAAAGCAAGATAAGTCTCTGAATTTATCGTTTGTTTTAAGTTAAATAAATTATCTTAGAGTTCAGCAAAGACTTTGCGGATTGAAAGTTTAAAATGAATTGGTACTCAAACTTTAAAAGTATCAAATATTTATTCTCTTAGACAGAAATGATGTTGTTTGCTGAAATGATTTGAAGAGATGTCGGAAAATCACCAACACACCAGATGTATGTTCCGGCGATTACCAAAGAGTCCACTAAATTATGGACGCTTCCTCAAGCCCAAAATTAGGAGACTAACGCAGATGCTAACTTCACAAGCTAATATTTTTCAATTTTTAAAGTTATACTCAATTGACTAGTGGTATGCTGTAAATATTTTGTAGTGGATTATTTTTGTATAATTTTTTAAAATATGTTAGGTCTGCACATTTTTATTACTTTTATACAATGAATTCTAAAACTTATAATGCACAGAGCCGTTGCTACGTTTATTTGCGATTTTTTAGTAAAAAAAAAATAATAATAGAGAGGAATCGGCGGTGAGACATTTCTCAAATGAGAGCGAACTAGGACTCCTAGAACCCATGTCCGAGGTCAGTTTCAATTTATATATATATATATATATATATATATATATATATATATATATATATATATATATATATATATATATATATATATATAATCAGAACTAAATGGGACTAACGGTCATTATTATTAGGTTCCAAGATTTAAAGTCTCAATAAGGGCTATAGGCCTACAATTTAAAATGGGAATCAAAAGGCAGGTTCTTTGCGAAAACATGCTCTTTATTTCAAACCCTCTTTGGTGCTTCCTCAGGAACCTAGAAATAGTTACACCTATGATGTAAAATCCAAAATAACTTAGAACTACATACCGAAAGCTGAACAAAGTATGTGAAGCAGCCAGCATGGGAACACAACAAGGGAGTGAGGCATCTTGGTTTATCATACTTCACACACAACAAACCCACAGGACTGGATATAAAACCTTATTTACATGGTAACATTGTTAAAATAGGGTTAAAAATTAAAAACTTTCAGAAAATATTTTATACAAACATGTAGTTTATGAAAACCTGTTGATTGACAGCTTAATTTTCTGTCATGACATACGAGACAGGAGAGCCAACTGAGAGATGACAGACTGAGAACTTTCTGTCTGAAGGGCATAGAAGAAAACCTAAGAAAGTAAATGGGTTGAAAACCATTTACTTATAAAACTTTAAGAACCATTGACTGGAGAGACCAATTGGTGCGAACAGTTTTCAAAAATGGGACTTTATTCGCAGCAGTTGGTCTCTCCAGCCAATGGTTCCTAAAGTTTCATAAGTTAATGGTTTTCAAGCAATTTACCATCTTTGGTTTTCTTCTATGCCCTTCTGATAGAAAGTTCTCACTCTATCATCTCTCTGTTGGCATTGTCTGCCAGGAGAAAAGGAAAACGTTTCAGTTAGATTGCTGGTTTTTCTGCTTGAGTTGATGTTTTTACTAATGATTCTATGCTAGTTCGGTTTTTTTTTCAAAATAGGCAACATCGCAGGCCGAATAGCCTAGTTCAAGAGGCAAGTAACCTTTACAATTCGGATTAGGAGGCCACAGATTCGAGTCCCGTATTCAGAAAGTCGGTCTACCTCACTCAAATGTGGAAAGGCTGGCTTTTGTAACCTCTCTCACACAGGTATGAGACTTTTGGGTGTGAAGTTTGTCTACTGTGTTATTATTATCTACAAGTGAAAAGATATTGTAAAACCACGGAAACGAAATTTGGTACGCAGTTTTATAGGATAAAAAGTAAACTATATACTAAGATTTAGATCTCTATGTTTAAAATAAGCTATAGGCGTTTAAAGAAAACAATTTGGGTAGCACTAGTGGTCAGGAAAACACACAAGAGTAAAATATTATACTAAATACAGCGATTAAGTTTGGCGCAAAAGGGTCAAGAAATATAAAAAATTGCTACGAAAATTTTATTTATTTTTATTGTTAAAATGTCAAAGTTGCGAATGGATGCGTCAAAATTGGCAGGTTTTAGGCAAAGTACCTGAAACAAGTACAGGTTATATAGAGAAGTGTCGCTAGAAGTGTGTTTTACAAAACCTTAAGTTTTAGCTTTAACCGTCAATATCCTTTATTTTACTGAAATATTTACAGAAAACTTATTTCAAATAGATTCGCCTTCGCATGAAGTCGAAGCCCTATGAAAATGACCCATTCTGGAAGGTTTTCGTTTATATAATTCGTCGAAAAGATCGAGATGCCTTAGACAGGCTGCTCTCAAATAGTGGATAACATTGAAAAAATTCAAAGTGCCGTAATTCAACTTTTCCAAATGGAACAGCATATATTTTATGTTTTAGGTGCGAAGGACAAGCTCCCTGCTTCACCGTTTGTGAAAAACGCCTTATACCTAAAAACTCTAATTTTAAAAATATTTACATTTATAGTCGCACACCATAAATCATGTAGTGATCAGCTTAAATTTGTTTTTTTTTTAGTTTCCTATTTAATTCTAATAACCGATCTGATTATGAGGTTATTTAGTGAATTTTTTAAGAACAATATTAAAACAGTTAAATTAAGTTTGGTAAAAAAAAAAATGGAAAAAATAATTAATTTGATAAGATCAGTTGTGCTTACATTTTCATAATATATAGGTAAGTGACGTTCATAAATTCTTTTTACAAATGTCAGATGAAACTTCAAAGTAACAGATTTAAGTTCATATTTCTGACATCTTCTGACATGAAAATACGAGTCTTGAGGCCCTTTAGGCCTTTAAATAGCTCTGTCAACATAAAGTGACACTTCAGTGTCATTTTTAACGCATCTAATCAACGACAATAGAGTGGATATAACAAAAATTGCCAAAAACATTCGTATCCGATCTCTTATTTGGGCTGCTCTTGCTGCTCTGGCTCAGCTTTCTCGACTTCCCGACATGTAATAATGCATGTCTAAAATCCTTTCAGGATATTAAGTTACTACGGTAACATGAAGTGGCACTCTCGCGCCATTTTTTAATGCTTCTTTCCAATGGCAGTTTGGGCGAATATAACAAAAATCTGCCAAAAATAATCCATACTTCAAACATCACAAAATTTTCAGATGTCTCACAAAGCCCAATGGAAAACTAATTCTTATTCTTTGAATTTCCATACAGTTTGTTCATGTTGCTCTATTTGTGCTCTATGGTAGTCAATAGCAGCAAATGTCAACAGCAATTCACCTCAGAGAGAATTCAGTAGGAGGTCAAGCATGCCTTATGTGAAAATTACATCGGCCTTTTTTCAAATAATTTAACAATTTTTTTTTAACAAAATGACTATGTAAATACGCCGACTGGAGGCTGCTGTTCATGTGAGTGTGCAAATTTCTTGTGTACAGTGTTCACAGGCCTGGTCAAAAAACACAACAATTGGTTGGTCTCTTCTGATGCTTCTCTAGTTGATTTTAGTTCAGTTACAGGTAAGTGTTACTTTGTCTTGTGCCTGACTGTTTAGTTGTTGTTTTCCTTGTAGTCTTCTGTTGAAGTGTCAATTTGACACGAAATAGATAAAGCATGATATAACCAAGAACTTTCGTAATTGCTTTATCTGCCCATGAAAGGTCGAGTGTTCTTAAATAAGATTCCGAGTTTTTGAGACTAACAAGGGACCTGTTCCTCCTATATATATATATATATATATATATATATATATATATATATATATATATGTATATATATATATATATATATATATATATATATATATATATATATATATATATGTATATATATATATATATATATATATATATATATATATATATATATATATATATATATATATATATATATATATATATTTGTTTGCTGTACTTTCAGTGATTCGTTATTTGGTTAGCGGACTGCAGTTATGAACCGTCCAGGTCCATCCTCATCACGCTATGCTCTGGTCAACTATCAGAGTGTTGAGGATGAACCGGGACGGTTCGAAACTGCAGTCCACGTAACCAAATAACGAATCACTGAAAGTAAAGCAAACAAATAAAGTGTATATTTAAAAGTGATTATAGTATAGTGTAACATTCTAAAAGATATATATATATATATATATATATATATATATATATATATATATATATATATATATATATATATATATATATATATTAAATTTTATTAGGTACCTCTCTTTTGCAAATGGCTTGGACAAGTTCGTTATTTAGGAAAATCGTCCCAGTTTTTCCCAAAAATTTTTATATTTTCTTTCTGAAAATTTTTATCTTTTCGGAAATAACAAAGCAAGGGCAACCAAATTTGGTACGTGGCTTTACGTCGCAAAGAGTGAATGTCCCAAAATTAAATGTAGAAGTTGAAAGAAAAAAAGTTATAAGCATTTAAAGGAAAAAAAAAATTGGGTGCCACTGATAACCAGACAAACGCACAAAAGCAAATTATTTTTTGTGGATAATAAAACATATTGTATGTTACAGACAAAGACTAAATGTTTAGGTCCCAAAAGGTCAAGAAATGCCTGTAAAATTACTTTGAACATTTGATAGCTTTTCCTCTTAAAACATCAAAGTCGAGATTTGAAACTTCAAAATTATCAACATTTAGGCAAAGAACCTAAAGCGAATACGGGGTATGTAAAGAAAATTTGGCAAGAAGTGTGTTTTACAAGTCCTTAAATTTCACCCTCAGCCGTAATTGTCCTTCATTTTACTAAAATGATGCCAAAAAATTCATTTCAAGTAGACCCTTTCTCTGATGTTTTGACAGTAACTTTGGTTATTGAGTTTATAATTTAATTGTCTACAATGTTTAGCAAATTTTCGTCGAATAAATTCGTAAAAAAGGACCGCGGCTTTTGAATTTTTAAAATATTTTCTCAAATGAGCGCGAATTAGGTCTCCTAGGACCCATGTCCGGCGTTCGTTTACATATTTACTGGGTGACGCATTTCTACGGTAAACCTCAATATTACGGTTATTATACAAGATACGATAAACAATTGTATACGATAATTATGGGGTATCTTGAGCTGCATCTTACAAAAATTATTTAGACAGTCGCAGGTGACCCATAAGTCGCTCGCGATAAAAATTTTCTTTTTTAAAATCGAACACCCCTTATATTACTGCATTTTTACTTACTTGTTTTCGGGTTATTTAAATTGTTTTGCAAATTTTTACATTTTTGGCATATATCAAAAATTATGACACAGCGTTTTTGGCAATAGAAATCGAAGTCCCACGCAAATGACGCATTTAGGGAGGTTCTCGTTTATATTATTTCATGAAAAATTCGAGATGCCCTATACACGGCGCTCTGAAATAGTGACTGAATTTTAAAAAAAAAGAACTGTCGTAACGCAACTGTTTGAATATAGCATAATAATAAATGTTAGTAAGTTATTTTAAAAAATGTTTTCGGATTTTCGTGAAAAAATGGTTTGTAAATTTTCATGCAAAAAACTTTTCGGGACTTCAGTAGGTTAGACAATAGGAGTATATATATATATATATATATATATATATATATATATATATATATATATATATATATATATATATATATATATATATATATATATATATATATATATATATATGTATATCTTAAAACAATAGGTTTGAAAATACAAATTATCAAAATTTATTCACTTATTATATTTTATATTTTCATCCGGAATGTGGAATGTGTGTACATTACAACATTTATTAATATATATAAACTAATAAAAAATAAATAATAATTATAAAAAATAACGATAAAAAATAGTAATAATACTAAAAAATCAACTGTAGAATATATAATAATTATATTTAATAATTAATTTATAGTAAGTGAATTTAGGTCATATATTTTTTATGATTACCTATAATTTTTTAATAAATTTACCTCTAAAAAAATGCGCTTTCCCAATTTTTTATGTGCTAAATTTTATCCTTAGAAGACATCTTAGAAGGTTCCTTATTATAAAAGTGCTTTAAAGTTTAAAGAAAAGCAATATTAGACCTATAATTTGTACATTCTCATGTAGCTCACTTTAAATTTTATCGAAGCCTTGAGCAACATACAAGTGTTCTATTGAAAAAAACCGACAAAATGTAAGGTTCGGTATAAACCTATCCCTGTAGGGTAAATGGTTTAACGATATAATTCACGAATCGGTTGTGTGAAAGACATACCAGAAAATATATTTTCACAGAAAAAATGGCAGCATAGAAAAAAATTAAATTTAAATAAATTAGCGTTCAATGGGTTACTAAATTTTGCGCCTGCTCAGCAATATCACATGTACTGTTTAATTCAGATCGGCACAAATTATATCATTGTATTCAGGAATTTTCCTACTATCGAATGAGGTAAAAATATATACGGCGTTCCATTACAAAAATGTATGTTTGGTGTGTAGCTTACTTATAAAACACATGTATGGTGGCTAATAATTTTAAAATGTAGCTTATCTAATACAATATCAATTTTATTTTATTTTTTTAAATTTTTTTGTCCATTCTGTCCATTATTTAAAACACTGGGTATTGCATATTTAATTGTTAAAAATTAATCATAAGGACTTTCACGTGCATTATAGGTACAATATTGTGAATTCAACTAAAAATATTATAAATTTGATTTACGCAGAAAGGACTAAATAAGCAAGTTAATTGATTTTTACGAAGTCGCAAACGGACATTTTACTTTAGTTGACATTTTCACTGATAACGTTGCAAATTTTGCTCTCAGTCAGAAGCGCTGGATTCGCTAAATACATAATAGTTTATCAATCAGTTGCCGTTAGCAATAAGCGATAGATTAATTAATTAAATAATTAACCTCATTTATTAATGACTTTGTTGATCTATAATCAATGACTGTGTGTCAATCACTATATTTGCAACTTCTCGTTTCACTACATTAATTAAATTAAAGCCACTCAGTAAGTGAATATGTTAGTTTAATTTGAATAATTTGGGAGCCAGTAATACAATTAATTTAAGTGAAAATAGAAACTGATTTAATTAAATTTATGATATTTGATAATTGTAAACAAAGCGGTAAGATAAACTTTTGTCCAATGATTATAATTGGTTTGCCAATATTAATTAGACAATGTAACGTACAAATAAGCTTCTGCTTTTTTTGCACAATGATGGATTACCATGGCCCATACATTTTCAGGTTTTGATTGTTAAATAGTTGAAAAGCCATAATCCAATAAAAAAAGATGAATTTTAGGTTTTTGCTGAAATCAAAAAAGATACATAAAATTCTACTGTAGTTATACAGCTCTCGTCCTATCTAACCGAGGTCGTATCCCCTACCATTTTGAAGATCCCAATGTACTGCATCTCAAACTAGAGTAGTGTTAGAATCAAAAACATTCTAAAAAAACTTTAATAATTTCCAAAATTATCTTGCGCTTGTTAAGATTACTTAAAGACTTTTAGGAAAAAACTTCTGCGCCACTGATATTTTCAGAAAATAATAAGACTGTAAAAGATTACCTGCTATTTTAGTCAATGATTGATATGAAACTTTGGAAGCTGGAATTTATAAATTAGTTTGTACACATTGTAACGCAATCTAGATTGACAAGACTTCTACAAGTTTTAAAATCAGATACAGAGAATATGTTCCTGCACTCAGAAATAACCACCCTGACAAATCTACATCTGAAAATATATTATAGACACCGAATATAGACCCACAGTAAATAATCGTATAGAGCCACAATATTTTTGGAGTGGAAAGCGCAAACGAGACTTTTTTGAAACTTTAGAAGTGAAAAGGCACATAGACGATAATAACTACCTTGTTTTATATAAGCAAACTGGATGGATGCCTCTTTCTTGTAAACTTCTCTTTCTAAGTATAATGTAATAGGTTGATGTATGTCGATGAACCACGCTTAACAGAATCAGAACCCAGCATGGCAGATGTGCATGCTCTTTACACAAATGGGGTAAGCAACCATCTCCTCTCTGTGACTGTGGAGAAATCCAAACCATCAGACGTATCACAGAAGAATGTACCATACGATCATATAATCGTAGACCCGAAGACTTCCTGATAGCGATAGATTACATAAATATATTAGATGTCCGTCTGTGACCCCTTAAAGTGTGTTTTATACTATTGTATATTTTATTTTGTGTTAATGTGCCTAATAGCCACACGATAAATAAAAATAAAATATTGCAGTTATTGCAAATTAATTATTTTATTATTACGATTGCTCTTTTGATTGATGTTGTTATAGGTTGATTACATTTTCATGTTCAATATTGACATACATTACAAACATTTTGAGTGACGTTATCCGTATTTTTTTTATTTTATTTGTTTTATTCTAATGATTTTTTGGATCGAAACACCATAACATAGCAACTAGTTTTTATTTATAGTTGCCATGAAAGCATATAAATAAAACTCTTTGAAACCCACAATGGTTATCTGGACTTGCTGTAGACTCGTAGGAAAGACCTAGGGGCTGAATTCCAGGATGGTTTATTGAGCATGCGAAACTGTGGTTAAACCCACCGTACATATGCATCTATGGTATGGTGATCAAAAGCAGAAAAAGCCTCAACGCAAAGCAATTTTCAAAATTGCAGATGCAGAGTTTTGGAATAACAGGAGGTACGACATTGTGCACTACAGCTGCAGTAGAGTCAACCCCGAATGTTACTTCACTCCAGATATGCGTGAATAGGGAAGCAGCAACAAGTGCCCCAAGACTATTTCAAGCAGACAAATGTAAACCACGAGACTGGGCTACTTGAAGATCCTTAAATCATTTCATTGGAGTCACTTTCCAAACCAACAGTTTAAATGCCAGCTGAACTAGACTTAATTATCGTATTTGACGTTGTCATAAATGACCGCTAGGCATGTGACAAAGACAGTGAAGGGCTGACAAACAACTCACCCATATGGTATACAAACAGGTCTAACCAAATAAAGGGAGCAGGACTGGAAATAGGAGGACTTCACTTCAGACTCGCTAAGTAGCTAGGGAAAAGTTCCACAGTATTCCAAGCAGAAATGCTTGCTATAAATCCCTGTGTACAGTAGCACGTACAACGAAGACCCAAAAATAGAGGAATCTACATCATTTCGGACAGTTAGAAAATACTAAAGACTCTTAAACTCTTTCAAAACCGAGTCTAAATAAACTTGGGACTGCAAAACGTCCCTGAAGTGAGTGGCTGCGAAGAGAATATATATTTGATGTTGGTACCAGGGCATTAAGGCATTGAAGGAAATGAGGAAGCAGATATCGTTGCAAAGAGAGCAGCAAGAGTACCAATATATGGTCCAGAGCCCTATTGTGGGCTAACAAAACGCCATTTGGGAAATAAATTTGATAGTGGAGAGAGAAACCAAATTCTGTCATACTGGAGAAAAACGCGAGGCTTAAGGCAGGCAAAACGGTTCGTTACCATATCAACAGAGAAGTCTGAAGTGTTTCTTAAATTGAATAAGAACTACTCCAGAATAATTACAGGGCATTTGCCAGTAAGGTGTCACCTTGTGAAGATGGGAAAGGTGGACAGTAACTGTACCATTTACTATAATGCATGGCTTAGTGCTGCAAAAGACTTAAATACCTTGGAGAAGTGACAATAGCAGCACAGAAAATAGGTAAAATAGCCTTCAAAAGCATAGTAGACTTTACAGTGTGTCACAGATTGGTGCTGCATGTATTACTATGTCGATTAGTATAAAAGCTACAAATTCAGTTAAATAAGCAATGTTTCTCAGACTTCTAATACCATTTCAGAACCACCATCACAATTTGTAAATTGCTTTTTATTTTTGAAATAATCGCAAAAAAATGGTGCGTTTTTGACAAACCCCTATACAACGGTTAGGTGACAACATACGGTGTTTTGGTTTACACATTTAATGGGCACTTTTTAAGGTACTTGCAATAAACAAAAGAATATCTTTTACCGTTTTGGAGATAATGATTATAACTCTGTTTTTTTTCTTGTGAACGCGATATTGGATTTTTATTGCATTGAATGTCACTTTTTATCCGTTTTTCAAAAATCTATGACCACATAGTACCTTCCTTCTAAAAAATGTTGAAATAACCAAAACTAAAACTTCCCTAATAAACTTTGCTCATGTGCTCGTTACAGGGTGGTAGGCGACCCAACAATTTGTTTTTCTTATAACTGTCAAATTAGGTTTAATTTAAAGTGTCTATTGTATTGTTTTTGTTGCATTCATTCATCCAGTTTGAATTCGTTAATTGTTTCTCTTTCATTTAATTACATTTCAATTTAGGTGATATTATTCTCAAATACCCGACCATAAGGCATGGCTCTTAATTATACTAATGAAGAAAAGTTAGACATGTTAGAAACCTATTTCGTAGCCCACAGAAACTCTATAGCGGCTGCCGAAATTTACAAAAATAAATTGCTTGAACGGCGTCAACCAAACGACATTTTAAGGATCTGGTACTAAATTTGCTTAATTATAAGAGTTTTGCAAAACCGATAAATCGTAAATATGCTGTAGAAACTCAAAAGAGAATTGATGGTGTGTTACAATACACTGATAATAGCCCCACATCTGTCAGCAAATTTGGTAATGAAGCGGATACCCCTAAGCCATCTTCCCATCGAGTACTGAAAGTTGATAAATACAATCCATACAAGCCTAGAATAGTAAAAGGTTTATGGACACATGATTTTTTCCGAAGAATAAGATTTTGTGAATGGTACATTCAATTTTTTCATGAAAATATTATGGACTAACGTAACTTGGTTTACTAATTGCGGAGTTTTCAAGGCATAATACCCACCACTGTGCCATATAAAACCCACAGCTAACCTTACCATAGCGATTTCAAACAAAATTTGGATTTAACGTTTGGTGCTATGTAGTAGGTAACTATAAAATGCGATCGGAATTTATGAAATTATTAAAATTATTAATTTCACGAAATCTATAAATTGGACCATTCATTTTTAATTTCAACTTGAATGCACAATATCTCCAGCACTGGCAATAGCAAATAATGCCATCTGTAAGGGTAAATGTGGCGAACTTGGACCAAACTTGGTTTATGTACGATAAAGGTGGTGAGAAATTGAGAAGCAGGATTAAGTTTGTTTTGATAAAGCTCCGAGTTAGTATCTAATTTTAAATAGTAATTAGAACCTGAAATTTTTGCTAAAGTAGACCCCCTTTACCAATAGGGTAATATGGACGTAACACCGCTTTGTTTAATTGAGTGTAGTCAATGCAGAGACGTATTTTCTAATATTTTTTTCACTATAACAACTATCGGGCCGACCCACTTTGTAGGAGTTTCTACTGGCTGTATTTTATCTAATTCTTGTAGACGATCTAGCTCAGCTTTTAAAGATTTCAACAAAGGTATTGGTACGAGTCGGGGCACATATTGTAGGAATGTCTTAACACTTTTTATTATTTCGATTTTCATTTTGGTTTTAAAATTACCAACTTTTTTTAATATTTTAGGGAATTTTGACAAAATTTGAGTTTTGACTAACCCAGAGTTAAGTAGTAAGTAAGCTTTAATTGGGAAATCTGGTTGTCCCGAAAGAGATCGAGAATATTTAATTATAAAATTGCAGTTCTGTCTAAAATAGGTTTAGTTAATTTATATATTACATAGATGTCTGTATAAAAGTTACGATCTAGAAACGACAAAGTTACTGGAAGAGTGCCAATTGCCAACAATTTAACTCCAGGCGGACCAGTTCTACTTCGGTTTGTGTTGTTAATCTGACTTAGTGAACTATAATTTACAAGTTTTTTAGGAATACATGTTATATCAGCCCCGAAATCTACCAAAAATTCTAGCTCCTTATTTAATTTAGAAATAAATGATGAAACGATCCACTCCTTAGGATCTATGTGATTCACCTCATTATTCAAGGTTCTCGATCCCAAAAACTGTTTGTCTCGAACTTCTAAATCAAAGTCATCATTTATAACATTGTACATTTTTTCTAAATCCATTAGACTATTATCTACTTGGATAGATCTCACCTTACTGTTATTTTTATATACCACTTCCCGGTGGTCTCTTTTTGACATTTCCTGCAGGTAGAAGCGTTGGCTGGACATTGATCCCTGTCATGATTTTGGAGATCACAAATACCACAATTATTTTGTTTCCCTTGCTGGTTTTTTTTATCTAAGAAAGTTCTTGAGCAAGAACTACTTGCGGTATTATTCTTAGTATGTACAAGACCTACTTGTCGTGGATTGCACAACTTGTTGTTTTGATCAGCTTGTAATTCAGCTTGGTTCGCCTCCAGAAAACAGTCTTTTAAACTAAGGGTTTGTTTAAGCTGTAGGCTTCAGCATACCTACGACTATGCGGCCACGAATAAGTTCATCTTCGAGGGTTCCGTAATCATAGTATTTCGGCAGATTATATAGGCTTGTTATGAATGAATCTGTGGATTCGCCTGGTTTCTCACCCCTGGAATTAAACTTAAATCTTTCGAAAATGATATTCCGACGAGGAATAAAATATGTGTCGAAACAATCTAAAGCTTGAACGTATGTAGTCAGAGGTAATTCAAACTAGAGAAGAGCTTCTTCGGATTCCTTCCCCAGAATGTACATCAGGATATTTATTTTGTCCTGTTCGGACTTATTTACTTAGCCGGACAATGTCATGTAGCATTCGACACGTTTTTTTTTCAATGTGGGCAACCTTGCCGGTGCCGCAAAATTAAATTTTTCAGGCGGCTTATATTGACTGGATTTATAACATTAACGAGTTGTGCCACTGGATCGACCAATCTTTCGTCTGTTTAAGTTTCACACATGTTACGCAAGTTCCAAAGCTGGTCAGCTCTTTAATAGTTGGCTGGTGTGGTATACTTGCAATATGGTAGGTGGTAGTGGAATTTTCCTTTACGTGATAGTAAAGGATCTTTTCACGCCCGAGGATGTACCACCCCTTGCATCAACGGGCCAGTGGAGTCCCAACGGACGTTTCCGGTTCTGGTGTATGAGTCGGTTTCCCTTATAAACAAAAATGATGATGGCTCCTCCTTGTACAAAAGATTCCGGAGGCAAAATACCCCTCCATTCAGATCTCGAGAATAGGGGTGTACAAAGGGCGCCAGCATCGAGATTTACAATATCCTTCTCGAATATATGTGTCCTAAATTCTAACCTGAACTCCGTCCACCATTCCCTTAAGGCTAATAGGCCCCAACTCCTCTTCCTGACTGAAACTCAAATCAGTGCCAAAACAGCCACTAATGATCTTAATTTCCCGGGGTATGAGCTCCTTACTTCTTTTAGTTTGCATGGAGGCGTGTGCGCGTACGTCCGTAACAATCTACCCTACACCAGACTCCCCAATTTAAAAGACATACTATGGATAAAACTCTCTCTCAGGGCTGCAACTAAATTCATCTGTTGCATTTACCGGTCACCTTCTGGAAACAACTTTGTCCAGCTCTTCGACTACCTTTCTGGAAAAACCGACCACCTGATTTCTGAATATCCTTCCTGCGAGGTCACTATTCCTGGTGACTTCAATGTCCATAATAAGGAATGGCTAGGATCTTCAAAAACCGATCCACAAGGAAGAGCAGCGGAGGCCTTTGCAGTCAGCAATTCTTTAGCCAATATGGTTCAGCAACCTACTTACTTTCCTCGCATCCCAACACACAGCTCAAATCCCTTGGATCTCTTTCTTACTACAAATCCTGACTGCTATAAGATATCAGTCACCACCCCCCTGGGTCGCTCAGACCACGGGATGGTCACTGCTTCCTGCGCAATGCAACCCGATGTCACACAGTCATCACACCCACGTATCGTTTGGCACTACAACTCCGCGAACTGGGACGAAATGCGAGATTACTTTTCCTCCTTTCCATGGGCGTCTGTCTGCTTCTCTCATCCTGACCCCTCTGATATCTTACAAAACGTCACCGAAATTATCCAAGCTGGCATGGAATTATTTATTCCACGTACACAGAAAACCTCTGCAGCCACTCAAAAGCCCTGGTTCTCTAAATCCTGTGACAAGGCCAGACTTGAAAAGGTCAAAGCGCACAAAAAGCTTCTACACAACCCCAGTCAAGAAAACCGTCAAGCATTTAACGACGGAAGAAACCCCTATGTCCGCATTCTTTCTGAGGCAAAAAATTCGTTTAATAACCACATCAAAAACAAAGTCCTCTTAAGCACCAGCAGCAGCAAACCCTTCTGTACTCTTGCTAAATCTATTTGGAATAATTTCTGCAAGAGCACGTTCCCACCTCTTGTCTCAGGGGATGAAATTGTTTCTACCTCCCTGGGCAAGGCTGAACTTTTTGCCTCGTTGTTCGCCGGCAATTCTACTCTTAACTCACCTCCGAATGTTCAACCACCAACAGTCCCCAATTTCGCGCATAAAATGACGGATATCATTTTCAAAACTAGAAAGGTACGAAAGGTGCTCTCTTCTCTTAATACCAGGAAAGCCTCTGGCCTTGACGAGATCCCAGCAATTGTTCTCAAAAAATGCGCACCAGAACTTTCTCCTGTCCTGACTCGTCTGTTTCAGACATCTTACAATAGAGGCATTTTCCCTAGTAACTGGAAAACTGCTCGAGTACAACCCGTCCCCAAGAAAGGATCGAAAGCGCTTCCTAGCAACTACAGGCCTATTTCTCTCCTTTCAGTCATCTCTAAAGTGATGGAAAAGTATATAAACACCGAATTACTAAAAATTCTTGAAAAACACAGTCTAATCCACGATAGGCAGTATGGATTCCGTCAGCGCAGATCAACTGCCGACCTCCTTTCCTTTGTCACCCATTCTTGGAACAAGTCTATGGAACTATACGGTGAATCCCAGATTGTCGCTCTAGACATATCCAAAGCATTCGACCAGGTCTGGCACGCAGCGCTGCTTAATAAACTACCGGCCTATGGCCTATCATCAAAACTCTGTACGTGGACAGCAAATTTCCTCTCCAACCGGAGCATTTCTGTTGTCGTGGATGGCCATTCCTCTAAACTGTATCCAATTAATGCAGGAGTTCCTCAAGATTCAGCTTTAGCCCCCACTTTGTTTCTTCTCCACATCAATGACCTCCTCTCTAGCACATCCAACCCAGTTCACAGTTACGCGGACGACAGCACCCTCCACTCCAGTATACAATACACTAAGCCTGTCTCTTTAGCCCAACTAGATGAGGATCGCAGACTCATGGAGGGTTCTATCTCCGCGGATCTCCAAAGAATATTAGACTGGGGAAGTAGAAATCTTGTACAATTCAACCCCACCAAATCACAATCTTGCTTTCTTTCTCATAAGAGATACACCAGCCCTAGACCCATCACAATAAACAACCAAGTTATTCAAAGTAATGACTCCTTTTCACTTGTTGGCATCCCTGTGGATTGAAATCTCAATTGGCACCAACATGTCACATCAATTGCAGAAGCGGCTGCTAAGAAATTAGGTTTCCTCTTCCGGGCTCGCAAATATTTTTCACGAGCTAATCTCTATACTTTATATACTTCACAAATAAGACCAAACCTCGAATACTGCTCCCACATCTGGGGTGCTGCTGACCTCGAATACTGCTCCCACATCTGGGGCGCTGCTGCCGCTTCTAGACTCGCTATCCTGGACTCCATTCAAAAGAGAGCTATACGTCTTATCGGTGACTACACCCTTACCCAAAGGCTGCCATCCCTTGCCCACCGACGTGCCGTTGGTGACCTCTCTCTCTTTTATAGATATCTGCATGGGCACTGCTCAGAGGAGCTTTCTTCTATAGTTCCTCCACCTACTGCCACCAACAGATCTACCAGGGGAACAGAGCGAATGCACCCTTTTACTGTCGAGGTCACCAGACATAGAACATCTTGTTATGCCCGCTCTTTTGTCCCGAGGACTTCCAAGTTGTGGAACTCCTTGTCGGCACATGTTTTTCCTTCTCCCCCGAACCTCCAAACCTTCAATTCCAGAATTAACAAGTTGCCTCTTTCCTCCTTGTCGACACCGACGGTACGATAGTATTTAGGCTGTAAGCCCTCGTGGTGTGTTGCTCAAATTAAAAAAAAAAATTAAAAAAATTAAAATTTAAATGTTTATAATATTCTTCTAGTTGTATGATCTCAACAACTTTAACTGCCTGTTTAATGTATGGTTCCAAGAGGTAAACAAACGTTTCCACACTACCACGGGTATATAATAGTTACTATTATACCGTTAATAACTAATAACACACGCCGTCACCAGGTTCTGTTAAGGGTTCGATTAATTAACTTCAACATGCGGGTACATAAAATGGCTGATAATAATAATAGACACCCCCCCGGCCCGCGTTTCTAACCTTGGGCAAGTAGATAACAGCAAATATGAGTACTGACAGAACAATGTGTGGAAATGTGGTAAAAAAAATCAAAGTTTAAATGGAGCTGTAGCCACAAATAAAGTAATTAAACTATGCTTAATGAACAATTCTTTCAGGTGTAGACATTAATCTTCTCCTAAGGTTCACCAGCAAATCCGAGTATATTTAACTTATCTAAAAGTTGGGTAAGCACAACAGATAGTTAGATTTTATAGCGAGACATGCGAATGAAGTGTCTAAACTAGTTTGTACGGTGGGTAATTCACAATCGACAAGATAAAGTAGTATTAATTATACTTCTACTACCGATCCAGAAGTAATAAAAGTTTAGATAGTATTTGTTTTCAAACACATTGGGTATTAATGATCGGTGGATGCAAACTGTTAATTTTAAATTTTATCGTTTAGAACTTAACAATCAGACGCCTGATAACCGTGGGAAACCTGCCAATATGAATCAATGAAATAGTCATAATATTGAGTCTACTAAAACCCACATAACGTGAGTCGAATCACATCATATTAGAAAAGATTATTCACGGGAGTATTTACAATCCCATGTCAAAGTATAACTTTAACGTATCGCCTTTAGAAAATATGCATACTAGAGAAACGTATTTAATAAAAGTTTTAACATAAGCTTTTTCCTGCAATGAAGCCCCAATGC
Source organism: Tillus elongatus (assembly GCA_964006375.1). NCBI lineage: Eukaryota > Metazoa > Arthropoda > Insecta > Coleoptera > Cleridae > Tillus > Tillus elongatus. Next base: position 43,817,933 of record OZ023269.1, read on the forward strand.
AACTTTTGCGATGCACAAAATTTCGCTACTGATGAAGAAAACATTTAAAAAATTATAAGTCTGGGCGCAGCAAGTGCACTATGGTAGTGAATTTTTATAAAAATATTTAATACCGCAGAGTTGTTTTCAAATAAAATACTGAAAACTTTTTTTCTTCATAGACACCTGAGTTTTTTTTTTTGAGTTAGATATAAATATAAATACAATATATATATATATATATATATATATATATATATATATATATATATATATATATATATATATATATATATATATAAATTAATCTGATGGAAATAAGGGAGACACATTAATAAAATTAAAATTAAAATTAAGTCTGGGCGCAGAAAGTGAACTATTGTAGTGAACTTTTATAAATTTCACAGACTTTTTTTTAAAATTAAATGCTTATAACTTTTTTTTCTTAAACATAGGCACCTGAGTCTTATTATACAGTACACGTTTTACAACAAAAACTTGCATATTAAATTCTGTTGTCATGGCACTGTTATTTTTGGAGATACAACCCTTTTTGGAAAGAAAACACATAATTTTTCATAAAGAACTTGTCTGATTTTTCTTGGCTAACGAACCTGGTCAACCCATTTACAAAAGGCAGCTACCCACGGAATTTAATTAAAATCGGTCTAGTATCACACACACACACACACACACACACACACACACACACACACACACATATATATATATATATATATATATATATATAGTATTAAGTTTTCGTGACGGTAATAGTGTTATTTACTTAAAAAATTGTGGGAATGCCGTCAGTTGCAAAATAAAACTCTTTATTAAAAGCCCAGATTTCGGAAAAGTTTATTCCATTCTCAAGGATCTAACGTGAGTTTTACTATAACTAATTATGAAAAACAAACATGAAAAAAACCGTTTTTTTTAAATTCCAAGTCCTATGTGTCCCTGTATCCTATACTGGCACTAGCTGACGGTCAGCTTCTCCAGGTATTCACGACGTTGGCCTTGCCTTAACCGAAATGTATGCTATTTTGGAAATGCTGTCCGGATATATGCTGCACGTCTGCTATATATTATTGCTTTCCCCACGTCTTCCGAACATTGTACTATTCCACAAAGGTTCTTTTCTATACGTCTACATCTGTCAAATATCGTCTTGAGTAGGAATGCTGCACATCTTCAGCGATGTTACACTCTCCTTCAAAAATAGTTACTCAACGTTTACGTCGTTAAAATATAGTTTTCAGAAAGGATACCTACTGCAATCTCTTCTAAGATTATCGTCTCCTTTTTAGAAGTCTCTATGTCTTTATAATACTTCTTGTCTTGAAAGTATTGTTTGTTAATCAAGAGCCATATTTTTAACGTTTTCCACTTTATACGAGTCACACCACTAGTCTTCGTCGTCTCGTCATTCCAGTATTTAAAAAACAAGTTTAGTGAATCCCGGACAAGCCCACAAAAAGTAATGTGGAATTTTATCGTTATCTAGGAAATAAGGTATCAGGGCTCGTTTTCTTAATTCAACGTGTATTACGAAAAACAATAACAATTAATCTGGTAAACGGTGGAATAATAAACTAATAAAATAACTGGTAATTCTTAAATAATGCCGCGACGTCTGAAACACTTGTTTCCGACACGTCAGACGTCGTGACCCCCCCCCCCTCACCCCCCTCACCCCCCCCCCATATATATATATATATATATATATATATATATATATATATATATATATATATATATATATATATATATATATATATATATGTATACTGAAACTGACCCTGAATGTTGGCATTTAAATTTCGCGCTCATTTGAAGACTTTTTTTCAAAATTCAAAAGTCGCGATTTTCCAAAATTCCAAAAAATAACTTAAAAAAATATTTACAGAAAACCAATGAAAAACTTGTTTCGCGAAAGTTTGGTAAAGAATATTACACCTACACAAGTGAGTCGAAAAAAGGTTACGTAAAAAACTTCTATAAAGTATATTTCACAAAAATTTCCTGAAACATTTTTTGCACACAAATTCATTAACAGATTATTTTTACGAATTTCCTTAAAAGGAATGTACCATGATAACTTGGCTAAACCTTCCTACACAAAAATTCGCGAAAAGTTTTTCTGTTAGGACAATTGAATTAATTTTTTGAAAAAATTTGTTAAACCTTTTTTGGAAGAAAATTTATTATTACAAGAATTATTGAACATGAATAAATATAATGACAATTCTACAGATAACTGCTTACGGAGATCACGATCACAGTGAATAGAGAATGAAGAGGTATTTTAACTGAGATATAGCAAACCATCACTTCCTATTTTAAAGTTTTGGGATTACAATTGTCACTCTAAGGGCTTTGAATGTAGGCGTGAAGTTTCAACGTTGCAGGATGTCACTTTTTAATCTAAAATTGGTATTTACTTTTTTTTATCAATATGCAGAAAAATAATCGTGTTACTGAATTTATTCCAAATATGGTAGAGCCTCGGTGGTCTAGGGGTAAGAACGTGTGTCTGTGAACCGAAGGGTACTGGGTTCGATTCATAGATCAAGTTCATTGCGGCACGTTTCGCCCTTCAGAGTGGGCGTAAAGCCTTCGGTCTCGTGTCCATGCGATGTTGAGCACGTTAAATATCTCTACCCTCCTTACAGAAAGGCAGTGGTCTGGAAATTTTTGCAGAGTAGTGAGGTGAAACTGCTCCCTGGCGTCGGTGATTGGCCATAGTCGCGGAAATAAACCGAGAGTAAAGTATAAAAGCAACAACAAAGCAATGTAAATATGGTTTCTATGGGGTCTAATTCGCACTCATTTGAGAAAGTGTTTGAAAGTTCCACCACAATAATCTCTCTTTTAGTGAATTGTCACGATGAAATTAGTTTTACTAAAATTAATACGCTTCATGAATTCCCAACTAAATACTGAAATACTGTATATTAGTGTCAGAAAATTTATTCCAGGTAAAGTTTAAGAATTGTTTATTTACATTTCGTAATTTCCAGTAGAGGTCACTAGACGCGAACAAGCGTTCTGCTAATAATCAGATAAGAAAAGAAAGCTTTGTAGAAAATATTAAATGGCTTTTAAACCACTGAATAATAAATACCTTAATCGTTTATTAAACTGCAAATTAAGAGGCCATTCAATTTAAGTGTTTAATGTAAAAACTAAAATCTGAAATAAAACATGTATAAAGTTAAATTTCTAATAAACATTTCAGTTTAGAAAAGGAGCAACATTTTTTGGATGTAGCAAAATGGGAAAACGAAGTAATATGTAGCCCCGCAGAGCCTGATGGTAAGGAATTTTCATAGGAAAATGCCTTAATGGACAACCTACTTCGTAAGTAAAATATAAAAATTTGAAGAATAAATTTGTTATAATTATGATTCAAATTTGTCCAAAAAAACTCATAAGCAAAACAAACCAAAATTTTTTGTTTGTTTCTTTTTTTATCTAATTATTGTTATTTGCGTCACTTGGGATCCCACTACGTCTGCATATATATATATATATATATATATATATATATATATATATATATATATATATATATATATATATATATATATATATATATGATATACTTGGTCCTCGGGTTGAACCGCGTCCAGAATTAATGAAAACTCGACATTTCGGTTCCTCGTTTGGAGCCATTTTCAAGAGGTAAAGGAAATATATAAGGACATGAACTCTAAGGCCTCAATCTGCCTACTTCTTAGAGCAGTGGACAAAGGTGGTTTGGGCTATTGTAGCTCGATTATGGGGCCTCAATCTGCCTACTCCCCAAATATCGCCGAAGATCGTTTCTAAGGCCCCAGTGTGTTCAACCCTAGGTCTAAGAGAGATCTGGCAGTTCGTTTCAAGTCGTATTGTATGTATCGTTTCGTCTACCTGCTTTGTTATCAGTGAAAGTAGTCGGGTCACCGACATGGGCTTTAGTTACGGTACTTAAAGGATTAATAGGATTACAGACATTTGTTGAGACAGATAATGGGGAAATGAAATTCTCTATTAAATTTATTACCTTTTTGTGTGCTTGTAATGAAGATATAATAGGTTTCCAAGTAATGAGAAGACGAAGACCATCACATATTTAAATAAGCGGGACGTGTTTCGATCTCGATTGCTTCGCTGATAATTTTGGTTTTAAGTAGTAAGGCGGGACTATTGTTTTGGCATTGCCGAAATCTATTTTGTGTCCTGTATGAATATGATGCATGGCCAGCGCCGATGAGGGGTGAGATTTTCTAACTACGCGGGTGTGTTAATATATTCTATTGTGGATGCATCTATTTGTTTGTCCTACATACGTTCGCGAACAGTCAGAACAGGGAATTTCGTGAACTCCGTGGGAATCGTATCCTTGGGAGTTTTTATCAGATTTGACAGTTTTTTCTCTGTTGTGAATATGATTTTTATATTATTGGTTCTAAAAACTTGGCCGATTTTGCCGGTGACACCTTTAATGTATGATAAAACCGCTGTGTGTTCTTGTGTGGACTCTGTCTGTTCTTGCTGTGGTGTAGTGGTTTGTTGTTGTGCGTTTCTAATATTTCTTAGTATATGATTGTTTCTAGCAATGTCTGTCTTAAGAAGTTTAATTCTGTATGTTTATTGTTGTTGTCTGTTAGTATAAGGGATCGTGCTACTAGTGTTCAAACCACGGAATTTAGTTGCGGTGGGTGATGGTGAGATTGGGTTTAAGATAACGGTTAGTGTGGGTTGGTTTTCGGTACACAGTGTAAGAAAATCCTTTGGCTGGGAGAAAATTTCGAGTTTTGATAAATTCTGAACACGGTTCAACCCGAGAACCAAGTATATCTCACATTACAGACCGCTAAAATCATTCCGAACATATATATATATATATATATATATATATATATATATATATATATATATATATATATATATATATATATATATATATATATATACAAAGTGACCACTTGAAACGCAACAGGCGCATTTTAGGGCATTTATCGTGTTTATGTTGAAAATTGCTTAAAGAGGCACCCTCAAGCGTTGGTGTGATCCAGCCCTAGAATGTTAAAAAACAAGGCGTGTCAAGTAGCACATAATTTTAGAGCTGGTGTAAATCTTTTTTCAATGGTGCCCCATGTTTTTAATTTGAAGCAGTGAATTATGAGAAATTGACTTCTACTTATGAAAAACTCACATGTCAGTTTATTAAATGTTCAAAATTTCGAAAGTCAAAATCTCCATACCATAGTACAAGTTTTCTTCAAAACAGTGGGTTCTGAGAAATGGACTCATAAAGATAACAGAGAATTTTATTTAACTTGCTACAAATATAGTCGCGTCTGGTTGATTCTTTTATGTAATTATTACTTACGAAGAAGTGAGAATTGGTAATCTTTTTAATTGTTAATGAGATTGATTAAATTGTGCTCTTCGGTTTCTCTATTTGCGAAGAATCATTGGTGTACGAGTGATTTTCGTTTTATTTGTCCATCAGGTTGTTATTGCCTATGCAGTTATTCAACAAAGTTGTTTACTTGATTGCACAGTGGATGAAAATCATTTCACTTTTTTAGCAAATAATCAATGTATTAATAGAAGAGCAAAATTATTTGATCGACTACATTTAGATGAGCATGTTAATCAAAAGAATGTTTTGGAGTTAGTGGCAAAGTTTCAAGAGACCCTGTCTGTTTGTAATAAAAAGCGTAGCGCTGAAAGAAATAAAGCAGTAGCAATGTACGTTCTTAGTCATGTAGCTTTAGATCCCAGGACGAGCACGAGGTAACTGGCAAGTGAGTCTGGTTTCGGGCGAACTGCCATTCAAAGCGTTTTAGAGCGTCATAAATTCTGCCCATACAAAGACAGTCTTGCGCACGAACAAAATAAAGCAGACTTTGACCGCCGTCTGAACTTTTGTAAAGGGATGTGAACGAGTGGTGAATGATCCAAATTTTCTTTTTAATTCTTGTTTTTCGAAAGAATGTCCGTTCTTCCTAAAAGGTACCGTCAATCGCCAAAATTATCGCTATTGGGCCGACTCTAATCCCAAATTTTTGCACGACATACATATACAACACCCGGAAAAAATCAATGTTTGGGCTGAAGTTTTTAGTGACCATATTGTTGGTCCTTTTTTCTTACCTCGTAATATGACTGGAGAAAAACACCATAGATCCAATATTGACTAACATTATCGATAATTGTGAGCATTTTCTCGAAGACCAGTTGGTATTTCAGCAGAATGGAGCTCCTCCCACACTGCACCCTACCTACCCGATAATATCTCGACTATAGATTTCCAAATCGGTGGGTTACCAAAAGGGGCTCCCTAGAAAGTTTCACACGATTGCCAGATTTATCACCCCTAGATCTGGTTTTGTCGAGTCACATAGAAAGTAAAAGAGATTCTAATCGTTCCGATTCCTTGTAAGATTTACGCCAGCGTGTCTTAAACGGATGCCGCCAAATTACTCTAGCAATGTCAAAAATTTGCACCGACGTTTTCAACAAAACTTGTACTATTCTCTGGAGGCTGATGGACAACATTTTGAACATTTGATAAACTGACATGAAAGTTTTTTATAATAAATTACTCGCCTTTGGAAGTCACTTTCTCAGAACGCACAGCTTAACAATTAAAAAACTAAGGCATCGTTAAGAAGATTTTATTTTAAACATATGTCGTAGCATTGACATAATTTGTTTTTATTTCTCTTTGATAATTTTTCATAATACTTAAAATAAATCACGACTATGCAGTCTTTAAAATAAGTAGACTCTACCGACGTTTGCCGCACCTATATATATATATATATATATATATATATATATATATATATATATATATATATATATATATATATATATAGTAGTAAACCTCACCTCCTCGTAAAGCGAACGGTATTAGATGGTTAAATTAATAAGCAGAAAAATATAATATGAATTAAATTATTATTTTATGTTATTAAAATATGTCTTGTGATAATGCATTCTTGCGTTATCACAAGACATATTTTGCTAAGATTTTTGTAGAGCACCTTAATCTAAATGACGTTATATTACCTACGCAAACCTTCAACAACATTTTTGGCTTGTAATGGACACAGGTGAGGCCCAACTCAAGCATTGAGAAACACATTAACACATTAGTGATATTTAAAAAAATCCATATCTTCTAAACGAATAGACCGACTTTCAAAATAAGAAAGTAATGTATAGGGAATCTAAAGCTCTTTTTGACGAGCTATTACATGACGCCTATCCCCATTTGAAAAAAAATGTGGAATGACACCCCCGCTAAGGGGGGTAAAGTTATATTTTTTGTCACAAGTTGTCCCCCTCATAAGCAAACTCGACGTGTTTAAGTTTTTTGACAAATCTTTTCCTGCCAGTGACGGCTGCCATCTCGTTTTCAATGGGCCACACTATATATACTAAATGAAATCACTATGTGAAAACTGGAACCTGCAATGAGCACTGATAAGTATACTTGGATAACCCAAATCACCACAACACATATTTTAATGGCCTTACGATCGTTTCACTAACAACGTTAGCATCATCAGAGGATGAAAAATTCTAATCTAAATTAACAGCTACAAATGTATTTATAACCTACCTAGATATACTAACTAAGCAGAAGGTAAAAATTGTAGTCGAAGACCCATCGCTCATCTATTGTGTGTATATTGCACAGACGAGGTCGGCGAACTACTTTAATCTTCTAGTTGACAAATTTATGAGCTTTTATCTAATTTAAAGGATGATGAGCTTAAAATGAAAGGTACCGCATTATCTAAGTAAGCTCACATTCTTTCTTGATCTATAAACAATTAAAAAACTAAGGCATCGTTGCGAAGACAGTTTACACTAGCTCTAAAATGATGTACTCCTTGACACACCCTGTCATTTAAGATTTTAGGGTTGTGATAAGGGTTGGTGTGGTGAAAATAAGCATAAAAGTATTTCTCCTTGAAATCAGAATTTACCTTTCTGAGCGGTTTTCACCAAAATCACGCCTGTTTTGTTTTCAAGTAGCGTCTCCGAAAATGGCAAAGGTATGGTAATCAAATTTGGTACGCAGCTTTGTTTTATAAAAGGTATGTCATCTAAAAAAAAATTAGATTTCTTAGTTAAAAACATACAGAAAGCATTTAATCAGAAAAATTTTGGTTGCCGCTGGAGATCAGAGCATGCACAAGACGAAAATATTTTGTGTGTTAAACAAAATTTATTAAGTATTACAGGAAAATTTTAATTTGCCCTAACGCATATTCAATTTTCGTAGAAAGAAATTGTGTAGATCTTTTCAATCAAGATTGCTGCGTCTTTTTTTGTATAAGGACAATTCATCGAACAGGCGATTATGATATATACTAAATCCATTAATCTGACAATAAAATTAATAGCAGTATTATTTAAACAACTACAAACCTTTTTGTGTTTTGGGAAAACTTGCACCTAAAAAAGAAAGAAAAAAAAGGGAAATGAGCTGATGACCTAGAGCCACACGGTCATTGATTGTAAAAACAACAGCTAACACCTTAAATAGCTATTATTTAAAAAAAATATCTGGATTTAATAAGTGCTTTATGGTAGTGAATTTTATTATTTTTAATAACAATAAGTTCATTTTCCTTGAACTGAAAGACATAAAATTTAAAAACAAAAAATGGTTTTCTCTCTAATCTTTTTGTTACTCAGTTAAGAAGATTTTATTTTCAACCTATGTCGTAGCATTGACATAATTTGTTTTTATTTCTCTTTGATAATTTTTCATAATACTTAAAATAAATCACGACTATGCAGTCTTTAAAATAAGTCTGTAAAGACTCTACCGACGTTTGTTTTCGTCACTATTATTATTTAGGTTTTTAGAAAATTATGCAAAGATATAAACTTAATATCATTTTGTTTCTCACATATGTGGTTTGTCAGCTACATTATTTTCAACTTTGTACTTTTTGGCGTTCATTCTCTAACATCTTTTACTTTGAGGCAAAGTTATTTTGTATTCTCTTTCTAGTAGAAATTGAGTTGTTAAACGCTTCACATATCAGAACTTGACAGGCTTAAGAATTCTACTCTATTGGCCTTTGTAACTTACTTCTCCGCGTTGTATCAGAGATAGTTGTTTAGGGCTTTTAGTCACGACACTTCCAAGTAACATCACTAACGTAAAGGTTGCGGTGCAAGTAAATATGTTTAAATTGATTACTTGCTTTCTCTTCTGTTTTCGTCTACGATAGTGCAGAAATGGAAGATAAAAGGAATTTGCTTTGCATATTCATGTCCTCTATGATCATCAAAGTGGGCATACTGCTACCTAGCTTATGGCGTTCTCGTATAAACATAATAGAAACAAAAATATATGCACTCTCGTTAGCAAGTTTACTAATTAATAACTCTGATGGCAATAAATACTATAATCGATACTAAATTTATAACTGTCTTGTTGCTCTTGAAATTAGACAGTATTTTGATGACTTAAGAGATTAAGTTTAACAATTTTTAGATCCGTAATCCCTAGGTTAATATATATATATATATATATATATATATATATATATATATATATATATATATATATATATATATATACACTTATACATACATGATCTGCCAATCTACCCATCTGGAAAATATCGGAATAAAAAAATAAAAACCCGAGAAACGTCCACTGTTTTCAAGGGGACTCATGATGGCGTAAGTTTTGGTGTTTCGGACCTTACCGCTTATTTCAAAATGACACCCTATGTTGAGCGACACCTTCTTTTAAAGCTTTCTAAATTCTACTGACGGCAACATACGACTTTTTTAAATGTTGGTTTGGATATGGCAATAAAATCATTAATTAAAGAATAAGACAATATATCAATTAATAAAAGAATAAAAGAATGTTATTGAATGAAATGTTCAAACTGTATTCCCGCCTCTCCCATACAATTACAAAATCTTTGCTCCACTTCCAGAAGAACATTTCGAAGCATTTCGGGTGTTATATAATGATTTTTTTAACAATTTCTCCATAAAAATATTTTATTTTATGATTTTTCATTTATATTATAATAAACTTTACCAATTCAACTTTCTTACCTGTTTTACTTTATACAAGACAAGGAGATATGCCGCAAAATCATTACAAAGTCCTTTGAATTCAAAGTCGTGAAAATGGTTTGTACAATAATTGCTGAAAAAGTGGAAACAATTAGTTTGTTTCACGAGAATCACAACTATGCACGACAAGCAGCACAAATTTTTAATGATCATCATCCTGGGAAAAACACCATGCGTCGGTACGTCCTGGACTTGATGCATAAATTTTAAGAAACTGGATCCGTTGCAAACAAATTTTCAAACAATTTCTTCACAGGAGTGCGAACTAGGGGCCTCCGGGGCCAATTTCATTTACATGTTTAGATATATACAGGGTGGTGCATTTTTATTTTATAGGTCAATATATCGGTTATTATGCAAGATACAGAAAATATTATAAAAGTTATTTATAGGGTGTTTTGAGCTGCGTCTTATAAAATAATGTTGACAATCACAGGCTGGCCCATAAATAGCTGGTGATACAAGTTTTCTTTTTTTTTTTCTGGAACAGCCCATTTATTGTAGCATTATTGCATTTTCCATCCAATTTTAATGCATGCTTGTAAGAAACATTTATATCGCCCATCGTTTTTGAGTTATTTCAATTGTTTGTCAACTTTTTAGATTTTGGAGCATATCAAAAATTATAATACGGCGTTTTTACCAATGGAAATCTGAGTCCCATGAAAATGGCGCATTTAGAGATGTTTTCAATTATATTTACTAGATAGGAGCGTCTCATGAAAGTGACGCATTCAGAGAGGTTTTTGTTTAATATAATTTGTCAAAAAAATTGAGATGAATACGTATACACAACGCTTACAAATGGTGACTGAATTTGGAAAAATTGTCGTAACTCAATTTTTTTTCAAATTGAACAACTCCCTATACCTACAAACTCTAGTTGTGGAAGTGTTTTTTGCATTTTCCCATTTCTTAAACGTAGTTACAGATAAGGTATATAAATTGAATTTTATGTATTCTTTAGGTATTTCATAGTTCATAACAGTAGCAGAAATTTTTTTGTGTTTCTGTGGAAATCATTGTTTCTAAGATTTTTGTGACATGTTGGTAATACAATAGTCATTGTAAAAAAATATTTTTGGATTTTCCTCGAAAGATTGTTTACCAATTTTCATGCAAATATTTTTTGGAAGTCGCGTCGAAAAGTTTTCTGGCAATAATTATATCTTGGTAGGTGGGTAAATAGCTTGAACAAATTCATTGGCCCAAAAAATCGGAACAGTTTTTTGTGGAACATCTTAAGTTTATTTTCGGAGAATTTTTGTACTTTTTCAAACAATAAAGTAAATTTGATGAAATATGTTGCATTGTTTTTACTATCTGGGTTATACCGGTAATCAAATTTGATGCCTGCCTTCATTAAAAAAAGTTTTGCTATTAAACACATTTTTATGAAAATTCACTACTATAACGCACTCGCTGCGTCCAGACTTTTTTATATTTTAGTTATTGACCCCTAATTGTAAATTTACATTCTTTGTACATTATGATCTACGTGACAAGTTTGCTGCATATCACATATTAAATAAGTTTTGAGGTGTTCTCTGCCCATTTGGAATTTTATGAATAAACTTGTATTATTATTATTATTACCGAACATATATATATATATATATATATATATATATATATATATATATATATATATATATATATATATATATATATATATATATATCGACTTCGTCTGATGCAATTCGAAAAGTGCCTTCTTTTCTATATGGCCATAAGTTTTTTTTCAGCCTCAACAGACCGTTCTGCCTAGAACTCTAACATTTGCTGCCGATAAATTTTGGCATCTACAAAAGTAGCCAAGGGTTTTTCAAGAAAATGCAATACACAGGTATCCTTTATAGAAACTACAGTTATTGGCTTCAAGGGAAATTGGTTAGGAACATTCGAATATTTCTTATAAAAATTAGCTGACATAACGCACTTGCTGCGTCAAGAAAAATAGTCAGTCACAAAACATCTCTTTAGATTGGATTTGTGTACTGAATTAAATTTCTGCAGCCACTCACTAAAAATTATGGTATGGAGAGTAAAGTTAAATTTTATTAAATCTTGCTAACAGCAAGTATTTCTGTTCTCATATTTTTAATACGAGTTTGTAATATTTAGAGAAGTTATTTTGGATAGTATTCGGCAGAGCAATAGTGCATATATATATATATATATATATATATATATATATATATATATATATATATATATATATATATATGTATATATATATGTATATATATGTATATATATGTATATATATATATATATATATATATATATATATATATATATATATATATATATATATATATATATATTTAAAATACTTACGGACTTGTCTCAGTCATAAAATTCGTAGCCAGATATTTTATATTTTTAAAAGGAACGGTTACGTTGGCACTGCCATTCATATTTGCGAATTCTTTGAAATCGACATTGACAGAGAGAGCTGGCTTAGTTTGAGGGTAAAACGCATCAAATCTGGAAATAAAAAGACACAGTCATTAGGGATTAAGCAATGTGTTGGGAAAAGTCTGGGAAGCCTTACGTTATGTTATGATATGCGTTAGATGTGGCGTAGCCTATTTGGGAGACAAATGTTTCTTCGTTAGTGTATTTAGGTGTGCGTAATCTGTATTCAGCTTCTATCCTCCTGCGTTGTTGCCTTAGTTCGCCATGGTTGTTATATTTAGAATTATTCCATGTTACTTCAATGTCAGCTGTTGCCCTTTGTTTGTCAAGTTGGGAGAGCTATAAAGAAAAGTAGAAGGAAATTTAGTGTGACTTTACTTACACTGTTTACAAATTGCTCTCTTACACTTCTGTAGTACTTTTATAAATAAAACCACTAAACTATTGGTGTTTCCTTTTAGTTTCGTATATTTAATATCATTACTGATTTATGTGAATAAGCGCACATAACGTAGAAAATATTGTAAAATCTATATCTGAGTAAATGCGCTTCGGCAAAATGCATTTCATATCTATATTAGAATATAGTAATAGATTACATGTTACCAATAAAGGTAGTTTTACGAGAAGATAGATTAGATTGTCTGTTTCATTCTGTGTTAAGACAAACTAAGTTAGGTCAAGTATTAAATAAAATACAGTTGTACTGAAGTAGGTTACATTCAAATGTACCTACGTCACAAATTACATTAGAGTATTTACGTCAGGATTCTTAAATAAAATACAAAGTATATAAATTATAGAGCTTGGTTTTATTGTATGTACCATGATGGGGTTTACAAAAGTGAGTAGTAATATCATGTTATTTTTATAAATAAAATCTTGACGTCTCAAGTGTATTTTATTCTCTACAGACTTCACAAATAGAACAGAGTAATCAATGGGTACCATTATTTACGATGGCAAGCCTGCGGGGTGCACGTCAGACAAAAACAGATTTGAGCCCAGACAGACTTTGCAGCGCTATTTCTTCCTTTTTTCTATTGAGCGCGCCCGGTTTACAAGAAAACTTTGATAATGCCAGTGACTTACCTTCACTATCAAGGATAAATGAATACTTCGAGTCTCGACGCAGAATAAAACTCTACTACAGCGAATAAGGCACATTCCACAGGGACAAACATCATTAGAATAAATAAGTGAATGCGATATGGTGAAATTAGAGTTCATTGAGTTTTCACCTTGGACTCTTGGTTGTTATTAACATGGGGAGTCCAGCCGTAGTTGTTGGTCGCGATTAACATCAATAATTCTCAATTGAAGCTCCATGTTTATCCATCAGCGCCGGTCTGTCTGCCATCTACAACGTCTAAAGCCAAAATCTTAGGTGACGGCTGAAGGACCGCGATTAACATCCTGGCTAGACTCCTTAGGATCACCGAGTGACTGCGTGTGACTTATGGAAAAACTAAGCAAGACAAGTAACCAGCGTCAATGGACAAGATATTCCGTGCGCCTTAAAGGGTTGTAATGAACATTCCAAAAAGGCCCCTTCGTATTACGAAACGACTCGATTGGGTGCGAAAACACACGCCACCGACTTATTCTTACAGGTTTTCCTGTATTGGTTCCTTCCTGTCCGTGCGCAGCTATTGAATGGGATGTCAGGACGACCAACGGCCGCCAATAGTATTGAATGTATTATTTCCCATTGAATACACTAGTTGTCAAACAACCCATGCCATTTAACAGCTGCACACTGACAGGAGGGAACTAACACAGCAAAAATGTAAGAATAAGTCGGTGGCGTGATAATGTTTCTGCACCCAATTCGTCGTTCCGTGATAATTAGGGACCTTTTTTGGAAGTTCATTACAATCCTTTAATGCCCACCGAAAATCTTTGCCATTGACGCCGGTTACTTGCCTTGCTTAGTTTTTTCAGCAGTCACACGGAGTCACTCCGTGTTACTAAGGAGACTTACTTAATGTTAATCGCGGCGCAGCTGGCGTCACCTAAGATTTTGGTTGTAGACGTTGAGGCTGGCAGACAAACCAGCGCTGATTGATAAAAATGGAGGTTCAGCTGAGAGTTCTTGATGTTAATAGTGACCAATAACTACGACTGGACTTCCCATGTTAATAACAGCCACGAGTCCAAGGTAAGAACTCAATGAACTCTGTTTTCACCATAATGCGTCCGTTTTTTTTATTTTAATGATGTTAAGCATTTTGAATGTGCCTTATTCGCTATAGTAGGGTTTTAATATGCGTCAAGACCCGACCCATTCATTTCAACTGGACGGTGAAGGTGAGCCTCCGGCATTATCGAACTTTTTAGCGCTTAACAATACGTCGTATAAACATACTTTAAGCGTTAAAAACTGAGAGTCAAGACTAGTCATAGACTCAGGCAGTCGCATATATGAATACATTGAAAACATAAAATAGAATTCGAAAGGAAACAGAAGTTGTCAATGAACTTATTGTGTGTCGGGTTTTTTATTAAGAAAGTATATATATATATATATATATATATATATATATATATATATATATATATATATATATATATATATATATATATATATATAATATTTTACAGGATGTGTGTTGTATATTTTTGTAAATATTTGTATATTAAAGTGTATATTGTTTCATTTGTTTTATTTTGTATGCCGTTGTTTAATATAGGTGCTAATATGTTATAAATACAGGTATTATTGATGTGTGTGTGTTTTTTAGTTTTTAAGAGTGGTTTAAGGTATGTATAAACGTTTTATGTTTTTGTATAACACTCTGTATTTCAGAAAGAATAACGATAAGAATAAATATACATTTTATATCAATTAAAATCAAGTACCTGATTATAACATATCGTATACACCTAGCGCCAAAATCTGTGTTCTGTTTTGATTATTATATAATTTCTATCTTCATTTTGTTTTTTACTTCGTTTCGTTCCAAATATATTTGTCGAACGATTAATACTCTCTAATTCAATTCAATACAATCTAACAATTTATTGATTTCTTAATTTACAATTTATGTTTTACATTTTCCCACAACAATAATTTTCTTCCTATAATTTTTAATTAAATAGGATTCATTAATAAATTTGTTCCTCTTTTATGCATTATCGCCCTTTTTAAATTACACTTTTTTATAAATCACTTATTTTAAGCAAATAAACACAAATATGCAGTGATATAATACATTTTTGTTTACTTATCAATATTCTTGTTACATCCTAAATTCACAGCAGCGTTATGCAATATTACGCCTACCGAAATTCAAATGGTTTCTATGTTTAGTTGTCCATGTTATCACGACTCACACCAGCATATGACGCCATCTGCATTTTTGTTACAACTAATAATTATACCATTCGCTTTTACTGACTTCGTGGTTTATTTTTACCCGAAGCTACTTAAATTCACTAATGTCAATTATAATTGTGGGTTAAAGAATATCCTTCCACAAACCAATATGTTGTTTCTTTGCAAAAAGAAATCCCTGACTCGTTACAGCTGGATTGTTATACTCGTTTAAAGGTACTACTTTAAATGTATACTAGGTACTCACAGTTTAGCAAATATACGTCACAGTTAAGTTTTTCAAGGCCCTTTGTAACCGAACCTTGATTTCCTATACCTTAATTTATTTAATTAAAATTGTATTACAGTTTTCAAGAGCGGTGTTTTGCGTGTTGTTTCTTTCAATGCTCACCAAACAAGAAAAATGTCTCTTTTTTCAAACAAATTCCTGTCGATTTTTCGCTTTTCACCTATCCATTGCCATGGATATAACGCTGTCCCGCTTACTCTCCGAAGGAAATTCTTAAGCTGTCATTGTCATATTATTAATATTCAATATTATGGCTTCTTTTTATTAAGATGTAATTTTTTTTAATGACTTCACTTATACAAATTCTCTACTTTCAAGTTTATTCTGGATTAAATAAATAACAGTCTTGTGACAATCTCTTTTTAACATAGATGTTTTTTATATTTATGTTCCTTAGTCAAATTGGGTAGGTTTGACTTTTGTACCCTAGTATTTAATAAAAACTTAACTTATGTAATTTTAAAGTACTTCTAGACCTTATTTGCACCCAAATTACTTTGTTTTTCTTCCGTCAAGGCTTGTCCGCGGCTTAGCCGCACCGATAACACTGCAGCCTTTGGCTTATTGTGCATGACCTAAATTACTTAGCTTGTGTCTCTAGATATGTTTTTTGAGCAACTTTTGCTCATTTGACCTTTACAAATATAACTATGACTTCTGTTTGATGATTCTCGCACGCCACAACAATATTTTGTCATTTTAGTTTACTTAAAATGACTACAAAACTTATAATAGATAGTACAACAATCCACTTACAATCTCGTTTATATGTATATCTATGAGTTGATCTGTATATTTGGGACTTCTGTTGGTTTAACGCCCTATATAAATTCAAAGATTTTTGTTCGACCATCTGAGTCTTTTTGGTATATGATATGTTTACCCCATCATATACAGAATCGCTATACTTTCTTACTTTATAGTTACCTTATGAACATTCAGTAAATTTCGCTTTGGTTTTTTGTTGTGCATGTTAGTTTGCTTTACTCATATAATATTTAACTTGTGTTAAGTTATACATAGCAATATATATATATATATATATATATATATATATATATATATATATATATATATATATATATATATATATATATATATATATATATATATATATATATAGGGTGGCCAATCGAAAACGAAAGACCGATTTGCGTCCAGACAATTTTTTTTAAGAAACGCTGAAACACGTCATTTTTAATATTGAGGAAGACATGTTTGGACATAAAACTCAACTTTGTCACATCAACCCCTTAAGGGTGGTGATAACAACCCTTATATTTTAAATAGGGAACTTGGGTCGATTGTTACATCATTTGAAAGCTCTTTCCTTTTCTGAATGAATTCAGCACACTAATTTTTTTGGAAGTTTCATCAACTCGTTTAAAAATTATTCACAGTTGGAGGTGCAAGAACGTATTTCATTCATTGTGATAAGAAATGCACTAGTTAGTCAATTTTTCGTAAAAAAAACTAAAAAACAAAACCAAACGTTCAAAAACGTTTATTCAGTTAAGGAAGTGTTCAAATTGCTGACCACCAGCTTCCACACAAAAGTACAAATTTTTTTCAAAACGAGCTTTGAAATTCTGAAGCATTTGTGGAGTTATTAGATGGCACTTTTCAACAATGCGTCGTCGTAATTCTTCCAGAGACTCCGGTTCTGTTGCGTAAATTCTACTCTTTAAATGGCCCCATAGAATGAAGTCTAAAGGAGTTAAATCCTATGATCTAGGGGGCCACTCAATAGCACCTCTACGCCCAATCCCATGCTCTGGAAACTCTCTGTTCAACAACTCACTAACACGTTGTGAAAAATGCGGGGGAGCTCCATCTTGTTGAAACACTAATTGATTTTCTTGATAGCGATCATCATTTTCAACAATGTCAATTGGTAGAGGGTAAACGATGTCTTCTAGTAACTCCAAATACGTTGCGCCACTCAAATTGCCATCAAGGAAAATTGGTCCGATTAAACGGTCTCCAAAAATTCCAGTCCAGACATTCAATTTCTGTGGAGTTTGAATGTGGACTTCGTGAAAATTTCTTCAATTATGACGATTGACTGTAGAGCTCAATAAAACAGCCGCCGATCAAAATCATCTTCATTCAGTTGTTGTACAAGATGACTTTTATACGGATGAAATTTATGATGCTTCAATATTCGCTGAATAGTTCTTCTTTTGATGTTTGAAACAGTGGCCAATTTTCTCTTGCTCAAAGTTGGATCTGCAGCAATTTGTCCTAAAACTTCAATCTAAGTAGTCTCATTTCTAACCGGAAATTCACGTTCAGGGTCCCTTTTTTTGTTGGCTACTGAACCACTTTGTCAAAACTTTACAACTAACTCCAAAATGTATTTTCTGTTAACATGTCTGTTCGGATGTCTTTCATTAAACAAATTTGCGGTATGGTTGGCACAGTCATCGTTTTTGAAAAAAAGAGTGATTATTTCAACTCTTTCTTCTACAGGATACACCATTGTGAAAGTAATTTTCGGTAGTACTATCAGGTATCAAACCGACCGATAAACTGAAATAATAAACCGCATTTCTCTCATTCCGATAATAAATGTTCTGATAGTCAATTTTTTGTTTACAAACCAACAAAACATTGACTATCAGCACATTTCTTATCGGAATGAGTGAAATTCGTTTTTGCATCTTCAACTGTGAATAATTTTTAAACGAGTTGATAAAAAATGAGTGTGCTGAATTCAGAAGAGAAAGAGCTTTCAAATGATGTAACACTCGACCCATGTTCCCTATTTATAATATAAGAGTTGTTATCACCACCATTAAGGGGTTAATGTGACAAAGTTGAGTTTTATGTCAAAACATGTCCCCCTCAATGTTAAAATGGAAGTGTTTCAGCGTTTCTTAAAAAAAATTCCCTGCACGCAAATCGGTCTCGTTTCGTTTTCAATGCGCCACCCTATATATATATATATATATATATATATATATATATATATATATATATATATATATATATATATATATATATATATATATATATACTATAATTAATAGAGAATAAGAAACAGAAAGAACATTATTTTTATATACTGCATATGTGACTACTAAATCTCAACGTTGGTTATTTTGCACGAACGATTGTCAGGCAGTTAAAAAAACCGAATATATTAGTCCAACCAGCTAACCACAGAGTATTATAGTCTTGCTGGGAGTAAAGGATAGCTATCCCTACACAAGACAATTTAATGAATTTTGGAAATATATTAAAATTTCACATACTTGCTTAACCGCTTCCACAACACAAACTTTACCCAGTTGAAGATTTACTTAGAAAAAGCATTTAGATTTAAACCGAGGTAGGTGAGGTCATTTCGAAGCGTTTTGTGGGAAAATTAAAAGTAATGTTATTAATATAAACACCTTTTTTACCTTACAGGTTTCTTTAAGATGTTACAATTTCCTGTAATTACTTAACCAAAATCAATAGATGACGCCGCCGTAAGCGACGTGGGTTATTGGTTAGCGATTTTGTTAGCAGATATTGCCAAGTTGAAGTCAATTAAATGGTACCCTGCATACTCCCTTGTAATCTGTCGCCAGAAGTATTCCTCTTTGATGTCAGAGGAAAGTGTGTCCAGACGACAAATTTGAAAATACTTACCAGTTGAAATAAAACGAATAAGGCCAAAGTAATAGAAGCTGATATTGCGTTACAGACCCTACAACTAGATGGCGTCTCAGCCTACCTGCCACTTAGCGGTCGTCAAGGAACTATTACCTAATGAAAAAAGTTCTCAAGGAAAAGATCTGGGATGTTGGGCGGCGCAACACGCAGACCCTACTCAAACATTCTCAAATTGAAAGGAAGCAGCATCTTGCTGTGAGAAAAGCAATAAAGATCATTGCTGTTCTAAAGTAAATACTCTTTTTTCATAAATAGACTTGCAAATTATTATCTTACAGTTTTAGTGAATTTTCTTGAAAAAATTCACTAATGAGGAGATCTCGACTTTTGAATTTTGAAAAAATTTCTTCAAATGAGCACTAATTAGGCCCCCCAGAACACATATCCGGGGTCAGTTTGAATTTTTATATGTTTATATACATATATATATATATATATATATATATATATATATATATATATATATATATATATATATATATATATATATATATATATATATATATATATATATATATATATATATATATATATATATATATATATATATATATATATATATATATATATAGGTATCACACCGATAACTCAAAAAATAATGGGGCGATTTTGATTAAATTTGGTGAATAAATTCCTTTTGCAAATGGCTTGGATAAGTTCGTTAGCCAGGAAAATCTGCCCAGATTTTCCCGGAAAATTTTGTGTTTTCTTTCGAAACAAATTTATATTTCCCGAATTAACAAAGTAAGGGCAACCAGATTTGGTACGCGGGTTTATGTCCTTATATCTAAGTTATCTACCAAAATTTAGCTCTGTATGTCAAAAGACAAAAAAGTTATAGGCATTTAAAGAAAAATAAATTGGAGTTTTCCTCAAAACGTCAAAGTTGCGACTTAAAACGTCAAAATCGGCAATATTTTGGCAAATTTCTTGAAACTAATACGGGCTATGGAAATCAAATGTCTCAAAAAGGATGTTTTACAAACACTGAAGTCTTAGTTTCAACCGTCATTGTCCTTTATTTTACTAAAATGTTTCCAGAAAATTCATTTGAAATCGACGCTTTCCCTGATGCTTGGCAGTAGCCTTAGCTATAGAGTTTATCGTTTAATGGTATATAATTTTTGTCGAATTTTCGTAAAAAATCAATAAAGCTCAATATATCCGTTATTATACAAGATTTGAAAAAAATTTGTATATATTAATTATAGGGTGTCTTGAGCTACATCTTAAAAAAATATTTCTACAATCACAGGATGGCCCATAAGTCATTGGTGATACATATTTTCTTTTTTTTTAATCAAACACGCCTTATGTTATTGCATTTTCCATCGAAATATAATGCATGTTTGTAAGAAAAGAAATTCTGAATGCAGCAAGTGCGTTATGGTAGCGAACTTTGATCAAATGCTTCATATTTGAATAGCCCAATTTGCCATTAACCTATAAGGTTGACCAAGAAACGAGTTTTTCGGGAACACTTTAAGTCTACTTTTGGAAATCTTGGTACATTTTCACACAATAAAGTTATTTTTATGAAACATGGCACATTGCTTTTACTATATAGGTTATACTGGTAACCAAAATTGATGCCTGCTTTCTTAAAAAGAAAACACACATATTTGCAATAAAAACATTTTAATGAAAATTCACTACCATAACGCACTTGCTGCGTCCAGAGTTTTTTCTGTATTTACTTGATATATAATCGGAGAGATGGTGCTGACGTAAGTGATGCAATTTTTAAATAAGTAGCGATAAAAGACGTTCCTCAAATAACCGCTTGTAATATTAGACACTGGGTTTTGCAGTTAAATCTGCCTGCATGCATTACAATATTTTCGCATGCCTGATATCAACTAGTAATATCCTTATTCGTCATCAATCATACCGCTATTTTAAAATACCAAAAAGAACCTGGTAAAATCAAGAAAAAAATTAAAGTTTTACGCACAGAACTAGATGACGCCTGAATCTACATGCTGCTTAACAGCCACCAACAATTTAACCCTGCAATGGTAGATTATGTAGGAATGTTGAAGCAAAATGGTGATCGGCACAAAAATAACCATGTATGTAACTGCTTCCACAAATATAAATTCTACCTAGGTTTGAGTTAGTGAAAACATATATTCAGAATCACGCTAGGCCAATAATAATAGGTAACAAATTTGTCGATCCTCTCAGGATGGCAAAAAAACCGCTAGGATAGCAACAGAAGCCAGAACATTAAAAAATGTCATGATACCAAAACGCTACTAAGATATCAAGAAAACTCAATTTTAGTGATCCAAAGAAACATAATTTGAGGAAGTCGGCGTCCTAAAAAGAAAGAATATCAAGCCTGACAAAGTGATACTGTTATGAAGAAAAGTTACATCCAAATTAGAACGTTGGGCTAAAAGGTTACCAAGGCAGAAAACAACGCTTCTCAGCAAAGTGCAATGTCGAAATTATAAAAAATTATAATGTGATGGAAAATAATGGCGGGTTAGGCGATTGCCCTAAACATTTTTTGTAATTACGAAAACTAAGAATTAAGAAGAAAGTAAATAGGAGATATTATATTTGGCCGTTTAGGCAGTATAATTACCTCGGAAATAATTAAAGATGTAGACACAAGCAAAAAGCAAGACTAGTAAGAAAACGAGATTGTATGTGTATATTGAATAAAAGGCCAGAAAATTCATTTTGAAAAACATTAAGAATTTCGACCTGATTAATAGCGACACTGCATGTAAATTTGGTCAGTCTGGAAGTATTGTTTATGAAAATCTATTTTTAAGAAACTGCGCCGAAAGTAAAAATATCACTGGCCACGAAATGGCAACGAGGTGAGGAATGGCTTCAGAAGTTTGGACTTATCAACCCTGATATAGCCTCGTTGTACTAGGA
This sequence comes from Tillus elongatus, assembly GCA_964006375.1. Classification (NCBI taxonomy): domain Eukaryota; kingdom Metazoa; phylum Arthropoda; class Insecta; order Coleoptera; family Cleridae; genus Tillus; species Tillus elongatus. Next base: position 43,840,642 of record OZ023269.1, read on the forward strand.
GTAAGAATGTATGCCTCCGAACCGAAATGCACTGGGCTCGATTTCCAGAGTTCCACTTCCACTTTTTCAGTATATACTGTAGAATTAAAATCAACCGAGGTAATTGAACAAGTTAAATGTTTGAACCCTTTGAATGGCGCCAAGCCGTCGGTCCCGTGTCCGTGCGTTGTTGGGCATGTTAGAAATCCCTACCCTTCTTACAGAAGTAGGGATTCAGCAACATTTCCAGGATAGGGAGGTGAATCTGCTCCCTGGCGTCGGTGATTGGCCATAGTTGCGGAAATATGCTGACGTTAAAGAAACAAAAACACACACACATACATATAGATATATATATATATATATATATATATATATATATATATATATATATATATATATATATATATATATATATATATATATATATAATTTGGAATATACCTAGATCTAAACAAATCGTATATATTTTTCTTTATTTAGGGGCTGAATTATTTATAAAAATGTTTTCCATTTGGCATATTGAGGATCAATGAGCAAAAACAGTTAAAATAATAACAATCTGGTAAACGCTAATTTAATTAAGTGAACTGTATACTTACATTTCCTTGTGATCCGTATTTTTTCTTGGATTTGAGCGTCTTATATTCGGCAAGATATTCAATCCATTTGAGTTGATCCTGATAGTGGAGATGTCCCAATGCGGTGTGAGTTTCTGAATACGGTGGTGGTAATATAATGTTAGCTTCTAACGTTACATTTTGCTTTGATGGTAAGGAAAGTGTCAGATTAGATCCAGCCCTAAAACACTTAGTTTAATTACTGAAATCTACGCTACAAGTTTGGCGTATACTCACGACCACAGTTCATTGAAACTAGCCTGACCTCCAAGTTTGAGAAAATTGAACGCCCGTTTAGGATTTACATAAAACACCGTGATTTTGGAATGTCTGTTGATACTTTCACGATTCACATCGCTAATAAATTCTATGTTCATATTCTCTAAGAATATCCATATCCATTTCAAGTCCCATGCACTTTGAACATTCGCAACATCTGCTTGCACTTCGATATGCCTTTGTGTTCCATCGTTTCTAAAAAAAATGTAATTAGTTAAGTGGTGCCGAATTATTTTCTTATTATTTCCGTGCGCTGTAGATAATCATAATAACTGTATTAATTTATTAATTTAAATACTATTATACATAATATAGGACATGTCAGATTATATAAAAACAATACTACAACAACAGTACAATATACAGGTATACACACGTAACAAGGCAAAAGGCCCACGCTTACATAAAAACATAAAATACAAAATATAAAAGATAAAAGATAGGGTGTATGGTATAAGATTAAAACAGTATATAATCACAAGCGACTAGCTTGCACTAAAAAAAAAACTTTTCTAATTAGTAGAAAGCATTGTCCAGCATCAGTTCACTAATGGCTCTTCTAAACTGCTTAATAGATTGTATGTTTTTATCTTCTCTAGTAGCATATTTTTAGTTTTATTTCTAGATAATATGGAGATCTTTTGAATACTTCAGGTCTTGGTAAGTGCGTTATGGTAGTGAATTTTCAGATTAAATGTTTCAAATTTGAATAACTCAATTTTCTATAAGCCTAGAAAGCTCAGTTTTTGCACATAATAAGGTTTTTACTAGGGCAGTATACGTGCCAAACTTCATGGGAATAGCTTTATTATCTTTTGAGATACAATTTTTGCTGTTGAGAAATTAATTTTTTTTAGCAAGACTGGTCTGATCGAGCTGAATAACGAACTTTTTCCTGGTGTTAACAAAATGGAGATATTTGCCAAATTTCGTTCAAATCAGGTGACTATTTTTTAACTTATTGCTCGGGAAGATATATATATATATAAACAGGCCCAAATTCGTGCTCATTTGAACAATCTCACTATTAATACCGCTCTAATAGCCACTTTTAAAAAATGCAAATTTGCTAATAGTTACACGAAAATTCTAAAACAGTTTTTTCGCGTGAATTCGCAATATTTCTTTTACAGTAACCTATTAAAGATTAATTTATTGTTTACTAACATTTAACAAAAATTTTACAAAATTGATTTCGATTAAAACATTAAAAAAATCCGCGAAAATCCACAAAATACCTTTGCACCAGGTTTCGTTGATACAAAACACAAAATTCAAATTATATGATCTGTAATTAAAATTGACAAAAAATGAAAATGTAAAAAGGTATAAATTAACTATTCACGAAAATATAAACCAGTGGAAGTAAAGTGAAATATAAGCGGAAAAGGATATATATTTTCATATCACAAGCAATCAGAAATAAGCAGATTATTTAAGTATAACACTTCGAAGTTCTGTTTGAGATTTGTAAAGACAATTTATCAGTTACTTATTTATTATGCAATTGAGAACATATTCGTATTAAAATAGTTATTTCTTACCTTTTTTTGTACCAAAGTTAATGTAAACATTTTAATATTTTGCTTAAAAAATTCGCTGAACAGTCACACAGTCTGACCAGTTACTAGAATTAAATAAAAAAACTGGAAAAACACTAAAATTGATTCCCTGCGGAAATTCGAACCAAAAACCTCGGGGATGAGAATCTAACCCCAACCCTAGCCACAACCACGGACCTGGGTAGATATAGTTTTATCAATGTAGTATAGATGAAATCTCATACACTTATTTTAAATGTTGAAAATCCTGCTTTACAGAAAGAAATTAACTCGAAATCTGGGACGCGCTATACTGTCTGTATATATTACTTAGGTATGTTCGAAATCTATAACTTTAATTTAATAAAAAAAATAGTTATTAAAGTTTGAAAAAAACGTTTACGAAAATGCGCTACCATAACGCACTTGCTACGTTCAAACTCCTACTACTGGATATATATATATATATATATATATATATATATATATATATATATATATATATATATATATATATATATATACAGTGTGGAACAGCCAAATGGAATAAATTCGATAACGGATAAATGAGGACGTGTTGGGAAAAACGCTTGGACACGTCGATTTGTATTTTTAACTGCGCATCTTTTTCAAGAAAAAAAAATTATTTAGGGTGCGTCATGTGACAGTGGCCAATACCAACTTTCTTATTTTAAATACAAGCCCCTGTATATTATTAATTTTTTGGATTCTTCAGAAAATTCTAGACATAATTCATGTACAATGTCCTATACCTATCTTCAACTGTTTCGGAAATATTAAGTATTTTCAGATTTATTACAAAAATTAACATTAAAAATAGAAAATTATTTTATTTCACAAATTCTAATAAGAAATACTGATTATTTCTTAATAATTTAAAAAAACAAAAAAAAATTAATGTCAATGTAGTAAATGTTCAAAATGCTCGCCACGAACATCTTGGCAACATGCTAATCTGGTATAGAAATGTCTTCTAACATTACTCAACATCTCAGGCGTGACTGATCTAATCGCAAGCGTGATTCGTCTTTTTAAGTCATCTAAGTTGAGGGGCTTAGTTTTGTATACAATAGTTTTGACATATCCCCACAAAAAGTAGTCTAATAGCGACAGATCAGGAGATCGTGCTGGCCATTCTATCGATCCGCGCCTCCCTATCCACCGATTTGGAAAAATTTGGTTCAGGTACTGCCGGACATTGATTTGGTAATGGGGCGGTGCTCCATCTTGCTGAAACCATATTTTATTGGCAGGAACTTGTGGGTTTGCTGGATCTGGATATAAGTTTGTCAAAGTTGGCACGACATTATTTTGGAGCAGTTCTAAATATTTATCCCCATTCAAGTTGCCATCAATGAAAAAGGGACCTACGATATGATTTCCAACAATTCCTGCCCAAACATTAACTTTTTCAGGATATTGCGTATGTTCCTCTCTCATCCAATGAGGATTCTCATTAGACCAATAGCGGCAATTTTGACGATTAACATGACCGTGAAGTGTAAATGTGCTCTCATCAGAAAACAAAACATCTTCTAATTGGATCACATTGTTATCTAACATTGCCATCATTTGTTCACAAAAATACGTTCTCCTATCGAAATCGTCCTCCATGAGCTCCTGAGTTGGTATCATTTTATAGGGATGCATTTTACTTTCCTTTAATGTTCGAAAAATTGCTGTGTGGCTAACGTTGAATAGTTGGGCTGCTTGTCGACCAGAAGTATGTGGGTTTTCTTGAAACTCAAGCGTAATATCCAATTTCGTATCATCACTTACTGCATTGGCAGCTACTTTTTTTATCTGTCTCACATGACCAAGCTCGCGAAACTGCTTTTCTATTTTATATATATATATATGGTTAGTTCGTTTATCGATTTATTGCCTAAAGAGACGGACAATTTCCATGTTATTTCGTTAAACAAAGAATCATCGGACTATTAAAACATAAACTCCATAACTTAAACTACTGCCAAAGCATAGGAGAATGGTTCTAAAAACCCCCATTTATTCTAAAATATTTATTTAAACGTCGCACAATTTTGACGTTTCAAATCCCGACTTGACGTTTTGAGAAAAAAACTTATATTTCTAAGGTAACTTTCCTCGTCTCGGCTTTTTGCGGCAATAATGTAATATTCAATAGATCCAAAACCTTATAATTTTTCTTCACAAAACGTCTAAATCCCAATTTGAAACGTCCAAGTTGGAAACTTTAAGGCAAAAAACCTGAAACGACTACGGGTTATGTAGAGAAAATGTCGCAAGAAGTATTTTTAACATAGAGCCTCAAGTTTCAGCCCCAACCATCATGTCCTAATTTTACTAAAATATTACCAATAAATTTATTTCAAATAGACACTTTCTCTGACACTTTGGCAGTAGTTTCAGTTATAGAGTTTATGGTGTACCAGCCTTTAGATTTTAAAAATATCTATTCAAATGAGCGCTAACTAGGCCAGTAGAATCTATATCCAGGGTTAGTTTCAGTTTTTATCTGTTTACATATACATTACAGAGTGACGCATTCATATAATAAAGCTCGATAATAGTATTGATTTGTGAGGTGCCTGTATTCTTGTTTAGAATAGATGATTTTGTGAGAGGTAATTATTTGGACGGATATCAAACAGCAACAGCCGAGACTGCGGACGAGTTCAAGGCGCTTATAGGCTGCACCCAGTTAGATAATTTTAGGGTTTTCCATATGAATATTCGTAGTTTGCACAAAAATTATGATGAATTAAAAATTCTTTTTACAGAGTTAGAATGCGAGTTTCAGTGCGTGGTTTTGACAGAGACATGGCAACTTAAAGATCCTAATTTGTATTTATTGATGGGCTATGAATTACTTTATAGCGGTGGTGATATGAACCAGAATGATGGAGTCGTAGTATATGTAAAGAAGGACATTGCTCATAGGCATCGGGTAGTAAGACTGGCAGAGATAACTGCTGTGGAGGTGACCCTTGGGTTCGGTGGCAATGAGTTTTCAATACTCGCTATCTACCGACCTCCTTCTGCGGATATTAAGAGTTTTAATATGGCGATTTTGCAGTATCTGAAGCGTCGGCCTAAGTCACAACAGATCAATTTGGTTGTGGGTGACATCAACATAAATCTTTTTGGTAATAGCAGTGATATGCACGAGTATCTGAATATTCTATCATCTGAGGGTTATGACTCCCTTATCAACAAGTACACACGAGTATATAAAGATTCTGGCAGTTGTTTAGATTACATATTTGCCAGGGTTGTAGGTGGCTGCTGCAGTTTGTACCCAATTATAATGGAGTCGTGTGTAACGGATCATTATGCTACCGTGCTACAGGTATAATTTCCTGCGGCACGGAAACATGGCGAAACTCAAAAAAGTTCATATAGACACCGCACCAATATGAAAAAAACTAAAGGACTTGCTTATCAACAAAGACTGGTCTTGTATCTATGTTGCAGATGATGTTGAGATTGCTGCTGAGACTTTTGTATCAGATTTGCGAACTATGATTGGACATTGCATGGAGAGGTACAGGTGATGTTACAAGTATCACCAACAAGTCTTCGACTTAGGTGATTTTTAACGTTATTGAACCACCAGGCTCTTGATTAGCCTTGTAAGTTATTTTGTGAGAAATGTATATTTGTTCAATTTTGTTCAATCAGGCTCTTGATTAATCTTGTAAGTTGTTTTGTAAAAAGAGGTATATTGTTCAATAAATTATTATTATTATTATTAATATACGTTACAGAGTGACGCATTCATATAATAAAGCTCGATATATCCATTACTATACAAGATATGAGAAAAAATTTAATAAATTAATTAAAGGGTGGCATGAGATGCATCTTATATAATTATTTTAGCAATCACAGGTTGGCCCATAAGTCTTTGGTGATACAAATGTTCTTTTTGTATATCGAACACCCTTTATTTTATTGTATCTCTGCACTTTCCATGAAATTATATTACATGTTTATAGCCAAAGAAATTGATACCGTTCATCGTTATAAAAGTAAAAAAAAATACTTTTTCTTTTTTTTACTTTTAATTACAAATTTAGGTATACGACTTGAACTTAGTGTCTTCTTTTAGCAAATTTTTGTGTAAAAAGGTTTTAGTCAGTTTTCGCAGATACTTTTGGTTTGCTTAAAAATCATTTTTTGTAAGATTTTTGTGAAATTTTGATAAATAATAATAAATGTTTGATAAGCTATTGTAAAATAAAAGTCAACGGGGTATCGTGAAAAAATTGTTTTAAAATTTTCATACAAATTTTTTTCTGGTAATTTTGTCGAAAAGCTTTTTGTGAATTATTTTATCTTGGCAGGCGGGTAAATAGCTTGAAAAGGTTCCGCTGGCCAGGAACATTCTAAGTTTATTTTCGGAGAGTTTTTGTACTTTTTAAAACAATAAAGTTAATTTCATGAAATGTGGTCCATAACGCACTTGCTGCGTCCAGACTATTTGAATGATCAATTTTATATTAATGTTTGTGACTACAGGGCGACATATATTTTAAGTGGTTATAATAATGTAAAAACTATCAATTAAACGAATTTCTAATATTTCTGCATTCAACCATGCATGAAAATGTTGAGATCAGACTTTTCTTGAATTTATGCAAAGTATGCTTGAGACCGGAGAAGCTGCTTTCTTTCCTAATCAAATAAAAAATGGGCTTTTCAAAGCAGGGAATATTATAGTTAATTGGTTTTTTTCAATGCCTGGAAATATTAACTCTCCAGATTTCTTGCTGATATTCAAATACTTTAGAATATTAGGAGTACCTCGGCTTGCTTATAGAGGATTCTAAAACAAGGGACGTGTGGGTACAATTGCTATCCGGAGTAAAATTGCTTCCAGTGGATATAGCTGCCATTTGCCGGGAAACAACGTCATTCCCATTGCTGTTGGCTGCATCCCGCTGCATGTAACGCTATGATTTTACTTTGTTCGGTGTACGACAGGAAATGAGAGGGATATAGATTTCTACAATATTACTTCAAGAATATCCTTGTTCGCCTAATAAAACGCAAACCCTTTTACCATTTATTTATTCAAGATCTGCTCTTTTTCAACACACCAAAAAGTGATTTAATTTAAAGAACTGCACTTTATTCTAAAGAGATGGATTTTTAAAAAGCCTTCTTGTCATGTTTGAGTTGAAGTATTGGTCTTTGAATATCTATTTAAGCAGTATTTACTCTTTCACAAAATCCCCTGTTGTCTGGTGCTTAAAATACCATTTACAACTAAGTGCGCTGAAATGAATACTGCCATAGTCGACGCAAACAGCAAAGTCTCTTCTGAATCAGACATTGCGTCCAATTATATTTAGTCAAAGACTTATAGCAAAGTCTTAGCTCAACAGGCCAGCTTTTCAAATAAAACACCTGAAGATGACTTAAGTAATCGACAGCGAACACTCTTGAGCAGATGACTCAGTTGAAGACCCCAATTATAGTAGCAGTGATTCTTGTTCTGATTCGGACTCTTCTGATTCCTCGTCTAGTTCTGACTCTTGTAATTCTAATTCTTCGTCTCCTCGACACCCTATTGCCAAAGAACCTATCAGTAATCAAAATGTTGTTTAATTGTCAATGTTAGATAGAGCAGATTATATAGACAATTATCTAGCCACCATTAATAATATAGAGTGACAAACAGATAATGAGGTCATCGAATCGACCAAGAGAGGTAAAAAGAGGTGCCTAGCCATTAGAGTGGGTAAAAAATAAAAAATGCTTTGCAACACTGGCCAGGCATACTCTTCGTGTTTAAAAAATAACCGTCAGTTAAAAGCAAGAAAGATGGGACCTCCTTGTGGTGCAAAATGTCGGCAAAAATTCTTTTCAAAAACAAATGATGACGCACGAAGACATATTTTTACAAGGTACTGGGTATCGAGTGATGTTAACAGACAACGTGCTTTTATTGCTGCTAATATGCAGTTGATATCAACAAAATATGGGAATAATGCACCTCAAGGAAGACGTCTCAATAACGCCTTCTATTTTGACATTGGTGAGAAAATAATTACAGTCTGCAAGCTTTTTTTTTAAACCACCCTCGACATAAATGACCGTTCTATTAAAACTGTTATTAATAAAAAAGAATCGGGCTTTGTTAAAGATGACCTGCGAGGAAAACACGGAAAACGTAGGCAAGTAAATCCAGAAATCAAGGCCGATATTAGAAGACATGTAGATTCTAGAGTAGTATTTACCAAATATCGTACGCAACAAGATTCTATGAAAGTATTAGGTTTTACTTCATTATAGGAGTCTCGTACGAGCGACCGAAGTGAGCGGTTGTGATTTCGAGAGCTAGTGAACATTTATTTAAAGACAAGGTTAAGCAATTATTATTATTATTTTAATAGTTGTGTGTTCTTAATAGTGTAGATATGAGTGATAAAGTGCCCCCGGATAGGGGAAAACAAGATTTAAATGATAAAGATGTAATGGAAATAGATATAGTTAATAATTCGTCAGAATCAGACGAATATGAGGTATTGCAAGGAGATAAAGCAGTAAGTAGGAAAGATAATAATATGAAAATAAATATTATTAAGAAAAATAAGGGGAAAAAGGAGGTAAGTGGAAAACATTATTTAAAACATGTAGAATTATTAGAAGATTTAAAATTAGGGAAATCGGATTTAACAATAACTAGTAGACTGGAAAAAAATAATGTAAATATTAAAGATAAATTAAATTCTCACAGAACAGAACTCATTAAAACTTATCAGAAAGACGATAAGGGTCCATTTGTTGTTTATGTAGAAAGTAAGAATATAAATGAAAATATTGGCAAAATGCACCGTATAGGGACTGCTAAATTAATAATGAATTGCGGCAATAATTTGAAAGATAAAATATTAAATATATCAAGTATTGGTCGTAATAAATTAAAAATTATTTTTTCTACATATGATAGTGCAAATTCATTAATAAATTCAGAACATTTAAGAAATAAAAATTATATTGCTTACATTCCAAATTTCCTTACAAGGAGACAGGGTGTTATTAAGCAAGTGGACCTAGACATTAACGAGGAAGAAATAATTGAAATGATCGAACCAACTTATAATAATAATTTTGAAATTTTAAATGTAAAAAGGCTTAATCGCAGAGTTTTTAGAGACGGACAAGTAGAATATGTGAAAACGTCATCAGTTTTAGTAGATTTTAAAGGCCAGATGCTTCCCTCCGAAGTAGCAATAATGAAAATTCTTTATCAAGTGGAACCATATATTCAAAGAGTGGTTCAGTGCCTTAAATGTTTAAGGTACGGCCACATCAGCTCTCAGTGCAGGGCTCGTGAGAGATGCAAATTTTGCGGAAAAGATCATCTTAGCGAAGACTGCGATATGAAATCATCTCCTGTATGCGTGTTGTGTTCGGGTGACCACGCGGCCACAGATCGTGGGCTCTGCCCGGAGTTTTCTAGGCAAAAAACAATTAAATATATAATGGGTACAGAAAATATATCTTATAAAGAATGTTTAGACAAACTCGACAAAAACTATTCCCAAATATTGAAAGCACCCAACCCACTTAACAAGCAATCCATTCAGAGCAAACAGGAACAACAACATATTAATATACATAGTCAACGAATAAATTTAGAATCACAACAATCAAACAAACAATTACAACAAACGAGCAAACAATTACAACAAACAAACAAACAATTTCAACAAAAAACTAATCAGCAAAAGAAATACAATTCCGTAAACAACAAAGACAATGTAAACATTAAGTCAAACAATCAGCACCCTAGATTACCTTCACACAATTACCAGAGACGTACTACTGGACCCACACATGACAATACCCCTCATTCGGACGTGTCACGAGAAAGTGGCATCATAAATCCTTATTCACCTAACTACATTAGCCAAACACAAATAAATAAAAAAAGCTTAAATGAAGCTAGAGACCGAATTATCGCTTCAGCAAAAGATATATTGACCTGGGCTAATGTTGATATGACCGATGTCTCAATTATAGAAAGTTTTAAAAGTCAAGTAACAGAAATTTTAAACAACTGTTCATGTCCAGAATAAAGCTTTTGCAATGGAACGCTAGGTCGTTAAGGGCCAATGGCGGTCATTTGGAAAGATTTATGTATGACAAAAATATTGATGTTGCTCTTATTAGTGAAACGTGGCTAAAAGAAGGTAGTATAATAAAGTTTGGTGGATATAATGTATTTAGACAGGATCGACAGGATGGCTATGGCGGAGTAGCTATACTCGTAAAAAATAAGTTTGTATCTCAAACAGATAGTACATTTTATCAGGTTCCAAATATGATGTGTATCTCAGTAAATTTAATTTTAAATAGAAAATGTTGCATAAATTTATATTCAGTATATATCTCACCAAATACAAAAATTACGAAACAACAATGGGAAAACTTTTTTGCTAGCTTGAAAAAACCTTTTATTATATGTGGTGACACAAATTGTCATAACAGTTCCTGGGGTTGTAGCGGTACAGACTTTGGTGGTCGTGAACTATTAGCAGCAATCGAAGACTGTAGAATTAATTTCTTAAACACAGGGGCTGCAACTCTAGTAAAAACACCACTACATACAGGAGTGTCTGCCGTGGATCTGTCTATCTGTTCCCCGGGTATATTTCATAAATTCGATTGGACTGTTGCTGATGATTCCCTTGGGTCGGATCATTACGCAATTTTGTTAGATTACTGTTATGATGCTAGTAATAGTAATGATGGTACCTTTGCTGATAGTAATAGTATTAATAATTGTTTACACTCTTTATGTAATCAAAACATTAAAACAAAAAAGTGGAATCTAAAAAAGGCTAACTGGGAGTTGTTTTCTTCCTCAATGGAATCTTTGACAAATTTACATTCTTTGGAGCAAAATTTATCTTATGAATTGTTTGTTGATCTCGTAAACAAGGCATGTGAGTCTTCAATTCCGGAGAAGAAGACAGTTCTCAGTAATAATTTTAATAAACCTTGGTGGAATGAAGACTGCAAACGTGCAATAACTGATGAACGAGAAGCATTAAGATCGTATAAAAGTTGTCCAACATATGAAAATTTTCTAAACTACAAAAGAATATCAGCTATAAAAAAAAGGACAATACTGGCAAGCAAAAGAAATTCGTGGAAAATTTTCTGTGATAAATTAAATAGAAACACCTCGATTACAGAAATCTGGAATATGACAAAGAGACTGAATAATGGGAACACAAATAAAACAAACAGATATCAAGATGCCATATGGGCAGAAGGATTCCTTAGTAGTATCACACCAGATTACGCCAAAGAAAATAATTGTGACATGGTACAAATGCATCAACACGACCATCCTCTACTTCAAAAGTTCTCATTACTAGAGTTAGAAAATAGTCTAAAAAATAGAAAGAAAAATTCATCTCCAGGAGCTGATGGGATCTCTTACGAAATATTACAACACCTCTCTCATAAAATGAAAATGATTCTTCTAGAAATTTTTAATAGTATTTGGATGTCTGGAAACATCCCAGAACAGTGGAAGATATACATTATCATTGCTTTCTTAAAGCCTTTTAAGGACCCACTAAAATGGGAATCCTATAGGGGAATCTCCCTAGGTTCCTGTATGTTAAAGGTTTTTGAGCAACTATTAAAAACCCGCTTAGAAAAGTGGCTAGAACAAAATGGTCTTATATCAAATACTCAACATGGCTTCCGAAGAAATATGTCAACTATGTCAAGTATTGCCGATCTTGTCATCGATATAGAAGAATCATTTTTCAAGAAAAAATCCACAATCGCAATGTTCGTAGATGTTAGTGGGGCATACGATAGCGTAAACTTAAAAATATTACTTGAGAAAATGACCAAACTTGGTGTGCCCTTTCATTTTGCGAGAACAATTGTAAAAATTTATGAAGACAGAGAATTATGCTTGAAAGTAGGGGACATAGTGTATGGTCCTAGAAAAAGTGATACAGGGATACCCCAGGGAAGCATATTAAGTCCTTTGCTATATATAATATATACGAATGACATGAAAATGTCGATAAAAAACTGCCAACTTCTTCAATACGCCGACGACGTGTGTATATATAAGCATTGCTGTGAATTAGATGAAGGACAAGAAGCAATAGCTAAGGATTTTATAGAATTAAAAGGTTATTTACATCAGATAGGTTTAAGTATTTCCGAATCTAAAACCCAGCTTGGAGTTTTTAGCAAGAAAAGGCAAATACCCCAGTCTGTTATTATCTGCAGTAAATCTTATGAAGTAAAACTATCTGTTAATTTTCTTGGGTTGATTATTGATAGAAAGCTTGTTTGGAAAAGTCACATCCAAAAAGTAGTAAAGAAAACAGAAAAGGGACTGAATATTATAAGGTTTATAAATCACACAAAGTGGGGAGCTGATCCCAATATAAGCATAATGTTTTACAAGTCCTTTGTAAGATCGCAGATAGACTACGGGTGTATATTCTACCTGAACGCAAGTAGAACCCACATAAAGAAACTAGAAACGATTCAAAATAAAAGCCTTCGTTTATGCATTGGCTCTCTGAATAGTACACCAATTGACTGCTTGTTAGCCGAAGTTGGAGAAACGCCTCCAAAAATACGTGCAGAAAATTTGGCTACTAGGTTTCTTATAAAAGAATATACAAGAGGGAGTGACTTGATAAAAAAAGTAAACCAAGCCTATATATTTAATACAACATCTTCACGTCAGGGTTATAAACCCCCTTCTCTAATTGTAACAGCTTACCACAATATTTTGTCACATAAAGGTGATATATATCAAAATAGATTATGTCCGACATATAGCATAAATATACAAACAAAGAAACCACTGAAAGTAATATATTTACAGAATTACAATGACTTCCCCAGTAACGTTCGTAATCTGGTATTTAAGTGTGATGTAATGTCTAAATTTCCACAGTTCCTTCATATTTTCACCGATGGTTCTAAACAAAACAACTTTACTGGCTGTGCCTATTATGTCCCGGAGGGTGAAATTAGAAAAACGTTTCGACTAAATACTAAATTGTCCATATATTCAGCAGAAATAGTTGCAATTTTAGAAGCATTACAGTATGTAAAACAAGAGTGCAAGCAAAGAGTGGTTATCTTCACAGATAGTAAGAGTTGCCTTGATAACATTAATAATTTTACAGCAAATACAAAAGTAAACAACTATTTGATAGCTGAGTTAATAAAACAGCTGTATTTGTTACAAGAAGAAGGCAAAGACGTTACCTTATGCTGGATAAAAGGACACTGTGGGATATTACAGAATGAAACAGTGGATACATTGGCTAAAGAATCTATTAACACAGGAGAAGAATTAACCTATCTATGTCCGGGCTCCGACGTTTTGCCTTACCTATTTAATTCTATTAAAGAAAAATGGACACAAAGATACAAACACAATAGTACGGGATTTTACTATAAACAGCTACAACCTTTTCCACCTAGGTTACCCTGGTTTAAAAACGAAATATTAGATAGACTAGTCATAGTAAATATTTGTAGATTAAGATTTGGACATGCATTGGTACCTTCATACTTATATAAAATAAATTTAAAAGACGATCCCAATTGCGAGTGTGGCGAGTTGGGGGACATACAGCATATGTTGATGGGTTGTACAAATTTTAGGGTACAGGTTCAAATATTTGTTGAAAATATTGTGCGGACACGTTGTGTTGCGTGTCCTTTCAACTTGGCACACTTACTTGCAACGGGAAATATTGATATATATTTAATTATAAATACACATATTTATAACTTGGGTATAAATATTTAATGGTTCTAATTTTATTTTGTAGTGGCTACTTAGAACTTTGTACATAGTTTTAACTATCCTTCTGTCTAACCATTTGTTTTTCCTAATTTATCCAGGGTCAACCACTTGTCTAAGTTGCATAAAGTCGTCTAGATAGACCCCTAAGACGCAGAAGATTTGTGTCCCTGTATTTTATTTTCCCTTAATATATTCTAGTAATAATTAGTTAAATAGATATAGAATATTGCAGGTACAAATTGTTAAATCTAACTCTGTACATTATGTGTACTTGTGTGAATATGAGTTTAAGCTCGCGCATGTGTGAGTGGATCTTTATTTAAATATGTATGTAGATGGCTGAGTAATTAGAAAGTTTAGATAAGATTAAATAAAAAGGTAAAGTGTAATGCGTAATAATCCGATGAACACATTAAATTTATTCACAGAATCGGGGCAGCCACTCTAACTAAAAATTCGGGTTAAAATGTGCTAATGGTTCAAAACCGTGGCCAATAGTCTAAAATATAGATAGATAGATAGATGTAGATTCTATTCCATGAATCGAATCACACTACTTCCGGGCGCAAACCATGAGAGAGTACATTGGAGGCGGAAAGACTTTGGCTTATATTTATGATTACAAACCGAATTGTATTAGTCAGAACCGTCCATATGGTCACCGTGTAATGCTCAGTCGGATTTTCAATGGGGAGTACAATATTTCTTTTTTTTTCACCCAAGAAGGACCAGTGCGAGTTGCGCACTGCGTTCCAATTAACCAAAGATGATAGAAGAGACACTACAAGGAAATATATGACCAACATCGTCAGGAGAAGGTGCTGTCCAGAATCGAAAAATCAGAAGATGAAATGAAAGTAAATGACACTTAAATTGTAGTCTGCTATGATTTACAAGCGGTGTTACCATGTCCCAAAGGAGAAGTGTCTCCATTTTATTACATATCAAAACTACACAAATTTAACTTTACAACCTGCCAATTGAACTCTAATACGAGGAAGTGTTATGTCTGGCATGAACGTGAGGGTAGGAGAGGTTCCAACAAAATTGGCAGTTGTGTTTTCAAATTTATCGAAGAAAAGGCAAATTCGGCCAATTCAGATGACCTGGAGTTGGTGTTTTACTCTGACAAGTGTTGTGGTCAACAAAATAATAGGTATGAATGTAGTTATTAATTTGTTGCTTCATAAGTGGGTACTTTATTGTTATTCTCTATTTTGGATTTATCACCTCCATGTATATGCATGCTGTGCAAGTTTTGAAGGTAAAATATATCACTCATAAGTTCCTTATCAAAGGACATAGTCGAAATGAGGGGGACAATGTCCACTCAGTTATTAAGAGACAAATCAGGAAAAACATGAAGTCTGGTCCAATTTACGTACCCGATCAATATATAACAATAATAAGAACAACTAAGACGACACATCCGTACGAGGTGGTCGAATTGTCTCACCAAGACTTTCTGGACATGAAGGATTTATTTTCGCTGTGTGGAACGAATTTTTCAAAGGAAGTTTCTGACAATACAATATTTATGGGTGACACAAAAATTATTAGAGTAGAGAAAAGTCGTCCATTTGCCTTCTGGTGCAAGACATCGTATGCAGACACTCAATATAAAGAAGTTTTGGTCAAAAGAGTTAAAAGAACCATTGCTGCACTTAATGACTCTAAAGTCACTTTATGAAAGCAAGCTTTTTATAGATGTTATGAAAAAAAATTGTCTTTTAGGTTTATTTAAGCAATTTAAACAAAACAATGCCAAACAGAAGAATAATAAAAATGACTCTATTGTACCACCATATTATTATAAATACTACAATAGTTCGTAAAATTACTGTATTTTTTATAAGTTTAATGCATTCGTGACTTTTCAGTTACTTATTTAATAAATTTTCGTTAGATAATTGCTTGGCGTCTTGATATGTAACAATGATTAAGCGTCGCAATGTGAAAAAGGTAACAAAATTTGCTCTTCAAAAACGACACAACTCCGAAAAGGGGTTAAATTTAGGGGATGCTGACATCTGTGGGATATTTAAAATAGCAGAAAACATACTCTGGAAAGTATTATAATCGAAACAGTTTGCATTTTTTTTCATCAATTTACTAACTACTGAAGCAAATAAATGTTTATAAAATATTTTTCTTATTTTGCTTCTCCTGAAAAATGGCGATTTTTGACTTGTGTCGCTTTTCTCGAACATGTGCCATATGTACCTATAATAGCTTACATGTTAATAGAAAACTGGTGCAAATTTATCGTATCTATGTTTCATTGTCTCTAGGTAGATGATGCCAGGCTGCCATTAAAAAAGTGCGGTCATTATTGTGAGAAAAACTTGGTTATTGGATTGAACCACGTCTAGAATTTATTAAAACAACGTTTCGGGTTCTGGTTTGGAGCCATTTTCAAGAGGTTGGGGAAATATGAAAGGAGATAAACACTCAGGCCTCAATCTGCCTACTCCTCAGAGCGGCGGCTTTGGGTAAGTTGTGTTGTTATAGCTTAATTACGGGGCCTTAATCTGCCTACTCCCCAAACCTTACTGGAGATCGTCTCTCGGGTTTCAGTGTGTTTAACCTAGACCTAAAAGAAATATCCGTCAGGTCTATGTTATCTGATTAAATTGTGTAATTCCGATCAATTTTTGAGCGATATTTTTAGAAAAAAAATCACTAATGAGGAGGTGAGAACTCTTAAGACTTAATTTAATTTTAATAGTAGATCTAGTTGTTTGTTGCCCTAAATTGGTGAAATCGATTTATACAGTTCTAATAAATTAAATAAATAAAAGTCTTATAACCTGATCTAAAGACAGACACACAGAATTTTCATGTTGCTTAACTAGAGTTTTTTCCTTGCAATTGATTTCTTTTTTTACGGTGTGGTCAGTGAAAGGAATATTCCCTTTCTGAGTCCACACAGTAACTCTCTACATCTGTATTTAGATCAGAATGTATCATTTTAAATTTATTTTGTTAACGAATTCTCATGTACAAAAGATTCTTGAAATTACGAATTTTCTTATAAAAAACTTTTCTTGAAAGAAAAATGTTTTTCAAATTATCTGAAAGAAAAATTTATTTCATGTGTTTTTGTGACATGATTATTTAGCGAAACTTTAGTGGAACATTGATTAACAAAATTTTGAAAAAATAATGTTTTAAATACATTTCGGGCAAATTCGTGTTTAAGCGAATCTTCCTCAAAAATTCTTTATCGGATTTTCACGTAATTTTTTTAACCAGTTTTGGTAGAGGTAATATATTTTTGTGGAAAAAATTGTTATTTCATTTTTGTAGACAATTTGATTAGCACATTTTTTTCAAGTTTTTGTGGAAAATCCTTTCAACGCCAATTTTAATTAAAAAATCGCTAATAGGGAAACCAGGACTTTAAGACTTTTGAAAAACATCTTCGAATTAGCGCGAACTAGGACCTATAGAAACTCATATCTGAGGCCGGGATAATCATCCAATTTTGAAGTCTCCCTGCCAGCCAGCTTTTCCCGCACATTAATCTTGTGTTCGACCTTACACAGCGTTCCCACTTCCTTCTCTTACGTTTTCTCAACTTATATATTAAATATAAATAAAATTATATATATATATATATATATATATATATATATATATATATATATATATATATATATATATATTGTAACGAGGTTAATCAATACACCTCGATACACTTTAATTAACCATATATGCAACAAGTAAATTCATAAACATTAAATTATTTCATACAATTTAATTTAAAGAACAAACCAAAGGTATCGAGAAAATGTGGTTCCAGATAAATCAAGATACGTAGTATTAATCAGGTGATAATATGCTATCATCGGCTATCTACATTTTATGACTGATGGATGCATATAAAAAGAGGCCGAGAATTCAAGGAAAATAAGTTCTCTCCGAGCATTCACCGATACACCGACATAGTCAGTACAAGCACCAGTCCACCTGCCAGCCGAGCAACTTCAGCCCTAGGTGAGTTTGCTCTGCTATTATACCGCATTGTAGTAAATTGTTTGCCGGCTATTACAACAGATGTTGGCTCCTTGATGTAATAGCATGATACGTTCTAGCTTGGTCTGAACGCCTGCCCCAGCTGTTAATTCCTGGGCGTAGGCGTCGAATATTCAACCACACCGCCGCCCCTTTTCCCCCTTGTATTGCGCGACTAGTGTGCCATTACGCGGCGCTGATTTTCGATCGTAACTCGCTGCCTGGCTAAAAAGCCAAAGATGCTTAGTACCTGATGCTGAGTCCTGCTTGCTAAACAAGGGAAGCTCATTGCGCAACAAAAAGGCAACAGAAAGTTTATCGTCGACTGGCTAGGCTGTAACCTGAGAACTCTGAAAAGGAGTTGTATCGGGAAGAAAGAACCTCGGTGGTTCAGGGGTGAGAACGTGTGCCTCTGAACCGAAGGGTACTGGGTTCGATCCCAGCGTACTCCTTTCACTTTTTCAGTACAAACTGTAACATTAACCGAGGTTCTGGCTTTGTGTTTGAGCAAGTTGAATGTCTGCACGTTCCGCCCTTCGGAGGGGGCGTAAAGCCGTCGGTCCCGTGTCCATGCAATGTTGGGCACGTTAAAGATCCCTAATCTCCCTACAGAAAGGCAGGGGTTCGGCAAAACTCCCAGGATAGTGAGGCGAAACTGCTCCCTGGCGTCGGTGATTGGCCATAATCGCGGAAATAGGCCGACGTTAAACAAACATGAAAAATATCGGGAGGAAATATCCTAGGGTTCCATTCCGCAGTAGGAAAAACCGTGGTTTTCCTCAAAACCAGTAACCAAATTGATGCCTGCTTGCATTAAAGAGATATGTTTGCTTTCAAAAATAATTTTATGAAAAGTAACTTCCATAACGCACTTGCTGTGTCCACCTTTTTTCCTCCATACAAATAATGTATGTATAATTCGTAATTAGAATTCCTCCATTCAAATAATGTATGTATCCTTTACAAATAAAATCCTCTTCGTGCTATAACTGTTCTAGGCACTCCAGTGCCTGACTATGTAATTTTTTTGGTAATAAATTCTTATTGTTGCCTTTAATGACTCTACTTTTTTTTTTCTCACTTATACTGCAGTCTTCTTACCTCTTAGGAGGCTTGATGCATCTGCCTCTTTTCTGTGTAGTTTTCAAATTTTTCACTATCTCTTTACGTCCTTACTTCTTTGCTTTCCTACATTCTGTTTTTTCGTCTTTTTTATTTGATTATGTTCACTACGTTCTTGTTCGTTTTAAATATTTATCAACCTGTTAGGATGTTGTATTATTTTTGTGTTTCTGACGCCATCAAAGGTTTTCTTGCTTCCAGCTTCTTTTTGGTCGGGAATATTTTTGGAGCACACTTTTCTATGTTTATTCCCGCAGATGTGCCTTGATCGACTCTTACTGGGTGTTCGATTTTTTTTAGAAAGTCAGTATATAAGGTAGTAAATGGGACCTACCCCACTAAGACCAAAACTAGTCGGTACGGAATTACCCAAAACAATTTGTGTGAAGTGGCTTATTTAAGTAATGTGGACAATTTAGCATATATGATTAAAACATTCAGATACGGCGGCCAGAAATTGGAAATCGGTTAGTTACAAATTAAAGAATATTTTTAGGTGAAATGATTTTAAAGGTAACAAAGATGGTTAAAACGTGTGTATATATCTGCTCTTCCGAGAGGAAAACCGCTAATGAGTTTTTTAACGAGTAAATTGCTGAAACGTCTTCGAACGAATGTGTCTTCATCCTCTCTCGCCAACAGGTACGGTAAGAGATTTTTGGTTAGAGCGCAAAAAACTAAAGAGTTTGAACTCCAGCTTAATTTAAAAGTAATACAGGTGTTGTAATTTGTCCCTCAATAAATCTGAACTAAAACATCCTAGAAAAGAACTACCATTTAAAATATAATGAGCTAAAATATATACCACAGAGCGACGCTAACATTGGTTATTATTAATCGTTCGGTTTCACTTTAAAATGAGTTCCGCCATAAAGTGTAGTGAATGCATGAGTGTATTTACCCAGAAGATAATGTGTATGCTCATAAGCGAAAATTCCATGACTTTGAGCCTAACTCGGCACGAAAACAATGAGAAAGCAAAAACTCGATGCACCATATGCTCCAAGTCATTCTCTAGCAAATATGCGCTAAATACGCACCTGGTCAACTCACATAAACAAAAAATCATCATAGTTTTTCAAAGACTTCTGGTAATACATCTAGGTTTCACTGCCCTCAAGATAATTGCAGGGAACATTGCTCAACTATAGAACCTTACAAATTCACCTCAATAAAAACCCTTCAATAGATATTGAAACTGAATCCTAATTCTGTGAACGGTAAGTTATTGAAAATCTATAATTTTATTTCAACTGAGAATGGTTTGTCTCTTCGTGTTCTGATATTCCGAAGATGTCTAAAATTGTAAAGTTTGCAGAATTTGTATTCATTCTTTCAAATGCTTCTCTACTGACAGCTTAATAAAGTTGAAAATATGCAAGCATATACATGTGCTCAATTATATCTTCAGTGCAGTAGCAGAAGCGTAACGCACACTCTAGAACATGCATCTGAAGATCTGAAGTGGGGGTGTGGTCCCTTAGCCTGGTGGTGCGTTGATCGTTCTTTTGATCGATCAGCGCGTGACTTAGCTACTGGACTCCTAGAGACTGGCTCCACGTGCCACCCCTGGCGCGACTGTCGGCAATGGGAATAACGCCCGGGGCCGATGGTCTACTAAAGTCTCAAACCTTCACACACACATCATACACACGCATACAAACACAGACACGAGACACATAGATCGGGTTGCGCTTCTCAGCCTTCGGCGCGGACTCCGAGGAGGGACTCCGAGCGGAGCTTGCTCTGGACTGGCAGCGCTGTGCAAACCAGGGCCGGCACACCTGGCGCCGTATGGACAATACAGGGGCCCACCCTTGCCTTGGCCGGTGTAGGGGGCTGCCCTAGGTGGAAGCGGCTAATGTGTCCCCACTCCTTAGAGGACGGGACGCGGCCGCGACCCCGGCTCCTCGGGAACGTCAGGTCCGGCGGGTAGGAGGGGGAAATGCAGGTAGTCATCACCTCCAACAGGGGGATGGCGTAGTCCTGACGGAAGAGGAGGAAATTGCTGGCGGGGATGTTGGACGCCATGACGGTATCCGTCAGGGCGTTGTAACTCCGCTTCCGCAACTCTGGGATAGTCGATCCGGGGTGGTTCTTGGTGACCGCCGTGGATGACGAGTACCTGAGTTGGCTTGTCCGGGACGACGGTGGGGGAGATCGCCTTCAGCGCCGTAAGGGCAGGGGGCGCTCCATGGCCGGTCCGGATCGGCTTTTGGCTCAGAAGTCAAGAGGTGGACCCAGAGGATGTTGTCAGGATGCTTGCGCTCCAGAACCGAAAGCTCAATGTTGAGCAGTGGCGGCACCTGGAGACGGCAGAAGGACCTGGGGCATGGCGTCTGGTCTTTTCTGTGGGACCCGGGGTGGCTCGCGAGCTGGAAGGGCAAGGCTGGCGGCTGTATTTCGAGTTGGTGACTCTGAGTGTAACCAGAGTTCCGACATGGAGTGCGGTCGCCTCCGCCCAGAGTGCGGCGGGCGAACGGACGGGCTCCGACCAGGGGAGGCCTCCGCCCGAGCGGCGTCGCGATTAAATTCGCGGGGCTGCTGCGGGTGGGCCAGTTCAACCTTCAGCATAGCCGGGATGCCACTGGAGAGCTAGCAAAGCTCCTCGCAGGCGGTCCAGGCGGCGTAGTGTCGATTCAAGAGCCTTATGTGTTTAGGAAGCAAGTTAGAGGGCTTGAAGGTATTGGCTTCAACATCCTCGTTGGTGGTGAAGCACAGGAAGAACAACCAAGGACATGCATACTGGCGTCAAGGGCTCTGGACGTGATGTTGCTGCCGCAGCTCGGGTCCAGGGACGTCAGAGCAGCTATCCTGGAGTATAAGGTGAGTAATATTAGGCTTAAGGTTCTGATGTGCAGCCTTTATGTTCCCTACGATCGGCGGGGGCTGCCTCCATCGGAGGAATTGGTGCGTATCGTCGATTTCGCGAGGGAGCATGGGCTACAACTGATAATAGGCTGCGATGCTAATTCTCACCACAGATTGTGGGGCAGCACGGATACCAACCCACGCGGTGAGGCTCTACTAGATTGCTTGGCTACAACGAACCTAAAGGTATTAAATAGATGTACAGCTCCAACGTTTGTCAATCGTATCCGACCGGAGGTGATCGACATTACGTTAGCGAGCAGAGGAATAACGGAGGATATATCTAACTGGAGGGTGACGGAACACATATCATGTCTGATCATCGCATGATCAGCTTTGAATTGGATGTGGACCGTGAGAGTAGAGTCCTCCCCCCAGGAGAAATCCAAGGAAGACCGACTGGGATGCCTATCTAATAGGCCTCGGGGGGTCGCCAAGGAGCCCAGAGGGGAGTAGACTCTCTATAGAGGCATTAGATAGCGAGGTCGAGGCCCTAAAAGGGAAAATAATGGCAGCCTGCGAGGCCGCGTCACCACTTAGGGGGAAACCGTCCATCAAAGTTAGATGGTGGAACAGGGATCTCGCCATACTACGCGGACGGACTCGGAGGGCCTTAAACCGAGCCGCCCGAGAATCGGGTGAAGCGGCCTGGGACGAGTTTAGGACTGCCAGAAGGGACTTTAAGAAGGAATTACGCCGGAGTAAGCAAGCTGGTTGGCGCGATAGTCAATTCCCTGCCTGACGCAGCCAGGCTGGTAAGAGTACTCAAACAGGAGTTAGGTAGTAATGTGGGATCTTTAAGGAAACAGGACGGGAGCTGGACAAGCACCGGTGAGGAGACCCTGCGTCATCTCGCCGAAGTTCACCTTGAGGGCGGTGGAGCCGTCATGGAGGCTGCCGAATTGGGCCGGTGGACAGTCCCGAATGCGGACTGGCAGCTGGCGGAGTGGGTGGTCACAGATGGCTCTATAACCTGGGCGATGAGCAAGTTCGCTCCATTCAGATCCGCAGGCTGCGATGGGATTTTTCCGGCCCTGCTCCAGAGGGGCCTGGATATACTGCTTTCCAACATAAGGGAGGTTTTTCGGGCCAGCCTGGCGTGGGGATACGTCCCAAAGACTTGGCGCCGGGTTAGGGGGGTCTTCATTCCCAAACCGGGAAGGGAGGACTACACGCTGGCCAAGGCGTACAGGCTAATCAGCCTAACCTCCTTCCTACTCAAGGCATTGGAAAAGTTAGTAGGTAGGTTTATGTTGGGAGGGATCCTCAAGGATCATCCCTTCCACAAAGGTCAGCACGAGTACCAGCGGGGGAAATCGACGGAGACGGCGCTCCAAGCTGTGACGCGGATGGTGGAAAGGGCCCTACACTACGGGGAGAGCGCACTAGCTGTGTTCTTCGATGTGGAGGGGGGCTTTGATAAGGCAAGGACGGATACGGTCTGTACCGCCCTACAGGAGAGGGGAACGCCAAGGTCCCTAATGAGCTGGGTGGCGAGCATGCTGGAGGACAGGAGAGTATCTCTGACCTTGAGGGGCCGAGAGCTGGACGTTGGGGTGACGGGCAGCTGTCCTCAGGGCAGCTGCCTTTCGCCTCATCTATGGTGTCTGGTCATGGACGGCCTCTTGGAGCGGCTCTCTGAGAATGACTTCTACGCCCAGGCGACGCTGATGATGGGCTGGTCTTAGTCACCGGCAAATTCCTCGGCGTCGTCTATGAGTGTATGCAGGCTGCTTGTAGCATAATCTAAAGGTGGTGTGGTGAGCAGGGAGCATGATCCTATTTACCAAGAAGAGGAAGGTAGAGGGGTTCAGGGCGCCCATGATGTTTGGAAAACCTTTAGCTTTAGTGCGGTAGGTCAAATATCTGGAGGTGATCCTGGACCCCAAACTAACATGGGGGTCGCAAATAAAACGAGTAGTGAGGAAGGGAGTAGCGACCCTTTGGCAGCTGCGTCGTGTGATAGGGAGGACCTGGTGACTTAATCCTCGGATCCTTCATTGAATCTACACTGCGATCGTCAGGCCGAGAATCTTCTATGGGGCGTTGGTCTGGTGGTGCGGTGTGAACCAAACTACTAGCAGGAAGCTGGCCAAACTCCAAAGGCTGGCACTCCTGGGTATCACAGGCGCTATGAGGACGACACCCTCACCCGCGCTAGAGGTCCTGTTGATGCTGCCACCGCTTCCCATCTGTATCAGAAGGGAGGCTATGGCGTCGCATCTTAGAATCCGGGGCTCAGGTAACCGGTGCGGAGAGGGAGCAGTAATAGGGCATGCAAGAGTCGCCAAAGAGGTGGAATAGGAAATTCCGATTTCCGTCATAAAGCTGAGGGATGCCGAGGACGATATTAGGTTGACGAGGTCATACACCCTCAGGATCCCCAGTAGGGATCAGTGGAGGGAAAATGAGGTTGCATTCCAGCCCGCAAGCCTGGTTTGTTTCGCGGCTGGAGGACCAACAATCCTCCGGGGCAGGAATATACATCTAGGAATAGACATCTAGGGCCTGGGGGTGCGCGAGAGCTATGCTCTTGGCGCATACACCACGGTATTCGAAACAGAGGCGTATGCTATCCTGCCTGTGGCCAATAATAGACAGGATGTGAAGATAAGTCCCGATAAATGTGTGTGCATGTGCTCGGATAGCCAGGCGGTCCTCCGGGCAGTCTGCGCGGCCAGAATCAGGTCACCACTGGTTCAGGAGTGCGCTGACGCCCTCAGAGGGCTAGTCAGGACGAAGGAGGTGCAACTGGTGTGGGTTCAGGGACACTGTGGCGTAGCGGGGAATGAGGTGGCGAATAATCTCGCAAGACTCGGTTCCCGGCGGCCGTTCTGTGGTCCGGAGCCTGCGACCTAAGCTTCGCCGCATCCTCGGGGTGCTGACAGCCCACTGCGCCCTTAAAAGACACCTCACATTGATAGGCGTAGAGGAGTAGAAAGGGATCCCATTTGCCAGGAATGCGGCGAGGATGAAGAAACGTCCTACCACTACCTGTGTGAATGCGAGGCTTTTGGGAGTCTTCGAGCAGAATTATTCGGATCAAGGACTCTGCAGAGGAATAAGGTAAGTACCGTCCAATTGAAGACCGTCACGGCCTTCATCTCGAGGTCGAGGCAGTTTGGCGACGGAACCGAGGAAGAGTAGAGCATGGTTGCTGGGTTGCTGGGATTGGCAAAAAGGGCCCATTGTGGCCTACTTGGTTGGCGTTGGCCTCCCCACCACTGCTACTACTGCATCTGAAGTGCATTATCTACTTGATATGTATCAAGGTTCCACTACTAATCAAGTTCATTGTATTGAAAAAAAAATACAAAAACACAGACGTTATAATAGGGTTGAGCAGTAACAGTTCCATATCAGAAGAAAACAGTACAAAAATCGGCATATATTTGGACAATGTCATTAGTTAATTGAATAAGGGTGATACTTTTTCTCTGGAAACCACTCAAAATATCAATGTTCAACAACTTGAGGAGAAACTGCCGCGCCTTCATTCAAAAAGAAAATTAATCCGAGCAATTTTCAGAAACCTTCATTTACTGAAACAATTGTATTTCAGGAAGAACTTAATTTGATCATAGATACTTGTAGATTTGCAGCTTAAAATAAAATGACTCAAAATTAGTGGTTTTTTATTTCATAGTAATGAATATACCACACCCTTCGTTGGCCAAATTTTATAAATCACCTATTGTTGCCGTTAACGAAAAATAATCATAGTTTCCAAGAACTGAACATTGACACTTGTTAATCTCTTTGTTTTTTATCGGCTAGAGCGATTAAGCGGTGTGGACAGGTATACATATAGATGCCTAAACTTTTATTTTTGAACAGATTTTTTTGAACTACTAATTATATATAATAATATAATATCAGTATATAATGATTAATAGGATCCAGTACTTCATACTGTGCAGTGTATAATAGCATCACTTTAGTAACTACATATATATTCAGGGAATCATCACTTTCATAACTTGAAGTATATACAGGCTTCCAACTGTAATTAAAATTTTCAATTTTGACGCTGCAACGTGCTTAAAATGTTTTGCGAAATACGCATGATCGGTGCAACCGAGTTTTTACTGTCTCTAGACGCTCGTGTCGCCAGCACCTGATGGTCCCATAAACACCTGTGTTACCGTTCATCGGATCTTGAATCGCAATTATATCGATATTTTTAACAGAGCATACTTTGAATAAATTATGTATAGAAAAAAACAAGGTGTCGTTTTCAAGGGAATTCAGAGCCCTTTCAAAAACTGTAGCACTCGACCCGATGTTCCATTTTTTATTTAGCGGTAATTCCCGTTCTTTCTAGGAGGTTGAGGTTGAACGTTGGATAATATATTAAGGATAATTCGTTTTAAATGGGACACTCTATACATAGTTTCTGATATTTTAAGTGTTATATTTTTTCTTTAGCAAATCATTTTTTTGTTTAATATAGATATATACACGCACAAATCATAATATATTATTAAACTACCATTCAGATTTCAGACGGGGCAAATGCGTTATGGTAGCGTGTTTTCATAAACATTTTTGTTAAAATTTTATTTTACAATTAACACAAAACTTCAATTTTAGTATGTAACAAAGTTTATGAAAAGGCAATATGGGTATAAACTTTTATGAAACGAGCTTCCCTATTTTCTAAAACACACCTTTTTGAAAACTTGATTTTTGGTATTATCAGTAATAGTAATAATTTTTTATGAAAATTCGCTACGATAATGCACTTGCTGCGTCCACACTTTTCCTAAATACACAATACAGCAAGACATAGTAGCACATACGACAAAGCTTTAACAATGGCAGTTATCTATGAAAAGCGCATTCTCTGAATTGAAAAAAATCTGCTATTGCATAAATGTAAAAGCTATTGTCAGCAAAGCTGCTAGTTTTCAACTCTACATGAGAAATGTAAATATAAATGTAAGAGAAATGTGGTGTTTCTATTGTAATGCTCGTACCAGAAAATTACCGTGTCACAGAAAAATATACAAAATGTGCCTTGCAGTCGGCGTTGCCAAATGATGTCGTCTAATAATTGACGTCTTTCACCAATGTTACTAGAGCCAAATCCAGCTATTATTGCTCACTAACTACTAACGCATGCAAATGGGTAACAACGACGTCATTAAAACAAATGGTTTTGCATACTGGTATATTTAGCATTTTTCAAGCCCATTAGAAAATGTTATGTTACAGATAGATACATCGACGATAGTAAAATAAAAATCTTACACTTCTAGGATTTTCCTTTACAATTTTTTTAATATTTTGTCAACGTACAATATTGCAAACAATTTTTTATGTTTCAGTAAATTTTTGTGAAAAATATTAACTCAAATTTTTTACGTAATTTTTTTTACCATTTTTGTGTAAGTACTATTTCAATGAGTGAGCCTTGAAAACTGTGATGAGTATTGATAAGTACAATTTGAAGAAGCCAATTCATCACAATACGGTTTTCGGTTTTCGACCTGACGACTGTTACGCTAACAAAGTTAGCGTCATCAGAGGGATGAATAAGAACTAAACCAGTTTAGCTTAGTTTATTCATCCCATGGTTATGAATTGGGTTTTCCAAATTGTACTTAATAGAAGTATTATTTCTTAGCAAATTTTCATATAAAAATCCAGACAGAACACAAAATCGATTTCCTACAACCTACAGACTCCCGAGAAGTGCACAGAATTATCAACTCCATGAAAAACATATTTGGCGGTGTAGATGGTATTACGGTAAAAACCTTAAAAACTATTTCTGCAGATATTGTCATACCATTGGTTTATATTTGTAACTTATGTATTGAGACCTCCATCTGGTCAAGTGCACTGAAACGCGAAAGTGGTCCCTATTCACAAGGCTGGGGTTAAATCCTGTATTTTGAACTACAGGCCAATCCCTCTTATATTAAACGTTGCTAGAATCTTGCAAAAGCTTATTTTCAACACACTGTGCCACTTTCTAAACCAAAATAACATAATTTCTGAAAAGCAATGTGTCTTTGTTAAAAACAAGGGAACTGCTAATGTCTGGAGTACATCTCAATATAATACAGGAACTTAGATAAAAACAGACCGATAATTGCGACCTTCTTGGATCTAGTCGAGCCTTTGACACTATTAGCAATCGGATTCTTCTGAACGAGCTCGAAAGATATGGCATAAGGGTTAGTGCTTTAAAACTCTTGACTAGCTACTTGTCCGACGGGAACCAAAGGGTTACAATTAAAAATTGCAAGAGTGAATATAAATCCATTACTACAGGTGTTCCGCAGGGAACTATACTGGGACCTTTGTTTTTTATACT
Source organism: Tillus elongatus (assembly GCA_964006375.1). Lineage (NCBI taxonomy): Eukaryota > Metazoa > Arthropoda > Insecta > Coleoptera > Cleridae > Tillus > Tillus elongatus. The sequence goes on from OZ023269.1 coordinate 43,869,223, forward strand.
TTATATTAACGACCTGTTAAGAGATATGCAAAGTGGCACTATCATGTCTTATGCCGACGATGCTGGTATCATCTGGAGTGGTGACACGTGGTCCTGGCAAAGGAAAAAATGTATCCAAATCTCAAAACATGTATTGGAATGGCTGGCTCTGAATAGATTGTCTCTGAGGAGCGCAGGTCAAAGTGTATGTATAAGTTTCGGGATTTACTGTGACAGTGTACCTGACACACTGAATGTTGAGCTGGGAAATTAATTGAAAAAAGGGTTGAGAGCCATGACTATTTGGGCTTGTATTTGGATTACAATATGAAATTGGACAAGCACATTAATTATATCATAAAAAGAGCTAGATATTTGATATTAATTTTTGCCTAAATGAGAAAACTTATGGATACTAAAACAGTTGGGTTGATGTAATATGCATTTTTCTACAGTATAATAAATTATGGAATAGTTGCTTGGGGCGGGGCCTATGACAATAATCTAAACCTGATACAAGATATTCAGAACAAAATATTAGAATTATAAATAAGAATCGATTTTCAGAACACACTGTTCTCTTTAATGTGAGGTAATTGTTTCAGTTGGAAACAATATCGTTCCATTATAAAACGTTAAAAGAGATATTTTTCATAGTACAAGCAAAACGCGGCATATAGTTACAGTTACCAAGGATCACCAAAACTGTAAGCCAAAAAAATAGTTACGTTGTAGCTACTAAGTTTTTTAATATGTTGACAAATGACCTCAACTCGCTAAATACAGGTAAATATACCATTAAAAGATCTAAAATTTTTATATTGGGTTGAATGATTCCATTTTGGTAATCGCTGCCGGCACTTATTACCTTTGAGTGAATTTGCTATATGGGGATTATGTATTTTAGTTTTCTAATTATTATACGAGATTTAAGATTAGTTATTCTTTTTTTTCAGTAAGACAACCTATGAAGAGGTAACTTGTTTACCTCTATAGGATTTAACTATGTAAGCTAGCCTATGTTCAGGTGACTCTGTTGCCTATATGGGAACTCTGTTTGCTTTGTAATTTTTCTGGATGAATTAACTTGAAAAAACTTGAAAAACCTGAACGACTCTGTTTTTATTTATAAAAAAAAGTATTCAAATTTAATTCCAGAAGAAGAAGTCTGTTGAATTTTGACTGAGTTTTCGCTGGTGTGACGCTGAATTTAAAAAACCCAGTATAGAACAACAATTTTGTTTTGTATATAGTGGATACCCTCAGAAATTAGCTTCATTAATGTCAAATTTTCTTGACCTAACCTGACCTTTTGTTGGAATATTTTCTAAGTTATGGGGCTTTTTCTTACAAAATTGACGCGTCTATTAGTTTTAATTTTTTAAATAGTGATATTTAGGTATTTATTGATGCAAATTTAAGAGCACATTATTTGACAAACAATAAACTTTTAATATCACTCGGAATTTCAAAAGCTATCCAGTCAGAGGTGGTAAAGTATACAATTCTCTTTTTAAACATAAATTTAATTCATATCTAAGTGGAACATTTTTGGAGGCTTCACTTTTACACATATCCTATGTAATATGGACAATAAACAGAAATAATTGCAGCAGTTTGTTTTTATCTTTTGTTTTATTTTAGAACGCAAAATTTAAGAAAATACTTAACTTTAAATTAGCGAGTGGAAGTTGTCACATTCGCGGGATAAATACAGACGTTCGAGGAAGCCCATTCATCAGTTTAAAAGTTCGTTATGAACAATGGGATATGAATGAAAAGTGAGTGTGCTGTAGTTTTCAAGCTCCCGGCGTTAGGGATTGTTTAAATCAATCATCTTTTTACCGTATGCGACAAATTGTGAGGTTATATGTTACGAGTGGATGTTTCGGCTTAGGGCACCCCCATTTCATCACCGAGCATAAGGGCGCTGGCAATACAACCGCAAGCCATATCATATATTTCACACGAGTACGACACAAAAGCACTCTGTAATCAGAAAGCATACTTTATTGTTGTATTGATTTTTCATAATAATGTAGTATATTCAAAGAACTCTTCCGTTATACACGTCATGGCGATTACAAGAGTGAATGATCAAACAATTTCTTTTTTTAAGTTAACAACCCAAGAAGAAATTGTTGCGTTCCTTCTCATACATCTTGTATATTGTCGTACTATCGAAAATATTTTATAAAAATCTTAGGAGGGTCTATTGTAATAAAAAGCTATTAAATTTTGATTTTTGGTGTATTATCATAGAGAAAATTCACTATTGAGGAGATTTAGACATTTGAAATTTGTAACATTTTTAAATGAGCGGCAACTAGGCCCCCTAAAACACATATCTGGGGTCAGTTTAAAATTTAAATGTTTATATATATATATACACACACACACACACACACACACACACTCTTCCGTTATACACGTCATGGCGATTACAAGAGTGAATGATCAAACAATTTCTTTTTATAAGTTAACAACCCAAGAAGAAATTGTTGCGTTCCTTCTCATACATCTTGTATATTGTCGTACTATCGAAAATATTTTATAAAAATCTTAGGAGGGTCTATTGTAATAAAAAGCTATTAAATTTTGATTTTTAGTGTATTATCATAGAGAAAATTCACTATTGAGGAGATCTAGACTTTTGAAATTTGAAACATTTTTAAATGAGCGCCAACTAGGCCCCCTGGAACATATATCTGGGGTCAGTTTAAATTTTAAATGTTTATACACACACACACACACACACACACACACTAATATATATATATATATATATATATATATATATATATATATATATATATATATATATATATATTATACAATGTGTGTGATTTTAAAGCGTAACACCCTCTTATCTTCGAACGCGTTGACGGAATTAAATAGTTCTGTTTTTCCTGGCAATGCTCGATGACTTTTGTTTAGCTGTATAAAAAAATTAAATGTTCCCTTTGAAGTGCCCACTATGACTTTTCAATGGGGCAGTCTTTTCAAGATTATGGATAGCAGAATCGAGTTCGGCGCACTTCATTTACTCTTGCACCACATTTGCGTCCTCTATCCCATACAGGGTGTTTGTAATTCAAGATAAGCACACTTGGAGAACCCAAATCACATTTTAAAAACCTGACGATCCAAGTTGGCGTCATCAGAGGAGGAATACTTCTTAATATCTTATATCAACAACTATATTTATATTCTTCTGTAGGTAGTCGTGCACCAGCGATTTAGGGAGGTTCAATGACTAAATGGTTAGTGACCGAATGTAAATATTATGATTACACAGATCAAATCTACATAAATTACGGCTCATAATCAAGAAAATTGACAAACTTCTATAGATATGGGCTAAAATAGCAACAACCGCTATTCAAAAAATCATGATCTGGTCGTTGATGGCTCTACTATTATTTATTATTAAAATATTTCATAAAAGTAATGACCTTCGTTATACTGATACACGTAATTAACCCATTAAGCGCTACTGCTGGGAAAACTCAATATTATAGATTTTTTTAGCAAAAGCGAATCGTGTTTTGTTAAAAAATTTTTGTTGCTACGTTTTAATTATATGCAACTCAGAAGTTTTAGCTGTGCATATATATATATATATATATATATATATATATATATATATATATAGATATATATATATATATATATATATATATATATATATATATATATATATATATATATACGTTCTTCGGGGTACTGGATTTGTTGACTAACAAAATACAGCTTTTTAAACAACTAATTTATTATAACCAACTATCTTCCAACACCACTATATAATATTTCTCTCTATTACTAAATGTCTATAGAATACTTTACTGTTCGCCTTCTATGATCACTTATTTGCACCAACAATTTATACTCTCCATAGAGATCCTAGACCTTCTACACTGTTCTACACCTGTCTGGTCTCTTCTAGAAAAATAATTCCAGAGTGTTCGCTGTTACCAATACACTACAACTGGCCTCGAATGTGACACTGCCACCGTTTTACATTCGATCGTCCCGGTCGAATTCTGACATTTCTTGGTATGGCGTAAGCCTGTGCATATGGACCACCTTCTTCTTGCTTTTCGGACTCCCTTGAATGCGATAGATAACGGCATTGATCCTTTTTACCACCTTATACGGACCTTGCCATAATTTTTGTAGTTGCGGCGACCATCCTTTGCGTCGTACTAGATTGTAGAACCACACCCGATCTCCTTCTTTAAAAGCAGCTGAATTAGCTTGCACGTCATAACGGGTCTTAAAGCGGTCGCTTTCTACTCGTATATGCATTCTGACAGCAGAATGTGTGTCTGTCCTTCTTGTAAATATGTCGGATAAAATTTCGTAGGTACCTTCCTTGTGTAAGTGGCTTGGACAGGTTTGTTAGTCAAGAAAATCGGACCCGTTTTCCCTGGAAAATTTTGGGTTTTCTTTCGGAAAATTTGTGTATCTTCGAAAACAACAAAACTGTGGCAACCAAATTTCGTACTCAGGTTTACACTATTAAACTTACCATACACGCCAAATTTCAGATCACTAAAAATTATAGATGTTAAAAAAATTTGGATGTCATTGATGAGCAAAAAAAATTCTGGACGCAGCAAGTGCGTTATGGTAGTGAATTTTCATAAAAATGTTTTTAATAACAAATATGTGTGTTTTTTTTTAAGAAAGCAGGCATCAAATTTGGTTACCAGTATAACCTATATAGTAAAAACAATGTGTCTTGTTTCATCAAAATAACTTTATTGTGTGAAAATGTACAAAAATTTCCATGCATTATATTTCGATGAAAAATGCAAAAATGCAATAACATAAGGCGTGTTTAATTAAAAAAAAATGGAAATTTGTATCACCAACGACTTATGGGCCATACTGTGATTGTAGAAATATTATTTTAAGATGTAGCTCAAGACACCCTATAATTAATATATACAAAATTTTTTCATATTTTATATAATAACGGATATATTGAGCTTTATTGATTTTTTACGAAAATTCGACAAAAATTATATATCATTAAACGATAAACTCTATAGCTAAGGCTACTGCCAAACATCAGAGACAGGGTCTATTTGAAATGAATTTTCTGGGAACATTTTAGTAAAATGAAGGACAATGACGATTGAAACTAAGACTTTAGGGTTTGTAAAACATCCTTCTTGAGACATTTTATTTCTATAGCCCGTATTAGATACAAGTTCTTTGCCTAAATGTTGCCAATTTTGACATTTCAAATCGCCACTTTGACGTTTTGAGGAAAACCCCAATTTATTTTTCTTTAAATGCCTATAACTTTTTTGTCTTTTGACCTACATAGCTAAATTTTGGTATTTTTCTTTAAATGCCTATAACTTTTTTTTCTTTTGACCTACATAGCTAAATTTTGGTAGGTGACTTACCTATAAGGATGTAAACTTGCGTGCCAAATTTTGTTGCCTTTACTTTGTTAATTCCGGAGATATAATTTTTTTTTGAAAGAAAACACAAAATTTTCCGGGAAAACCTGGGCAGATTTTCCTGGCTAACGAACTCATCCAAGCCATTTGCAAAATGAATTTTTTCACCAAATTTAATCAAAATCGGCCCATTATTTTTTGAGTTATCGGTGTGATACATATATATATATATATATATATATATATATATATATATATATATATATATATATATATATATATATATATATAAATATATATATATATATATATAAACATATAAAAATTGAAACTGACCCCGGATATGTTTTCTGGAGGGCCTAATTAGCGCTCATTTGAAGAAATTTTTTCAAAATTCAAAAGTCGGGATCTCCTCATTAGTGAATTTTTTTTAAGAAAATTCACTAAAATGCACAAAATCAAAATTTATTGTGTGGATAACAACATCTAGTGTATATTACAGACAAAAATTAAGTTTTATTGACGCAAAAAGGTCCAGAAATAACAGAAAAAATACGTTGAAAATTTATAATTGTTCTTCTAAAAATGTCAAAGTCGCGCTTTGAAACGACAGAATCTGCAATTTTTAGACGGAGAACCTGAAACAAATACGCGTTATGTTGAAGAAATGTCATAATAAATGTGTTTTACAAAGCCTTAAGTTACAGCTTCAACCATCATTGTTCTTCATTTTACTAAAACATTTGCGAAACTTCATTCCAAACAGACCCCTTTTGTGACGATTTGGCAGTAGTTTCAGTTATAGAGTTTGTGGTTTAAAATTGTCCATACTTTTTCGCGAATTTTCGTAGAAAACATTCGTTATTGAGAAGACCGCGACTTTTAGAATTTTTAAAAATATTTCTTCAAACGAGTGCGAACTAGCCCCCTCCCGGGGTAAGTTTCAGTTTTTACATGTTTACATATATACAGGGTGGTGCATTTTTACTGTAAAGCTCAATATATCTGTTATTATACAAGGTACGGGAAAATATTATCAAAGTTGTAACACGACCTCGTTTGCATAGATGCCTTGGCGTGGCCGTTGTGTTTCATCCCCATAGAAGCAGGCTGCGTACGCGGGAGACAGGGGGGTCAGACAGGAGTGCCAAGCTCACAATATAGACATTTTACACATTTTGTTATTTCTTTGTTTTTTTTGTGTAATTATATTTGCTACGCTTATGTACTTGTGTTTTCAGTGAAAGCTACCCTCAACCCCGTGTAACAACAACAACCTGTTATAAAGTTACTTATAGTGTGTTTTGAGCTGCATTTTATAAAATTATGTTGACAATCACAGGCTGGCCCATAAGTCGTTGTGAATTTTTTTTTTAGCGGAACACCCCTTTTATTGTGACATTAGTGCATTTCCATCCAATTTTAATGCATGCTTGTAAGGGGAATAATTGATATCACCCATCTTTTTCGAGTTATTTCAATTGTTTTTTAACTTTTTACATTTTGGAACACGTCAAAAATTGTGATACGGCGTTTTTACCAATGGAAATCAGAGTCGCATGAAAATGAGGCATTTAGGGAGGTTTTTAAATATATTATTCCTCAAAAAAATCGAGATGTCATATACAAGACGCTCTCAAATTACTTAGCCAGTCTTTGTAAAAAATGACGAATTTTAATGAAACAGATTGTTTACAAATATTCATGTGAACATTTTTTGAAACTTCTCTCAAAAAGTTTTCTATGAATAATTGTATATTATGTGGTGTAGTTTTTGCATACATTACGTGGATAGGTTCGTTGGCCAGGAAAGTCAGACTAGTTTTTTAGAAAACTTTAAATTCAGCTTTGGAAAATTTTTGCACTTTTTCAACAAAAAGTTAGTTTGAAGAAATACGGTGCATTGTTTCGACTCTAAAGGTTTCACTATCTACTAAATTTCAGGTCTTTCTTAAAAAAAAACATATTTAACATTAAAAACAGTTCTATGCAAATTTGCTACCATAAGGCACTTGCTGCGTCCAAGCTTTTGTAAAATTTACTGAAATATTTTCCAAAAATTCATTTCAAATAGACCCTTTCTCTGATGCTTATGCATAAATCGTTGGTAATACAAATTTTTTTTTTAAAATCGAACACCTTTTATGCATTTTTGAATTTTTCGTCGAAATATAATACATGTTTGTGAGAAAATAAATTCGGGACGCGGGCAGCGCCTTTTGGTAGCGAATTATTGTAAATATTTTAAATTTTAATAACTTAATTTAATATTAACTTAAGGTTTGTTGGCTAGGAAACCATTTGTTTCGGGAACATTTTAAGTTTATTTTCGGAAATTTTTGTACACGTTCAAACAGTAAAGTTATTTTGATGAAATATGGTACAGTTTCTACTATAATATAGATTATACTAGTAACCAAATTTGATACCTGCTTTCATTAAAAAATACATATTTTTGGGTGATGAATAAAAAGGCCTTTTCTTTCCAAACAAACATTTTATTCCTTGTCCCGACGCGTTTTGACCCTTTTTAACAGGTCATCCTCAGGGGAATCTATAATTTACAAAAGGCTTGTCAGAAAAACTGAGTTTTCCGGTAGGCTACTTCTGCGAGGGTACAACACTGGAATATAAGATAAAATGAGGTAACAACAGCTAACCCCAACACTAAGTCAAAAAGTTAAAGGTTAAAATGTCAAGCTACAACGCTATAACAGATCATAGGTATACAGTCATAAACTACTACATGCAATAAAATCGAAAACAACTACAAGTCAAATTGAACTACAAGAAAAACTAATTTGTCTTGAGATTTTTAAAAATTATTAATTATAATTATTAACAACTAAGTCAAATTCAACTACAAGGAAAACTAATTTGTCTTGAGATTTTTAAAAATTATTAATTAGGTCTAATTCTAAAACTCATAAAAGCTTAAAAATTCTCCAAAATTTAAGTTCAAGCTGAAGACAACAACAGGAGCGAAAGCAAACAGCACAAACACCATCAAGTCATGCAGCTGAGAAGAAACTTTCAGAGAACATCAAACTCATCAAATGAATGGGAATTGAAACAGACCCGAATTTTTCACTGCTTTATGAAACACGAAAATGCCACGATGGCGAACTTACTTACTTGTCTTGTTAAACAGGACTAAAAAACTATACAGTTGAATTTCCAAGGAACATGCTGTATCTGTTGTTATATGATTGATTCATTGGTATCAGAAGTGCTAATAGCTCAAAAAGTAGCAACTTTGTTGAAATTAAGAATGCATTTTTGTTTTAAATGCAAAAGTTGAGAATTAACGTGCGTCTCACGTGACGACGAACACGAGCTGACAAAACATCCAGACGCAAGCTCGGTTCTTAAACTGAAAACTAAAATGACAAGTGACAGCTGACAGAAGTGAAGTACCGACCAGGATATGTCAAGACGCTAAAAACGAAGGACAGGTCTGGAGTGGACCAAAATGACCAGACGTAGGATCGGTCTCAAAACCGAGAACGAGAAACGACAACTGATAACTGACAGACGCGACAAATCGACTCGAAAATATACGGGCATGAAAATCAAAAGGCAGGTCTGGAAACCACGGAGCAGACCATCTCACAGAGTGATCTCATGGTCTACTTGGATGGTGTGTGGGTTGGTGATCTGCAAGTTGACTATATAGGGTTGAGAAACTTGCGACGTGTGTATTGGAAACATTAAGTACGATTTTGTTAGAACAATTAATATGTTTATAAATTTCTATCTCTTCAATGACAAACTGTTCAATGCCAAAATTGGAAGGATGCAGAATTTTTGCGTCATTTTCTTTGCTGAAAGAGTGACCTGACTTCCTTAAATGACAACCAAAGATCTAAGTGTTGTTATTGGGTTGATTTCTGCTTCTTAGGTGTTCAGCGATTCTCAAAACTCAATGTTCTCCCTGTCCTGCCAACATAGACCGTGTTGAAATCGGGTTCACCACACTTTAAACAATATACGCTTGACCTCTTGAGAACTGGAATACTGTCTTTATTTTGGATAAACAAACATTTTACAGTGTTTGTGGACTTGAACGAGAACCTGACATTTTCTCTCTTGAGTGCTCTTGTAATAGTGTTGGCAATAGAACCACAAAAAGTAAACGAAAAATATGAAAGTTTCTCTGACTGTTCTGGGGGCAGACTTGAACTCATTGACCTCAACAATTGGCGGTTTTTCTTTTCGACCCATTTATTTACTAGTTTCAGTGGATATTCGTTATTAGTATCTAACTGTTTGATCAGGTTTAGCACTTTTTCGAAATTTTCCCTAGACAATGGGATTGTAAACAATCTATCGATCAAGAATCTGATAGAAGCCATCTTGTGTGACATATGATGACAAGAGCTGTACGGTATAAGGTGGTCGGTCTGAGTGGTTTTTTTTGTAGATATCGAACTCTATTGAGTTACCTCTTATTTTTAGCTTGAGGTCTAGGAAGTTGATTGACGACTCTACTTCTAACTCAATTGCGTTGTATTGTTTCGCACCTGTTGTTGTCTTCAGCTTGAACTTAAATTTGCGAGAATTTTTAAGCTTTTATGAGTTTTAGAATTAGACTTATTGTAATTTTTAAAAATCTCAAGACAAATTAGCTTTCCTTGTAGTTGAATTTGACTTAGTTATTTTCATTTTTATTGCATGTAGTAGTTTATGACTGTATACCTGTGATCTTTAATAGTTTGTAGCTTGACATTTTAACCTTTAACTTTTTGACTTAGTGTTGGGGTTAGCTGTTGTTACCTCATTTTATCTTATATTCCAGTGTTGTACCCTCGCAGAAGTAGCCTACCGAAAAACTCAGTTTTTCTGACAAGCCTTTTGTAAATTATAGATTCCCCTGAGAATGACCTTTTAAAAAGGGTCGAAACGCGTCGGGACAAGGAATAAAATATTTGTTTGGAAAGAAAATGACTTTTTATTCATCATCCAAAAACATGTCCTTTTTTAATGAAAGCAGGTATCAACCCCAAACATTTTGACGTTTAGGAACAATAAAGACATATTTGCTATTAAAAACATTTTTATGAAAATTCACTTCCCTAACACACTTGCTGCGTCCAGACTTTGATGATTATGCTTGCATTTAACATATGGTGTTAAAAAGATATGTAGTCACATATTTGACGAGAATAAATATGAAACGCCCATATAAAATAACCCAATTTATAAATGTGATTTTCACTCGAGAGATTCACATTAGGCTAAATATTTTATGCTAACATTCAAGTGGGTTCGCATTTCAACATGACACTTTCAGCGTATGAGAGATGAGTCACATGGAAACGTACGTGCAGTAATTTCAATGAATCCAAGTGTGTGAATGCACACGTCCCGCATTCCAAATCTCTCTCTGGAGAATCGCATAACTTGTATTGCGATTGAAGATATCCTGTTTAAATAGCCTGTAAATTCGTTTCCCTGATTACCTGCTCAACAACCAAGACATCACTAAAAAGTTGTTCGTTTTGACAGATACATTCTAAAAACACCACTGCAATAAATCACATCAACACATAACTTGTTTTATAATAATAATAAATTTAGATGATTTGTAGCCTACCTTTTGAAAAATATAAGATATGAAAATTATACTGGTGGTAAATTTTATAAAAGAAATTTATTTTAAAACAATTGGGATCAATGTAACATAAGTTTAGTTCACCTGAAAAAATGTAATGAATTCACAAAGCTTATCAGAACTAAATTATAAGGAAAGGTACTAAAAATCAGGAGTTTGATCTGTTAAATATAAAATAAATAATTTAAATAAACTTATATAGCAATTCTCCACTAAACTAAAAACGCCTGAGCCATCATTTCGAAGACCGCATGTCAGTTTGCACTTCTCTTCTTTTTAGTAAATTGTCGTAGAAAATATTCACTAATAAGGAGATCGTGATTTTGAATTTTGGAAATATTTCTTCAAATGAGCGCCAACTAAGCCGCCTAGAACCCGCATCCAGAGTTAGTCTCAATTTTTGTTTGTTAATATACCCGTTATTATACAAGAAACGAGAAAAAATTAAATACGTTTTTTGTATATAAATTGATTTAAAAAAATTATTTAAAGGAGCGCGAACTAGGACTCCTACAACCCAAATGAGGGATCTTTCCTTTTTAGAGGGTTATGTATATATATATATATATATATATATATATATATATATATATATATATATATATATATATATATATATATATTCGGAAAGATTTCCCCGGTCCTCCATGTGAGACATACTTGGTTCTCGGGTTGAACCGCGTCCAGAATTTATTAAAGCTCGACGTTTCGGCTCCTGTTTTGGAGCCATTTTCAAGAGGTAAAGGAAACATGTAAGGACATGAACTCAAAGGCCTCAATCTGGCTACTCCGTATAGCGATGTACAAAGTTGGGTTGGGTTGTTGTAGCTCGATTACAGGTTCCCAGTCTGCCTACTGCCCAAATCTCTCCGGAGATCGCCTCTAAGGTCTCAGTATGTTCAACCCTAGGCCTAAAAGCGATCTGGAAGTTTGCTGCAAGTCTTGTGTTGTATGTGCCGTTTCGTTTACCTGTCAGAAGATTTCGTCACGGTACTTAAAAGATTAAGAGGATTGTAGGTATTTGTTGAGTCAGGTAATGGGACAGTAAAATCGTCTATTGAATTTATTGTCTTTTTGTGTGTTTGTAATGAAGATATAATAGGTAATCGGAAGACGAAGACCATCATCTCTTTTATTTAAACAATCGGGATGTTTTTCGATCTAGATCGCTTTGCGGATAATTCTGGTTTCTAAGTTTTAATACGGGGCTATTGTTTTGGCATTATCGAAGTCTATTTTGTGTCCTGTATGAATATAATGCATGGCCAGCGCCAAAGAGTGGTCGGATTTTCTAACTGCGAGGGTGTGTTCATATTTCTATTGTGGATGCGTCTATTTGATTGTCCTACATAAGTTCGGGAACATTCGGAACAACGAATTTCGTTTACTCCTTGGGCTTCGTTTGAAATCGTATCCTTGAGAGTTTTACTCAGATTTGACAGTTTTTGCTTTGTTATGAATATGGTTTTGATAATATGGGTTCTAAAAATTCCTTAAATACATCAGATAAACCAAAAGATATATTGAAATTAGACTAAAAGAACATTTAACATAACTAAGATACGGTATTATAGGTAGATATTTGCCCGACATATTTAGGATAATAATCATCAAGTAAATAAGGAGCATCTAAAATTAATTAAAAATGTTAGACAACCGGAACAGCTAAACGTTTTCAAAAGTATATATATATATATATATATATATATATATATATATATATATATATATATATATATATATATATATATATATATATATATATATATTAATAATAAAAGGTGTATGAATTTGGCTCCGCCGCCTATGGATGGATATAGATTGATAGATGGATAGATTGATAGATTGCTTTACAAGAAATACCGGCAGAAGTACGTCCGAGAGATAATAAAAAATTCAGATGTTTCCGCCAAATGAAATATGTTAATTTTTATGTCTTTGAACCTCCCTTAATAAAAAAAAAAAGAAAACGTAAAAACTGTTTTTGACGTTCATAATCTTTCAAGGGGACGAATTAGTAAATTGGTCTAATTCGGCCTATTTTAAACCACGGAAGCTAACGTTGGAATATGGCTCATTCTTTACCGTCCTATGACATATATGTCTCAAAAATTTGTGGGTTCGCCGTCAGTTGCAAAATCAAAAGTGTGCATTATAATGCGAAAGCTTCGGAATTTTTAATGCCTTTATTAAGGCAATATGTAATTTAAAAATTACGTTTAACATAAGGAATATAAAAATGGTTATATATATATATATATATATATATATATATATATATATATATATATATATATATATATATATATATATATATGTATATATATATATATATATATATATATATATATATATATATATATATATATATATATATATGAATTTAGTTATTGAACCTGGAAAAAATTATGTAACAAATATTTACAAAAATTTTTATGTCGAAATGTAACTAACTTAGGCTGTTAATGTAAATGCCAATCTAGTCAAAGTATGTGAGGTAACTGGTTTTAAATTTGTGTTTTCCTTTTTTTTAATATTTAGTTTTTTTAACATTAAATCTTCAAACTGATTTTGTGTGTATTTACATCATTTTTATATTCCTTATCTTAAATATTATTTTTACATTCGATGGCTGAGCGTTGATAATAAAAAATTGCGAAAGCTTGGCGTTATTATGCAGAGTTTTTATCTTGGAACTGAGTGTTTACTCACAATTTTTTAACACAAAATAATGTTACCGTCACAAAAAATGACATATGTGAGAAATATTTAGCTCTTGCGTTGAAATAAAACAAGACCGTCGACGAACGGTCAGTTCCCGCTCAGTTCTAGGGTTAAGCAAACCGAGACGGGGGGCGATATACAGTGAGATTTGGGAAGTAGCATATTGAGGCTTCGTAATCAACCCACAACAATTTAACCTACCCGCATTCACCACCTTAGAAAGTAGGCGAATTGAGGAATTAGATTTAGTTTGCTTTAAGTTTTCGTTAATTTCTTGAAAATGACTCTGAAACAGGAAATGCAACGTCGATTTTTAACAATTTGTGATTCAACAAATATTATTCAACATTTCTGTGGCTAATGAAATTAAATTCCGAAGCTAGTTTACTGAACTAAACTGAACAATTTGTAAGTGCAGTTCAACCCGGGAACCAACAGTCGGCCCTTGTAGCACAATATGTGTTGATATTAAGATTAAGATCGTGTAAAATTATCATATTTTGCAACCTCATTACACAAAGTTGGCAAAATTCTAATAAGCGGAGGTCAAAATATGGCAGTTTTTTCCAAACATTGCAGGCACAGTGTATGCAATACCCAGCTTAAAGTTGCCCAAGTAGCATAAGTCTCAATTAATGACAATAATAATACAACAGTAGACAAATTTAGTACCCATAAGCCTTAAAACTTATGTAGAGGGAGCTTACACACACACATAAAGACAAAACAATCATCCATAGTTCATCAGAAGTCGACCCCTTTACATTATAGTGTGTAAACAACGGAATGTCTGATTACGGGACTCGAACGCGAGACCTCATATTCCAAATTAGAGAGGTTTCTCGCATAGCGTTTTGTCGCACGCACTTTTGAAACAACTGTTGATGTAACTTTCAAAGGAATGAAAATTTATGCCTTTTTCTAAGTTTCTGTCTTTTTTAATATAAAAATGTATTCTCAGAATGCAACTATTTCCAATATATCAAAAATTTTAAATCACAATAAAACGTACAAAATTTATTTTATTTAGTAATCGTTACAATAGGTGACAGTGTTTAATTAAAACTCAAAAGCACAATTTCCGTTTCGTAAGTTATTTATCACATATTAGTGAATTTTCAATAACAAAATTCACTAATATAGAGGTATCGATGGTAAGACTTTTAGAACTTTTTTTGCAAATCAGCGCGAATTAGGGCCCCTAGAACCCATATTCGGGGTAAGTTTCAATTTCTATATGTTTATATATATATATATATATATATATATATATATATATATATATATATATATATAAAGATTTAGTTAAAATTAATCTTAATGTTTAAGTATAAGAGAACATTAATCTTCATTGTGACTATGGAAGCGTTGTTGGGAGTGCCGATAGCAGAAAAAGAAAAAGTAAAGAGTGACATTCATTAAAACCATTTGGACAGAAGAAATTTACAAAGAGGATATTTAGCAAAATTGTAACACCACAAACACAAGCACAGCTTATTTGTCAGATGTACTGTATAACTTTAATAATAAATAAATAAATACTAAATTCTAAATATATATATATATATATATATATATATATATATATATATATATATATATATATATATATATATATGTATATGTATCCAACCGATAACTCAAAAAATAAAATACTTGACCGATTTCTCCCAAATTTGGGAATTACCTTGATTGTGTCAATGGCTTGGATGAGTTCGTAGATGGGCACCGTGCGTCTCATTTTTATTAGGAATTTTTTTTTAACATTTTGAAAACGCAATAGTTTTTGAAATATTGAAGCGATTCAAATGAACATTTGCACATATATAGTAGACGTCATAATATGACTGTTAAGCGAAATTCAAATTAAATGGCACACGAGAAAAAAGGTTATTCGAAAATCAAAATTAAAATCAAGTAAACAGTCTAAGACACCAGTTCAAATTGCATAAGGTATTTCTCACGTTTAATGTTGACAAGGATGGTTAGAATGTGAACGTATGATTTTGAGTAGATAACTCAAAATTACCCAAGTACACACAGCCATCTGACAATTAAATATAAATGAGCCGGGCTGTCAGATATAATAAAATTTCAGTTGAATTTTAAAATGTAAAACATGTGGTCATTACACATATTTGTACTTATTGGTGACAAATAAAGGTTCGTCAAAAAACTAATCCATCCAATAAATGTGGTTTAGTATTCATAAATGTTGAGGTACCAAATCCTCATCCTATGAGAGATAAAATTAGGTGTAGTAGTAGTAGCAGTAGTGGTGAGGAGGATAACGCCAGGCAAGTAGGCCACAACGGGCCCTTTTTTCCAACCCCGGCAACCCAGAAACCATGCTCGAGTCTTCCCCGGTTCCGTCACCTCGACCTCGAAATAAAGGTCATGACGGTCTTCCATTAGACGGAACTTACCTGGCTCCTCTGCAGAGTCCTCGAATCGAACAATTCTGTCTGAAGACCCTCAAAAATTACGTGTAGTACTTTATATTGATAAATTGTTATACAATTCAGTTGTTTAAAATTGTGTTATCACTTGCTTTGTTTGACTTATTTATACAACTGACTGCGTAAATCACTAGTAAAGATTTATGTAGAGATCTTGTATTTTATTTGTCATTTCTGTAGTACCTACTTTTCTTTTGCTAAATTAAAAATTTTAATCTTATGAAAATTCACTACCATAACGTACTTGCTGCGTCTCGAAATTTTTATATTTTTGCTAAAAGAAGCTTAATTTTCAATTTATATGCCAAACGTAGAGTTTGATGAAACAGAAGAACAAAAACTACTTAAATAAATTAACATAAATTTACGTTGTTAGTTTATTTCATTCGTTAGCCACTAGTTTAACCATAGCGCGTTACTAATTTTAGTAGAGATTTTAGTGTTAAACACAATTCAATAACACCCTGATGGATATTATTTGAAGTAGTACAATTACCATCAAAAAATTATCAGCTTATTTTTACAGCACCCGCTATATTTTGTTAGTGTTACCAAATCGCTTGAGGTGTATTTCTTCAACCTAGGCGCATCTAGTTGTGGAAATTAGAAATCTGAGGCTTGGTAAACTTTGTGATAATTAGAGCTACTCTAAATTAACTGTCTCTAATTCTTGATTCACTCTGAATCTAATTGAAATGTTTGTCTAATTTTCAGAAATTTTGATCGAATCTAATTGACAATGTTGATACAACAATGGTAAGTAATCAGTTACAGCTCTGCAAGTTATTACTCAGTAGTTTCAGGTCGGTTCTCATTACTTTATACAATAGGAGGCGCATTTGCTTTGCCGGATTTCATGAATCTCTTTAGTAGAATATTCTCCATCTTGGAAATGGAAGCAAGTCTCAGAAAGCAATTAACTAAACAACATAATCGCAACACAAGTTGGTCATCAGTAAAGTTCTAGGTATAGATAATCATTGGTACTTACTCAAAAGAAGCTCCTAACTTGACATCCTCTAACTTCGGGAAGGGGGTTTTACTTTCAGTGAAAACACTAATCGTCTTGTCCTTGAATAAAGTTTTTATGTGTGACGTAAACGAATTATACACAGGGTGTGAAGTATGGACCTGTAAAATATAAAAATATGTTTATAGCAGAGTTGTTTCAATTACTGTTCGTACAAAACACCAAAACGTTTATTTATTTTCTGCAATTAAAATAATTATACTTATGTTTGACATCAGGCAAATCAAATTTTTTCTGTTATGATGTCGCTTTTAAGTCACTTAAATTCCTAGAAAAATATAATAGCGATTTTGAGGAAACATCGGTTGCTTTTAGTTTTTATATTTAAATGTAGCTGTTTTAGCGATTTTTTCCTAAAACGAACAATTCACTAATAATAAGATCTGTGTTGATATATATATATATATATATATATATATATATATATATATATATATATATCTATATATATATATATATATATATATATATATATATATATATATATATATATATATATATATATATATATATATATATATATATATGGTTTGGACAAGTTCGTTAGCCAGAAAAATTCGACTAGTTTTTCCAGGAAAGTTTTGGCTTTTCTTTCGAAAATTTTTTGTATTTCCAAAGATAACACAGCAATGACAACCTAATTTGGCATATATATTTTTAGTATCAAACTAACACTACACGCCGAAATTCAGATCTCTAGGTAAAAATAAAAAACAGAATAAAATATTTTGTGTGGTTAACAAAACCATTTGAATATTACGTACAACGGTTAAGTTTTCTTGACGTAAAAAGGTCAAAAAGTAGCAGAGAAAATATTTGGAAAATTTTATAATTTTTCCTCTTAAAACGTCAAAGTCGCGATTTGAAACGTCAAAATTTGCAATTTTCAGGCAAATGATCAGAAGCAAATACGGATTGTGTAGAATAAATGTCGTAATAAGTGTGTTTCACAAAGCCTTAAGTTTCAGCTTCAGCCCTCATTGTTCTTTATTTTACTAAAATATTATCAGAAAATCCATTTCAAATAGACCCTCTTTCTGATGTTTTGGTGGTAGTTTCAGCTATAGAGTTTATGGTTTAATAGTCTATCTTTTAGCGACTTTTCGTTGACTTATGAATTTTGAAAAGATTTCTTAAAACGAGCGCGAACTAGAACCCCTAAAACCCATTTACGGGGTAAATTTCACTTTTTGTTTGTTTACACATATACAGGCTGACGCACTTCTATGGTAAAACTCTGTATTTAAAGGTTTATTTGTTTATTTAGATAAGATGCGAACAAAAATTGTATACGTTAATTGCTAGGTGTTTTGAGCTGCATCTTATAAAATTATTTTAATAATTACAGGCTGGCCCATAAGTCGTTGGTGATACACACTTTCTTTTTTAAATAGAACACCCATTATGTTATTGCATGTTTGCATTTTCCATTGAATATGCATGTTTGTAAGGAAAAAAAAAGATATCGTTCATCGTTATTTCGATTGTTTCGCAACATTTCACGTTTTTGGCACATTGCACAAACACATATCACAAATTGTAAAAAATCGTTTGTACCAATAGAAAGCTGAGCCCCATGGAAATGACGCATTCAGAGAGCTTTTGGTTTGTATTACGCGTCTAAAAATCGAGCTGCCATATATAGGCGCTTTCAAATAGTGGCTGAATTTTAAAAGTTTTCGCAAAAATGTTTTTTGTGTTTCCCTAGAAATAATTTTTTGTAGCATTTTTGTGAAATGCCGGTAATTGATAATAAATGTTTAGTAAGTTGTTGTAAATAAAATTTCACGAATTTTTGTGAAAAATATAACATATAAAGTTTATTTTCCGAAAATGTGTGTACCTTTTGAAACAACAAAGCTATTTTAATAAAATATGGTACATTGTTAATAATATATAGGTTATACTTCCAACCAAATGTTCTTTTAAAAACAATACATATTTGACATTAAAAAGATTTTTACGAAAATTCACCACCATGACGCAGTTGCTGCGTCCAGACCTGTAATAGGTAATAGTGTATTTCCCATCAAGATTTACATGGGTCGTCAAACAAAACTAAAGTTTTTACATTCAAATATAAAATGTAAAATCGCAAATCAAAGATAATGTAAAAATTATAAAACAAACCCTGATAAGACATGTATAGATAAGGCATATAATTATAGTACAAAACATGAAATAAAACATAAAGTAAACACATGTTTAAAGTCACAACAACCACAAAAAATTTAAAATTTACTATCACAGTTTTAAGCGTTTTATCTTTTTGGGCAACGTGGCACCACAAATAAAAAACAGATGATATATCCGCGAAATGCACTCCTTAAATTGTCAAAGTAATCATGCAAATTGTAAGAAAATTATCGAGGACTGATATATCAAAACAGAAACAAACATTAACAAGCTTTTGTAAAAAAAAAAAACTACTGTAGGACATGGTTTCAACCTCCAAACGTTTAAAAATTTTACAAATAAGTGCGAGGTAAAGTCCAGAGAACACATATGGTTAGATTCAATTATTATGCTTATACCGGGTGACCACAGATTTAGGGACAGCACTATAATTTCATATCCTTTGACTGATTTCGACGAAATTGATATTTAGATGTGCAAAATTTGCAGTTCAACGATATTAAAACCCCAAATAGCTGTATTCTGGTTTTGCAGGAAACGGCTTGAGTTTTAATTTTTCAAATAGAGCACCCTATATATTATTGTATTTTCTAAAACTACACGTAATTTTTTACAAGTCCGTAATTTTTCGTTGAATTCCGATATTTTGGCGCTGTGAAATTTTAATTTCTATTATTCCTCCTAGAAGGTTGCAACAAGTCAAAAAAAACAAGCATCTCAATTAACTCAGTATTTATCAGACTTATTCTACAACAAGTAATCAAGGTAATAGGGATTTTCATGCAGTGAAAATCGTTTTTCAATGAAAACGCATTTTGTTCTCAAATGGGCTACCGCACATGTTTGAATAAAACAATATGCATAGCATCATCATCATCATCGGTTGTTCGGTTTTTAAATAACCATAGTAGGTAATGCGGCACTTTGAGCAGACAGTGACGTCACAGGAAGTGACGTCACGGCGCCGGCGCCACGCCCTGGCGCCGGCGCCACGCCCTGGCGCCGGCGCCACGCCCTGGCGCCTACCCTGGCGCCGGCGCCTAGCCACGCCCTGGCGCCGGCGCCTGCCCTGGCGCCTGCCCCGGCGCCTGCCCCCGGCCCCGGCGCCTAGCCACGCCCTGGCGCCGGCGCCCAGCCACGCCCTGGGCCAGACAGTCACATCCGTGTTATTCCTAAGGTCATTGACCTGTCTAGGAAACTGCGACGTCACACGACTTGGGCCAGACAGTCACATGCAAACATTTCAAAAGTGTCTAACCTATTACTTCAAATTATTATATTTTGAAAAAAACCATTTGGTGCAGGTGAGTTTCGAACCCGGGGCATTCAGATGGGAGGCAACGATGCTACCCGTTGAGCTAAGCAGACGCTTATTAATTTATTGTTTTAGGTTGGTATATATATATATACGACTACAAACAAACCATACATGTAACATAATTAAAGTTTATTAGTAGACAAATGGATGATTTACAAAATAATGTTTAATATTAGAGGCTGCTGAACCAAAACGGAGGAACCAAAATGGCGGAAAATGGCGGAATGAAAGATGGAAGCCTGTGATACCTTAAGCTGACATCCCTGACATTATAAAAATGGCGGCTTTCGCTGATAAAGAATGGCGGCTTTCGTTCTTAAAGATGGTGCCTTTTGTTGATAAAGATGGTTGAAGACTCCATTATTTAAAGATACGTCACCCCAACCTAGCCGACAAATGAGAGTGAGGTTGATAAGCGAGAATAATGGTATTGCCGACAAATGAGAGTGAAGGTTGATAAGCGAGAATAATGGTATTGGTCGAAGACTCGGAAGATCCGTGAGATGTACGCTGGAACCAACACATGCACGGTGTTAAGGAGGCCAAATCAAATTGGAATATACAATAAAATGGCCACTTCCGGTCTAAACTTTAAATCCTTGTATCTTTTCAACGACAAGTGATAGAAATGAACCGACTTTAAAAATATATCGTTTCGTAACAAGGTCTACAAGAAAATGAGATAAAAAACTTTAAACCCTTATCGCGGAAGATCCGTGAGATGTACGAGAGAACCAACACATGCACGGTGTTAAGGAGGCCAAATCAAATTGGAATATACAATAAAATGGCCACTTCCGGTCTAAACTTTAAATCCTTGTATCTTTTCAGCGGAAAGTGATAGAAATGAACTAACTTCAAAAATGTATGTTTCATAACAAGCTCTACAAGAAAATGAGATAAAAAACTTTAAACCCTTATCGCGGAAGATCCGTGAGATGTACGCTGGAACCAACACATGCACGGTGTTAAGGAGGCCAAATCAAATTGGAATATACAATAAAATGGCCACTTCCGGTCTAAACTTTAAATCCTTGTATCTTTTCAACGACAAGTGATAGAAATGAACCGACTTTAAAAATATATCGTTTCGTAACAAGGTCTACAAGAAAATGAGATAAAAAACTTTAAACCCTTATCGCGGAAGATCCGTGAGATGTACGAGAGAACCAACACATGCACGGTGTTAAGGAGGCCAAATCAAATTGGAATATACAATAAAATGGCCACTTCCGGTCTAAACTTTAAATCGTTATATCTTTTCAACGACAAGTGATAGAAAGGAACTGACTTCAAAAATGTATGTTTCGTAACAAGGTCTACAAGAAACCGAGATAAAAAACTTTAAACCCTTATCGCGGAAGATCCGTGAGATGTACGAGAGAACCAACACATGCACGGTGTTAAGGAGGCCAAATCAAATTGGAATATACAATAAAATGACCACTTCCGGTCTAAACTTTAAATCGTTATATCTTTTCAATGGAAAGTGATAGAAATGAACTGACTTTAAAAATATATCGTTTCGTAACAAGCTCTACAAGAAAATGAGATAAAATGATTTAAAGTTACGTCCCCCATTAAAACAAACCATTCATAAAGCTTTTTGTTATTAGACATAAGACATAATAATTAATATGTTTAATATTAGACTATTAGATTTCGCATGAAGTTCAGAAACATACTGTAGGGGGCCCCTTGATGGGTAAATGGTATTCGTGTTTGAGCTTGTCTAGAATACAGCCATTAGAAGTATGACATCATCCACAAACCTGTTCCACAAACCTGTTTGAGCTTTGTCTGTACGGTCGTTATCTAGTGTAATTTCCGTTGAATGACATCACCCCATTATTTGTGTTTGAACTTGTCTGTGTATCTGTTTAATATACGCAAGAGAGAGGCCCGCTTAGGGTAAATAACGTGTCAGTTGATGACCTTGGTGAATGTTATCTTGTGTTATATCTGTTCAATCACCCCCATTACTCGTGTTTGAGCTTGTCTAGTACAAACCGAAAGGATGACATCATCCATGTATTTTAGCTTATTATATAAATAAGTGAGCAAGTTCGGTTATCTTATTAGTTGTTGTACCATGTCGTTTAACAGTGTCTTATGGTATGGACACAAAAATAGATTGTTTGAAGAAGACTGTGAATTTGAATTAAAACAGTTGGTGTTAAAGATACAAGAAGAAGCCTTTATCGACGAACGTGATTCTGAAGGAGAAAATTATGAAGCCGGACATATAGTCGAGTTGTGTGACATATATTTAAGTGGGTTCTGCTCTACACAATTTTTTGCTTTGGCACTCATTCGATACCAACCGGGGGCCCCGTTAAGTGAACCGTTTTTCAAGTATTTACCCGAAGAAGCAAAACATCAATACATACGTTATTACGATAAACAAACCGTCCACACAGAGGCTATTTAGTTTATACAAAAGCCCAGTGGTATACAGATGAAACAAGAATGAATAGTGAGAACGACACCACAAAAGTTAGACTGTTAGTGTTACAGATACAAAAACAAGCTTATCGAGACGGGTGTAAGTCCGAAGCCGAAGAATATGAAAATAGACATATGGTAGAGTTGTGTGACTTATATTTAAGTGGATTTTGTTCAACACAATATTTTGCTGTGGCACTCATTCAACACCAACCGGGGGCCCTGTTAAGTGAACCATTTTTTAAATATTTACCCGAAGAAGCAAAAAATCAATACAAATATTATTATGATGCTGATGAGGTCACACTCGAAACAACGAACATTGAAATTGAACCGCCCTGCGAGGAAGAACTCAAACAAGAAACACTCGAAACGATGAGAGAAGGGTTTAATAAAGAATTTGAGTTTTCAAGCTGTGATGACATCCACAAGGTTGCAGACCACCTAAACGATATATTAAAGCACAGTTCTAATTTAAATGATGATGATGCTGAACGTACTAAATCCATTAATTTTCTAACACGAAAACTTCACCGTACAGACGTCACCGACATGTTATATACAATTTGTAACGAATATTTCGACAGTCTTCCAACCAATGCTGATTGGGATAGATATGAGAACAAAGATTGTGTTGTTGTAGACAAGTTTGTTAAAGTCTGGCAGAAATATCTGGATGATCATGCAGTGTAGCACGAAATATGTTAAAGTATTTAGTGATCGCAATAGATTTGTAAAATTTACCAGGAAACCACTCAGAACCATTCAACCGACGTTTGTGGTGGAGGGAACAACATCCGGCATCAGTGCAAGAAACGACTTTGCAAATGTTGTGAAATTTGTCAATCCGTTGGCGTTGAATGAAGAAAACCAATATTTGGCATTGGAAGAGTGGGATTTTTACGATTTCCTAGACAACATACGTGAGCTGTATAGGAAATATCTTAAAGGTGAAGACGAGCCAAAATAGCTTTATAGTGCATCATCTTAATTACTGTCACATAACCTATTCAAAGGTGCTAAGTGAAAAAAAAAAAAGCCTTGTGTATCGATCACGGTTTCACATCTATGCATCTATTCTTAAACGAAGATCACCATTTAAATGACGTGTGTAAATATGGCGGCTAGAGCATGCGTACAAGTAATTTGTTTATTAAAGTCCTACGTGTTTGGTATTAAATGAATCGTCTTGATTCACATAGTAAGTTAAAAGCAATAAAACTCAACACGGCAACAAAGCTCAGCTGTAAGAGTAATAATAATAATTAGATAAGTATAAAAGTTGATAATTTCAAACGGAGCATTTAGTTGAAAACTGAAGCAGACCGAGTATAATATGGTGAACAACGGTAGAAAACGAAAATCTGCTAAAGCAGAAAATAGTGGTGGTAAAAAACTTAAAGTGCTACAAGACGTCTTACTGGGTGATGCAATAGAAAGTATTATTCCAAAAGAAGAACCAAAAACGTTGGAAAACATGATAAGTGAACTTTGTACATTATATCCAACAGCAGAAGTTGATGAGCAGCAGAATCAGGCTATAGAAAATATAATTAATGCAGCATATCCAACAAACCTACAAACACCCTATCAGCCTACGCAAGAAGATATTTTCAATCAGAAGCTGGTGGAAATCAATAATAAAAACATCGAGAAAAAATTGAAAACAGAAGACTGTGAACTGATGTGTCAAACAACTTTTTCTCTTACGTCGAACGGCGAGAAGCTGCTTAGCATTGGCGTTAATCCAGTTTTAAATTTTTTGCCGTTAATTAAATTATCTCAGAAAAACTCTAATATACCTGTGTTTTTTGATGTGTGGACATTTGAAGAATTTTTAAACGTATTACCTACGATAATTTACAATTTGGAAAACAAATCTATAGAAACTAGTGAAACATATACTTTAACCAATTATCTTGTTAAATCACAAAGAAAAACTGTAAGTTTTAAGCTGAAACTCTGTGGTAAGGAATATGTAATTAATTTTAACTTGTCAATTCAATCACTTAAAATACTAGAAGATATCGGATGTGTAGCTAAGGATTTATTGTTAGAACTAAGCTGTAAAAGTTTCTTTAATTTGAAGATGTTTGCTAATGATTTAAGGACCGAATTAGCTAAATTTAGAGACATTTCCCTAATTAGATGTGCCTTTTTCGTAGCTAGAGAAAGATATAGTGATACTTTAAGCATGGTATGTGAATTTGTTACAAAATACCAACACGTACTTAATGATATTGTAAACTATCGCAAATTTTAAATGTATAAATTGTAATAAAGAAATTGTAAAAAATATATTCGTTTTATTGAATAATTTTTACAAGGATATGTGTCAACACTGTTTAAAAATAAAAAATCTGAGAACACTATCTACATCCTCCGGAAAACACATTAGAACCAGATGTTTCCGGCGACTAATTAACCGCTATCTACATCCTCCGGAAACTCTGTAGGATGTTTCCAACAACTAATTAACCACTATCTACATCCTACAGAGTTTCCGGAGGATGTAGATAGTGGTTAACGGTTAATTTCACAAAAACTTGCGTCAGCTATGAGGTTTCATACACAGATCGTGAAAAAGTAACGAGGACTACTTTTTTTTTTACGATCTAAAATATTTATCCAGCTCGCCAATACCTGTAAAAAATCCAATTCGTCTTCATAAGGCAGCTCATTTAGGTTAGGCTTATTTATTTACTTCTTTATGTACTTATCTATATAGTTATTTATTTACTTCTTTATGTACTTATCTAGTCAAACGTTCCTAATATTAGTTTCTATACTCTTTCAAGATTTCCTTGTGAAAATATTTAGTTTAAAGACGTGTTATAACGTCTAAAGTGATTGTAGAAATTGAAAATCAATTGTAATACTGCTTATATTTAAGCGACTTGTCATAAATTTGCTAATAACGAAAACTTTACGTTTAGCTTTGTGTTGAGTAGGTTGTTGAAATAAAAAAAAAACACATATTTTACAATGTTTATTTTAATAAAAGCATATATTTTACAACGTTTGTTTTATTATAAAGTATTGTAATACAAATTATTTTATATCTTTGCTAGTTATCCATGAGTTATGAGATTTATCAAAACCAAGCCATTTCACATACGACTTGGCGCCTTTCTTTCTGATTACTCTTTCAACTAAATAATAATCAGGGGTTGCAGTCTTTTGTAGCTCCTCTTCATAAAATCCACCACTGATTGGTTTGCCTTGCATGTCTTCTATTAAATAGGTGGTTGGATTAGTGCAGTGAACTTTAGTGATTTTAAACAGCTCCGTTGACCAACGCGGTGTATAACCTTTCTCAAATAATGTTTTAGCTTTACTTAGACGTACAACATCACCCACTTTAAATTTATTTTTGTTAAACACTTTCAGATTCGAGTAAACTTGTTTCAGGATAGCTTCTTCATTTTTCTTGTTAACATCTTGAGGTTTTACACCAGTTGTTCGATGAACAGTAGCGTTGTAAGTAGCAGTGACATCAGGTAGTGTATTAACCCACTTGTAGGAGCCAATCAAGTTGAAATTTTTATATATCTTCTCTTTTAAGGTACGTATGACTCTTTCCACTATTGCAGCCTTCTTCACGCTATAAGTGCTGTAGTGATTAATGTTGTATTTTTTCATTAAGGCGTTAAATTTAGCGTTATAGAACTCGCGACCAAGATCAGACTGGATGTTAGAGGGCGCTGTACTAGTAGATAAAATATCAGCCATAGCTTTAGTCACCTCTCCAGCAGTTTTAGATTTAAGAGGGCGAGTCCACACGTACTTTGAAAAACAATTAATAACCACTAAAATATACTTGTAACCAGAGTTGTCTTTGTAGTAGTCTGTAAATTCTGCTAAATCAATCTGCCACAAATCATTTAAACCTTTGATTATTGTACGTCTACGTTTAAAATTGATTCTTGCCGGTTTATATAACTCATCAATAATTTGTTTTTTGGTATCAGATGGTTCAACTGTTTTGCGTCTCATGGCGATGTTGGATTTAAAAGTATCCACTTATCATGTAAATCTTTTAGTTTGCTGTCTATCTCACCTAGCTTCTTTTTCAACTTGTTATTCTTTAACACATCAATATCTTTTAAAACTTGAGCAGCTATCGTCTTGTCTAAATTTTTCAATTTGTTTTCAAACTCGCTTTTAAGAGCAGCTAGTTCTGATTTATGTACAGCTTCAAGGGTTATAGCGACAAGACTCTGTGATACTTCATCTTTATTCTTCTTATACTCATCTGCCCACACATCGACAAATTTTCTATTCACACCATCAGCAGGCTCGATAGGATCACCTACGTTACATAATTTATGGTTTTGCATATCAAAATCACCACTTGTAGTTTTCGGAAATGTTTCTCTGTGCACAATTTTGTTTAAGAAGCTGGGAGTCTTTGCAGAACGTCCGAACTTATCGATAGACATTTTTACACTGAACTTATTTTATTTGATTCCAACTAAACTCCATTTTTGATATCCGTTTATCCACCATAACCCAAACTGCTGCCACTGCTTCCTGAACTAAATTTCTATTTATCCCTTCGATAGCACCATCGATATACTCCTTAGTCACAAACGTTTTTTTAAGTTTATTTTCAATCGTAATCACTGCTTGATTTAAATCGTCTTTAGTAGCAAACGTATTTTTCAAGTCAGCTTCAAGTTTTGAAACTGCTAGATCTATATAATCTTTTTGAAGTTTAGATATAGCGGTATCAGCCATAGCAGTAAACGTTTTATGGAGAGGAGACACTGTTTGATGTATGTACTCCTTGATATCCTCTTTAAGACTAATTAATGTTTCATCAATGTTAGTTTTAAGCGGAAACGAGCTGTAGGCTTCATGTTTAAGATCCATATAATTTTTCATTAATTGCTCTTGCAGCTTTTGTAGTGATTGATCAACACCAGTCTTAAGTGGAAATGAGTTATAGACTTCACGTTTAAAATCATCATAGTTTTTAAATTTATGTTCAAAGTCTTTTTTTAAAGCTTCCAACTCCGGCTTATGTACAGCGTCAAGCAGTATAGCAATTTGAAGTGCTACAGCATCTTTGCTCACCTTATAATCAGTTTTAGTTTTCTGATAGTCAACTTTAGTTTTCTGATAGTCGTCTATCCATACATCGACAAATTTTTTACTTACACCATCTGTAGGTTCAACAGGGTCACCCACGTTACACAGCTTATGGTTTTGCACATCAAAATCACCACTTGTAGTTTTCGGAAATGTTTCTCTGTGAATAATTCTGTTTAGATGTTTTAAATTCTTTGCAGAACGTCCGAATTTATCGATCGGCATTTTGAAAATGGTGAAAAACACACAAGTCTGTTTATATAGCACCCACTTCCTTCAGTTCTTCAATAATAGACTGAATTTCGTTGTTGTGTGCGTTATTACCAGCTGCTTGAGAAGCTACTAACAGTCTAAGTCTATCAACCAACTCGTTTATATCATCCCAGTATACATACTCTTTCTGTTTTTTGGTATGTAGCATGTATGGCATACCACGGCCTAAAGTTACCGAGGAAGATCGCGCTCTAGCACCTTCTTGTTTTTCTAAAATTGGTTTTATTACATGTTGATATTTGGTAGAGGTGTTTCGTAGAACGTCTTCTTTAGGATTGTTCTCTTTTCTGTGAAGACTAGTAGTTGCCATTATGTCTGCGTAGTCACGTAAAGCTTCCCGATTGTTCAAAGCACTCATACCAGGTTTTCTCAAAAATATCAATTCCAACAGATGATTAGTACCGTAATATCTTCTGTCACCAACCACAATTTGAAAGGTTTCTCTATTTTTAAAATCTACGTTAGTAACAACAAATTTAATAGGTTTGTTTCCAAGCATCCAAGTGTTGGTAGCTTTATCATAAGTAACACCATATGTTTGATCACAGGAATGATTATCTGTAAAATATTTATCAACATAATATCTAACAACTATTGGATAGGAACTTAACATTCGTTCGTACACTGCTTTTGGTGTATTTGCAGCAGCATCTAATTTTCTATAAGCTTTAGTAGCCCATAATTCAGGTTCTGGTGCCTCCGCCTCCAATTCAAACGTTTCATCATCACTAAGGAATGGAATTTCCTCCTTTGCTGCTGTTGGTTTGACATCAACTTCAGTTTTAGTCGGTTTCTGTTCAGTTGTTTGAGTAGTAGCCAATAATGTAGCAGGTTTCTGTTGAGTAGTAGCTAATGATGTGGTAGTTTTAGTCGGCTGGTGTTGAACAGTAGCCAATGCTGTGTTTTTCGATATATCACTCAAAGGTTTTAAGATGGGTTTATATAAACGATGTAATGTTTCATCTGTCTCTGTTTTGCCAAGCTTCAAAGCTAAATATTTCTTTCGAATTATCTTTGATAGATCAGCTATTTTACGTTGTATATTTGGTGGTGCTACTATTTTACGGTGACGAGCAGCTTTAGATTTTTTCGACATGTTTACTCTATGTCGAACAACTTAATACTAGCGTTTTCCAGTCAACTGAGATATATAAAGTGATCAAACCCTTTGCGGTATCTTCCTTGTGTTAAATCAGAATCTTTAACGACAACCACCATATCATGTTTGTTTTGCCAGCATTCACCACAAAGGAGCTTGAACTTTTCAAAACTCATATCGGTAGTTACATGATCATCATACACATGTTTAAGATTAGTTTCATCTTGTTTAAATAAAACTATAATGTTAGCATTATCACGCACCAATTGCTTCGGAACTTTGCTATATGTCTGACATAAGTAGAAACTGTCAATATTTTTATGTCTACCCATACAAAAATACGATTTTATTTTATCTTGCTTATCACAAGCTACATCATCAAATATAAAAATTGAATTACTCTTTGCATCTGCAGGATCTAATATCTCCTCGTTTTCACTATATGGATAGTATCCAACACCTTTCGTAGCATCCAACACCTCCTTCAACATACTGTATTTAGGTTGATATAAAGACTTTGAGTATACGTATACGTTTTGAAATTTTAAACCGTTGGGTTCAAACAACAAACTTAGCATAACATTTGTTTTACCACATCCACTTGGACCACATATCAAACATCTAACTGTGTTTGGTAAAAGAAGTCCATGTCTTTGCTGTTTAGGTGATGGAATGGTAACAACATCATCTATGTTTGTGACTGGTAGGGTAGCTTTTGCGTGTTTAACAATACGCATCGTTAACTAAACTAAAACTTTTACGAGTGCAATCATCTATATAAATACTTAGATTTATCATACCTCATTAGCAGTATAAATGTTGGTGTGCCAAGGTGAAGGTCTTGTTAACACTACCATCAACAAATTACCTGTTGAGCTGCATGTTCCTGGTTATCAATTTTGTGGCCCGGGTACTAAACTTAAAGAACGTTTAGCAAGAGGTGATCAAGGTATCAATCCTTTAGATCGTGCTTGTCGAGATCACGATATCGCATACTCTCAATCAAAACAGTTGAGTGATAGACATCGAGCTGACGAGGTGCTGGAGAACCGAGCTTGGGAGAGAGTAAAGTCGAAGGACGCAAGTTTTGGTGAAAAGTTAGCTGCTTGGGGTGTTACAAACACTATGAAAGTTAAAAGAAAGCTTGGTATGGGTTTAACCCCAAAGACGGCAACCAAACGTAAACGTAGCAGTAAAAAAGTAAAATGTGGCGGTAAAATACCATTTAAAAACATAATAAATTTAATGAAAGGTGCCATAGCTGTGGGTGCGGAAGTTCCATCTGTAAAAAATTTACTACATGTAGCGAGAAAAGTAATTAAAAATGCTGGCGGTCGTAAGAAAGTCAAGACACCCAGAGTTATTCCAGTACCGAAAAGTGGCGGTTTCCTTCCACTACTACCTTTAATTTTTGGTGGTCTATCAGCGCTGGGAGCTCTAGGTGGTGGTGCTGCGGGTATTGCTAAAGCCGTGAACGATGCTAAATCAGCCAAACAAAAATTGGAAGAAGCAAAACGTCATAACCAAACGATGGAGGCTATTGCTGTTGGTCACCGAGGTAGTGGCTTGTATATGAAGAAACAGCGAAGCGGTTTCGGTTTATATTTACATAAACCAAAAAACGTGTAAAGTGTTTACCAGCAAGACCTCTAACAAATATAGATCTTGTGAAATTTGCTGGTAAAATGAAAATTCCATATTTTAGAGGTGTATACATGCGAGATACTTTACCATCGAATGGATCACGCAAGAATGAATCATTTATCATGAATTTGCAAACAAACAAAGAGCCAGGTAGTCATTGGGTTGCAGTTAAGAAACGTGGTGACACGGCCGTGTACTTTGACTCATATGGAAACTTGAAGCCGCCAACTGAACTGTTGTATTATCTTAAAAACTGTACTATATTGTATAATCATGATGTATATCAAAAGTATAATACTTATAATTGTGGTCACTTATGTTTAAAATTTTTAAATAAAAGACTTAAACAGTAGTATCTGTGTTTCAGTCATGGCGCGTACGTTTGCTTTGAAGGGTTCTTCGTCCTCTTTATCGATGGAAATATTTCCACCGTTAGTATTAAAACCACACTTTGAGTATTCGCTCGCGCTTGCAAACTTTCATACATATAACACTATACCAAACATAGAACGTGGGTGTAATAAGTTTCATTATTTTTCTGCTGTGAGTGGTAGAAAGATTCGACAAGAAATAAGTATTCCAGATGGTTCATATGAAATCAGTGATATCGAGAAATACATTCAGAATGAGTTGTTACGACGTTATATTAAAGATAAACATCTGGATCCTGCAGTAGAACACAACATCGATGTGGTAAAACTGTTTTCGCTAAAAGCCAACAACAACACTTTGAAATGTGAGATTACATGTCAGTATGATATAGACTTTTCTACCGACGCTTCGATAGCACCAATATTGGGATTTTCTAAACAACGTCTTGCTACAGGTAAACTTTACGTTTCCAATTTACCCGTAGAAATTGTACGAGTAAAGACGATTCGTTTGGAATGCAACATAGTAGATGGTTCTTACCACGATGGAAAACCTACACATACAGTATATGAGTTTGCTCCTATGGTAGACCCTGGTTATGCGATTGATATAAAACCATATAGTAAGGTTTTTATGCCTCTTACCACACGTATCATTTCGCATATAAATGTAAACATTATCGATCAGAATTCAGTACCTGTGAACTTTCAAGGTGAGGAGATCATTGTGATATTGGAGTTGAAAGAGACACCAACATATTATGCTGATTATAAATAGTAGTAATCAAACCGCTCCAGCTTCAGTATCTTCGCTACCTGAGTCGAAAGCGGTTCTATCTTGGGAGAACATACAGTTTCTACAATCATTGGGTTACGATGTTAAGCAAACTACATATATTCGCAGACCCTGTGCACGACGAGTCAATCAGAGGGGAAGAAATACACACATACGCTCCTCAAACCAGATCGTTTGACCATAATGATACCTGTGAGTTTGCAATCAATCAACAAGATATTTTTTACGATTGGTCTTCATCTGTTCTACTGATAAATGGTAGTATCGAGACGAGTGGTACGATTGGAACTGTAGAAGTAACGTCTAATGCAGCAGCTCATTTGTTTTCCTCTATTGCGGTTGAAATGTGTAATCAGATTATTGAACATGTTAGAAATCCTGGTATAGTTACATCAATTAGAACACTTTTGGAAGCAAACAGTGATGAAGCAAGAGCTCTGATTCCAGCGGGATGGCATCCAACCGAAAACAATGTGATGTTAAAAAATGAACGTTTTTGCTACTGCATACCTCTTAGCTACTTGTGTAATATTTTCAAAGACTATAAAAGAGTGCTTTTCAGTAAATTGCTTCTACGTCTCACTAGAGCTCAGAATGATAGAAATTGCTTTATTTTGGTTGGTGCCGCAGATGCAGATAAAGCATTAAAGTTTAACATTGAGTATATGGCTCTGCAGGTGAAACATATCCACCCTAGTGAAGTTATACAGCAGCAATTATTAAAGTCGATTGCTCTAGATAAGAAAATCCTTATACCATATAGAAAATGGGAGATGTATGAATTACCAAATCTAAATAATTCAACGAAAGACTTGTGGTCTATTAAGACATCCTCAAACACTGAACGACCCAGATTTGTTATTGTGATATTCCAAACAGATCGATACAGTAACGTTAGAAAAGACATCAACGAGTTTGATCATGTGGGTATTCGAGATATAAGACTTCACTTAAATTCGAAACAAATCCCCACAGAGGGTATGAACCTGAACTTTAACCAAGCAAATTACGTCGAGGCATATAAAAACATGATTGAATTTCAACGTTCGTATGTTGGCAGAGAACCACAGCCTACCTTGGATTACAAGTCTTTCCTAAAATATCCCATGTTTGTATTTGATTGCTCCAAGTATAGCGACTCTATAAAACCTTCTACTGTGGATATCAAATTGGAAATGGAAAGTACTACCAACTTTCCCAATCACACAAAATGTTTTTGTGTAATTATACATGATTGCGTCATCGAGTATGCCCCACTCTCCAACATCGTACGCTATATAATGTAGCTGCAAGGATGTTGCAATCACTTTCACGATGAGGTTCGTGGTCGTTGATACTCAGGGTTTTTGTCTGCCTGAATTTACACCTAAAGAGTTTGTGATTTATAATGGTTTCCAAACAGTGCATTGTGTTTTTAAACCGCATACACCATTACGTTTACTGTCTGCAGACATAATCAAGCAAGTGAAGTTTCTACAAACACAACACCATTGCCTTGACTATAATTGTGGTGATATCAATTTAGAAGAATTACCAAACATAATAGCAAAACATATTATAGCCCAACGTGTTGACAGAATTTATGTTAAAGGTGAAAACAAGCAAAGGTTTTTGTTACATTTACTATCAACCTGTGGTTATCAAGTGGATGTTATCAACCTGGAAACCAGTGAACGCTGTCCAAAGTTAGTGCCTGATACTCCTTTGTGTATGGATCATACTTTAGGATATAATAGAAAATGTATCTGTAGCATAAATAACTGTATATCATTATTTACTTATATTGTAAGCTTAATGCCATAATAAAACAAACGTTGTAAAATATATCTGTTTTTTTATTTTAATCTACTTTTAAATACATTTATTAATATTAATTTCCAACCACATTAGTCTTTCCAACATCCATCCGCTATCACCTTTCAGCAAACTCTAAAGCTTTTGTGTAAACCTCCTCAGTAAAATTCTTGATATATATTTTCAAAGTTAGTTGCCACTGTGATATTTTTATTTTTAGTATTAAATGACTTCATTTCTTTTTTTTTTATTTCGACTTTGGAGCACATACAAACCAAACAATTCTAGATTCATTTTAACTGTATCGTGTTTGGCTAAAGCAGCCTCCATCAAATGAAACAATTTCTGCTTCACACTTTCCATGGCAAGTCGTATATCACTACCATCCATACTAATACGATAGGTAGCCATTCTGTTTTTAAAAGCTTGAGTTAACATATAAACTTGTTCAACTTCCCACGGTTCACACACTTTAGATTTGTGAATTTCACTACGTAAAGCACTCTTTTTTCACTTGTAACGAGCACGATTCACTGTATCTCATCTTAACTATAGGTGCTTAACTAATGAATAAAACACAGACATCTTCAGTTATATATTTTTATTAACAAATATGTTTACGATAAATATCTTTAAGTACAGTGTAATATTTAAAACCAAAATACATGAGCATAAATATGGCAAGACACATAAGAAAACCAGTTGATATAAACATAGAAATATAATTTGAAGTGAACAGGTAAGAATCATTTAACACAAGAGTTCTCCAGTCAGCTGTCTCACCTCGGGTGCCATGATCAAACAAAAACATAAGTTTATAATGTACTATATCAGTTTTAATATTGGACATGTTGTATGTTGAAACTTCAATCGCTTCATCGTTGTGCAGATATGTTCTTGTTAGTCCAGACCATTTGGTGCAGTCATCGAAACAGATTCGCACTTCTTTCACATTTGGTGGTTTGTAGACGTAAAACACATTTTGACACAATGCTGTCAGGATGACGAAGCTTGCTTTAAGAGGTGGTGCCATTGATGAGGTTATTGATGTCGGTTAGCACTTGTTCTTGAGCGTAATGCAAACACTCTGACATGTAATACTTGAATGTTGGAGACATGTTGTTGAGTAGGGTTTTTATCACTCGGATGGTTTGCGCGGCACTCACATCTGAATTACCCAGCTCTGTTAATGTTTGAACGATGTCGCGAAGAAAACAGTCATATATCCAAGCAAACTGTGTTTCTCTTACATACTCAAATCTTTCCTTAATGATTTCCTCATGCTCCACCAGCTTTTCTACAGTGTCTTCATTTAGATACATAACCATATGTGTAAAACAATTATTAACACATAAAACTTTTTCACCTAGTATCGTTGCAGAAGAGATTCGACAGTAGCTCGTCTGAGTTACAGCATGAGTTTGTTCATTATCTTTAAACCACTTTGCAGATAATGCATGTATGTTATCCATAAAATCGTAAAACTGCCACTCTTCCAATGCTAGATATTGATTTTCTTCATCTAGAGCCAAAGGGTTAACAAATTTCACAAGTATTGTGAACTCATTTCTTGCACTAACACCAGTTACTAATTTTACAGATCTTCTGATGTTGAAAGTTGTTTCCATTAGCATCCTAGTATCATCTTGATATTTGTTAAACAATAACTTTTTCCTATGATGTTCACGGAAATCAGGACCATCGTTTTCGTCACACATTGTTTCAGCACAACAATTCCAAGCAGCTTTCATAGCTAGAACTTTTAAACTAAACTTGCTATCGTAAACTCTGATGTTAAATAGGTTTTCCCCCCCCTCTACTTTAATTGGTTGTATTCTTCTGGTTGGTTGACTGTTAAAAATCTGAGAACACTATCTACATCCTTCGGAAAACACATTAGGACCAGATGTTTCCAACGATTAATTAACCGCTATCTACATCCTCCGGAAACTCTATAGGATGTTTCCATTCGATAATTAGGTGAAAGTCTCCAAATAAACCATACCATACCATACCATCTATACCTACTACACAAGAGAGTGTGTGTTGGTTTTAGGTGTAAGTATGTAGCGGTTGTAGGTGTTAGTTGAGATGTTGCTTCCAGCACATCTAGGGGGCCGGAATTCCGGCCCCCTAGATGTGACTCTAAGTGGACACCTTCGGTTGAAATATTAAGGGTATCGGTATTGATTGGTACATAGACTGTTTCTTTAGCTGACCGTTGTAATAGATAATCAACTCTTTTAGTTTTCTTATTTTCCAGCCAATGTCTGAATCTTTTCTCACCATTTTTACACAGCTTAGTCGCATTAAAATAACCAGTGTTCTTATCGATAATTAGGTGAAAGTCTCCAAATAAACCATACCATACCATACCATCTATACCTACTACACAAGAGAGAGTGTGTTGGTTTTAGGTGTTAACACAGCTTGTTCTGACTTACTTAAATATTATATTTCTTCTGTTCAACAAGACGATTATTTTGATGTGTCACACATGTATGTAGCTCTAAGAATAGCTATACCGGAAGTGTCTACCCGGAAGTAACATTTTTTATTGAATATGTTTTATAGAGTTTGCTTTGCTGAACAGCGTGCATGTGTTGGTTCCAGCGTACATCTCACGGATCTTCCGCGATAAGGGTTTAAAGTTTTTTTATCTCAGTTTCTTGTAGAGCTTGTTACGAAACGATACATT
The DNA here is from genome assembly GCA_964006375.1 of Tillus elongatus. NCBI lineage: Eukaryota > Metazoa > Arthropoda > Insecta > Coleoptera > Cleridae > Tillus > Tillus elongatus. Next base: position 43,906,114 of record OZ023269.1, read on the forward strand.
TTTAAAGTCGGTTCATTTCTATCACTTGTCGTTGAAAAGATACAAGGATTTAAAGTTTAGACCGGAAGTGGCCATTTTATTGTATATTCCAATTTGATTTGGCCTCCTTAACACCGTGCATGTGTTGGTTCTCTCGTACATCTCACGGATCTTCCGCGATAAGGGTTTAAAGTTTTTTATCTCATTTTCTTGTAGACCTTGTTACGAAACGATATATTTTTAAAGTCGGTTCATTTCTATCACTTGTCGTTGAAAAGATACAAGGATTTAAAGTTTAGACCGGAAGTGGCCATTTTATTGTATATTCCAATTTGATTTGGCCTCCTGAACACCGTGCATGTGTTGGTTCTCTCGTACATCTCACGGATCTTCCGCGATAAGGGTTTAAAGTTTTTTATCTCATTTTCTTGTAGAGCTTGTTATGAAACATACATTTTTGAAGTTAGTTCATTTCTATCACTTTCCGCTGAAAAGATACAAGGATTTAAAGTTTAGACCGGAAGTGGTCATTTTATTGTATATTCCAATTTGATTTGGCCTCCTTAACACCGTGCATGTATTGGTTCTCTCGTACATCTCACGGATCTTCCGCGATAAGGGTTTAAAGTTTTTTTATCTCAGTTTCTTGTAGAGCTTGTTACGAAACGATACATTTTTAAAGTCGGTTCATTTCTATCACTTGTCGTTGAAAAGATACAAGGATTTAAAGTTTAGACCGGAAGTGGCCATTTTATTGTATATTCCAATTTGATTTGGCCTCCTTAACACCGTGCATGTATTGGTTCCATCGTACATCTCACGGATCTTCCGAGTCTTCGACCAATACCATTATTCTCGCTTATCAACCTTCACTCTCATTTGTCGGCAATACCATTATTCTCGCTTATCAACCTCACTCTCATTTGTCGGCTAGGTTGGGGTGACGTATCTTTAAATAATGGAGTCTTCAACCATCTTTATCAACAAAAGGCACCATCTTTAAGAACGAAAGCCGCCATTCTTTATCAGCGAAAGCCGCCATTTTTATAATGTCAGGGATGTCAGCTTAAGGTATCACAGGCTTCCATCTTTCATTCCGCCATTTTCCGCCATTTTGGTTCCTCCGTTTTGGTTCCGCCTCTAATATTAAACATTATTTTGTAAATCATCCATTTGTCTACTAATAAACTTTAATTATGTTACATGTATGGTTTGTAAGGTATCACAGGCTTCCATCTTTCATTCCGCCATTTTCCTCCGTTTTGGTTCAGCAGCCTCTAATATTAAACATTATTTTGTAAATCATCCATTTGTCTAATAATAAACTTTAATTATGTTACATGTATGGTTTGTTTGTAGTCGTATATATATATACCAACCTAAAACAATAAATTAATAAGCGTCTGCTTAGCTCAACGGGTAGCATCGTTGCCTCCCATCTGAATGCCCCGGGTTCGAAACTCACCTGCACCAAATGGTTTTTTTCAAAATATAATAATTTGAAGTAATAGGTTAGACACTTTGGAATGTTTGCATGTGACTGTCTGGCCCAAGTCGTGTGACGTCACAGTTTCCTAGACAGGTCAATGGCCTTAGGAATAACACGGCTAAATGTAAATGTGACTGTCTGGATGTGATTGTCTGGCACAAGTCGTGTGACGTCACAGTTTCCTAGACAGGTCAATGACCTTAGGAACGGGGCCGGGGCAGGCGCCGGGGCAGGCGCCAGGGCAGGCGCCAGGGCGTGGCTAGGCGCCAGGGCGTGGCAGGCGCCAGGGCGTGGCTAGGCGCCGGGGCCGGGGCAGGCGCCGGCGCCAGGGCGTGGCTAGGCGCCAGGGCGTGGCAGGCGCCAGGGCGTGGCGCCAGGGCGTGGCGCCGGCGCCGTGACGTCACTTCCTGTGACGTCACTGTCTGCTCAAAGTGCCGCATTACCTACTAACCATGAATAATCATCAGGACTGAATTAAAGATTTTTGGATTTGTAGTGATACCAATAATTTGCAATCTAAATTACCGCCTAGCAACGACTATGAAGAACTCAACTAAACTTGATTAACGCATCAAAAATAACATGTTGTTTCAGAAAATGAAATATTATACGGTATGATTTATTAAAAAAAATAGAGTTCAAGCCATCTTCTGCAAAATCAGAAGCGGGTCATTTTGTATTTTGATGTCTCTGGGCAGAATATTTTCCACAGTTTCTTAGTCTCAATATTTGTCAAAATCGTTTTAGGGGTACAAAATTATAGGGGTGGCTCTAAATCCGTATTCACCCAGTATATATATATATATATATATATATATATATATATATATATATATATATATATATATATATATATATATATATATATATATATAGTCAAATTATTTTCTAGGCATCAAGGAAAGTCGAAATTCAATTTCCCAATAAGATACATTGCGTCTCTTTTAATTTGGACTTTTTAACTTAAATAAATTTGGATAAATCGTAGTATTTTAATGTCAAGAATTTACTGATGTTGTGTGTTCCACTACTTTTGGACCAACCGGTATAAAGAAAAATAGTAATGTGGTAATTTTAGTAAGCTAATATAATACCTATGCCGATATTTTCGTTATGTAAAGCTTGGTTCTCTTGCTGTTGTTATTTACTTATTGTGTATAACAAAGGACTTAGACGATCAAAAATGAGAACCTGGAGACAGTTTTGCGAAGAGTTAGATAGACTGGTTCCGCACAGCGTCAACAAAGAGTCCGATCAGGGGATCATTCAAAGGTCATTGGTCTACTTAAAAAACCTAAAAGGTGAATATACAAACAGCCCAGAGGAAAGGACTAGAGTTCTCCTACAGATTCCCTTACTAGACTCACAAAACAGCCCAAGCTGATCAAGAGCTTAGAAATCCAATGAGAGTTAGGAAAAGACTGGCTAATAAAATATTTAATATTAACACAATTAAACGGATGATAGAGAGTTTCAAACCCTATAAATTATCTGACAGAGATGGCATATTTCCAGCCTTGCTACAACGTGTTTTGACATATTAGAACCCCACCTGCAACGAATATTCAAATCTATTTTAATCCTACGCTATACTCCGCAGTCATTGAGAGAGGCAAATGTAGTGTTTATACCAAAAACAGGACGTCGCACTATGGACGAAGCAAAGCCATATCGTCCCACTAGGCTCACATCTTTTCTCCTAAAGCGCATGGAGGAGGCATTAGATCAATATATTAAAAGCGGAACCCTAAACGGGAAACCGCTCCATGTACAACAATACGCCTATCAGGCGGGAAAATCCACATTATATGCCTTACGCTGTCCGTAAAGGATATAGAAAAAACTGCGGCCAAAGAAGTAGCCCTCAGTACATTCATTGACATAGAGGGTGCTTTTGACAACGCCTTATATCAGCCCATTAAACGGGCCCTGCAAAAAAGGGATGCGGAATATGGAAAATTGAATGTAAGTTGGATTCAGTCAATGCTAAAAAGTCTTGTATCACGGCTATCACAAATGACACTAACGCAACAGTAACGACGGGAAAAGGCTGTCCTCAAGGAGGAGTGCTATCACCTCTGCTGTGGTCGCTCGTTGTTGCTAAACTGATGACTACATTGAGCTGAACACGATTTATAGTCTAATGATAGGCAGATGAAATTGTCATAACAGTAAAAGGAAGGCACGATGCTGTAATATCAAGCTTAAAGTAGTAAACAGACCTAAATATAGTAAGGACTGGTGTAACACAGAGGGCCTTAGTATTAATTCTTATAAAACAGTTCTTGTTCCATTTACACAAGGAAAATAATTTTAGAAGCTCCCACTCTGAAAGGAACACAGATACAATTTTCCAGTGAAGTAAAATATTTAGAGATCTTCGCTAACTGAAGATTTGAACCTGTGATGAGCACTGATAAGTACACTTGGAGAATCCAAATTATCACAACATATTAAAAAAACGACGATCATTTCACTAACCAAGTTGACGTCATCAGAGTACGAATAATTTTCAATCTTTGCTGACTACAACAGTGTATATATGCGGCGCAGGTCCCGGCTTGGACAATTGTGGGAGGTTCAAAGAAAGTAAAAAATCTTAACTGCTTGCTTGCCGGAAGTTTACCTCTACCTGAATTCGGATATCAACACTGCCACATTCCAATTGTTGGTATCTATCTAGTAAAGTGATCAGTCAGCGAACTGTACATTGGCGGCGGGGCCCAATTCATCAAATTTTTTGTTATAATTATATTTAATAATTCTTCATATATATATATATATATATATATATATATATATATATATATATATATATATATATATATATATATATATATATATATATATATATATATATATATATATATATATATATAACACGTTTGAAAGCATTTAGTTGTACTGGTTGCCTAGCATTTTTGATTAATTTCAGGTTCTCTTATCTACGTAGTGATTGTTATCCCAAATAGAGCCTCGGTGGTTCAGGGGTAAGAAGGTGTGCCTCTGAACCGAAGGGTACTGGGTTCGATCCCAGGGTTCGCCTTTCACTTTTTCAGTACATACTGTAACATTAACATCAACCGAGATTCTGGCATTGTATTTGAGCAAGTTGAATGTCTGCACGTTCCGCCCTTCGGAGGGGGCGTAAAGCTGTCGTTCCCGTGTTCATACGATATTGGGCACGTTAAGGATCCCTACCCTCCTTACAGAAAGTCAGGGATTTGGCAAAATTTCCAGGATAGTGAGGTGAAACTGCTCCCTGGCGTCGGTGATTGGCCATAGTCGCGGAAATAAGCCGACGTTAAAGAAACAAAACACACACACACATTTTCCCAAATATGCCTGGCGACTCAAGATCTATTTATAGTACTGTATCTTAGTTGTGCTACATATTCTTTAAGTCTAATTTCAATAGGTCTTTATGTTTGCCCGACCTATTTAAGATCACAATCTTTACAACTTATTTCATATATTCGCGGCATATATCGGTACTAGCCTTGGCTTTTGGGTGACGTAGTTTATCTCGTGATTCGCATTTCAAATAGTAAGCAAACAAAGCTTTTTCTCGGCTTTCTCTTTTCTAAAAGTCTCTGATTCCGCTAACATTTCCTTTGCTTTGCGTTTGTTAATTAATTTCTCCACTAGGCAAGTGGTGTCTTTCTTATATTCGGCCACATACATAACATATCCTAATTTTTTGGTATATCTATTTTTACTTGAAGGAAAATTAATTAAACTGTTTACTATGGACATTGAATTCTAAAGTGTCTTTACTTTTGACAACTAGTACATCTAGAAAGGGAAATTTATTATTAATCCGTGTGTAATTTTAGGTAGTCAAACGACTACTCTAAGTTACATATCAAATGACTCACATCATACGTACGCACAAAAAACTACCAGTCTGAATCTTTTAGTAAACAGGTTAGTTAATTTTTTCTTACCAAACAATTAGAGTACATTAAAAACGAGACCGAATATAGCGGATACATTGCTTGCCTAGTGCACAAATTAAGTAACAAACAGCAAATAACAAGCAAAATCAACGACTTTGGAAAGGAGAAAGCCGGAACAAGCTTTGTTTGCTTACCATTTGAACCGCGGATTACGAGGGGTCTAAACATCATTCTTAAGAAAGCCAATTTTCAGCCAACATTTTTGACAAAAAATACCTTAAAGAATTTCCTAGGTAACATAAGAGACAAGAATAGTACCGATAAAAAGTCGGGGATCTATGAAATAAGTAAAAGAGATTGTGATCTTTTATGTGTGGGGAAAACGAAAAGATCTATTACAATTAGATTTAAAGAATATTTAGCACGACCAAGATACGGTACCACAGATAGGTCTTTCTTGCATCGCCAGGCATATTTGGGATTATAATCACCACGTAGATAAAGAGAACCTAAATTTATTTAAAATGTTAGGCAACCAGGATAGCTAAACGCTTTCCTATATATATATATATATATATATATATATATATATATATATATATATATATATATATATATATATATATATATATATATAATATTACCAACTCTAATAATAACAAAGATTGTAGGAATTCGGCCTCGCCGCCTATGTCCAGCTCTCTTGATTGATCACTTTACTGGAAATATCAACAATCGGAACGTGGTGGTATTGATAACCGAATTCAGATAGAGGTAAACTTCGGGCAAGCAAGCAGTTAAATTTTTGTATTTTGTTTGAACCCCCCTCAATTGTCCAAGCCGGGGTCTGCGCCGGATATATTATATACACTGTTCTAGTCGGAAAACATTTAGAGTTATCCATCCTCTGATAATGTTAACTTGGTTAGTGAAACAATGGTAAGGTTCTTTAAAATTTGTTGGGGTCATTTGAGTTCTCCAAGTGTACTTTTTTTCTCCCTCAGGGCTCGTCGCCGTCTTTGCCGCCCCGATAGCACCGAAGCCTTTGGCCTATTGTGCATGCCCTTTGTCTTTTCTACTCCATTCATTCCAAAATCACTGTGCTTCGAACTAGTCTGCACAGCAATTTGTAAGGTGATGTTTTATATTGCTCTGTCTCTGATCTAGGCTGACCGTAGATCCGTTGTCTTTTGCGGTCCAGAGCTTTACACTCGCACAAGGTGTGCTGGGCTGATTCCTCCCCCTCGCCACAGAATGTGCATGCCAGGTCCCCTTCGAACCGCCGTATTTTATGCAGGTGTTGCTTGACGGACATGTGTCTTGTCAAGAGTCCTGTTATGTTTCCGAGCTGTCCTCTGCTAAGATTTAGCAGCTACACAGCTCTCTTTGAACTGGGTTCCTCAATTACTGACTTTCCGTGTCCGAGTCCTGGACAGTCTGCCCAGTACACCTTGTGTCCGTTTCTGACCTGGGACTTAGTGACTCCCATGGCAGTGCTCTTTGCCACACCCAGAACTGGTTCTGGTTCCATAAATGGTTCTGCTGACCCTCTCTTCGCGAGACTGTCAGTTTCTTTATTTTCTTTGACCCCCGAGTGGTCCGGGACCCAGATGAGGGTGACTTCATTCTGCCCAGCCAGGTCGCTCGTCTCGTTTCGGTATCCACTTACCAACCTGGAATTTACCCGTGGGCTACTTAGGGCCTTAAAGGCTGCCTGGCTGTCTGTGACTATGAGGATCCGCTTGTTGGTGTAGGCCCTCCTCTTGTTCTCCCGCACACAGTGGAGAATGGCGTACATTTCGGCCTGAAAAAACGTTAGGGCTCCGAGGGAAATACTATGACTTACCCTCGGTCCTTCCGAATAAACACCTGCCCCCGTCCCACGCTCCCCGCTGGATCCGTCCGTGAACCAGACGAGCGCGTCCGGTGATAAGCCCGGCGTCTCCTGCCACCATGCCTCGGGGTCGGGGATTTCCACTGTAAAATTGTTTTCCCTGCAGATGCGAGGGCACGCGAAGTCTGACCTCATTTCAAGCATGGGCCCCTTCACAATCTCCTTAAGTTTGCAGTGGCCCCTGCAGCCTGGGTTGATCTTCAGTCTACCATTGCAGGCTAGTCTGTATAGTCCCCCATGATAAGTAAGTGTGTGTGTATGTGTGTGTGTGTGTGTGGGGGGGGGGGGGCAGATCCAGCAACACCTCCATGGCGGCTTTTGGGGTTGAAGTCATGGCCCCTGTGATGCCCAGGCAAGCTATCCTTTGGATCTTGCCTAGTTTTTGTTTGGCAATAGATTGTATTACCTTAGGCTACCACACCAATACCCCGTATCTTAATGCAGGTCTGACCACCCTTGTGTACAGCCAGTGGACCATACTAGGTCTATGTCCCCTTGTTTTTCCATATAATGTAATTATTCAGAGATCTTTTTAGACCAAAAACTGAACTTGAATACACACTCCGAAAAAACTTTTTCGAAATTCACAATGGCAATCTGGACTTGAGGTAGGACTCGTAGGAAAGACAAGAGGGCTGAATCGTAGGCAAGTATATTGGATATATCAAACTGGTTGTACCCATGGTCACATATACATCAAGTATATTAGACAAAATTGCCTTGGAATAAGAGGAGATATGGCATCATGCCCTACAGCTGCAATAGAGGCAATGCTGAATCTTACTTTACTGCAGATATTCGTAAAGAGAAAAGCAGCACTAAGTACCTCAGGGCTATCTCGAGCAGAAAAATATAGACCAGGAGACTTGGCTGGTCATTTGAAGATCCTGGAAATTATTCCATTGGCGTCACTAGCCGAACCAGCAGATCAAATACCAGCAGAGCTGGACTTTATGATTACATTTGATGTGGTCATAAATGACTACCAAGACAGAGACAGTGAAAGGCTGACAAACAATTCATCTATATGGTATACATACGGGTCTAAACAAATGGAAGAAGCGAGACTGGGTAAGAGGACCCAGATTTAGACACGCCAAGTCTCTAGGAAGAAGATGCATCATCTTCTAAACAGAAATGCATGCTATAAATATTTGTGTACAGAAGTGCATACAAAGAAAAAAATAGAGAGATCTACATCTTCTCAGACAGTCAGGCAGTGCTAAAGCCTCTGCGATGTTTCATATCTGAGTCTAAACTGACCTGGGACTGCAAAACATTCTTGAAGCAACTGGCTACGAACAACAAAGTAACCTTGGTGTGAATATCAGGCATTGAAGGAAATGTAGTCTTGCAAAAAAGACAGCAACAAGATCATTCCATGGTTCAGAACTCTATTGTGGACTAACAAATAGCCATGCAAAAAATGAACTTGATATTTGGGAGAAGAGCCAAATTCCGTCACACTGGATAAAAACTCCAGTCTTAAGGCAGGCAAAACAGTTCATTAACTTATCAACAGAGAAGCCTAAATTGTTCCTGGATTTGAACAGGAGCGACACGAGAATAATCACGGGACTTTTTACAGGACACTCCCCACACCTTATGAAGATGGTTAAGGCGGGAAGTAAAAACTATATATACAGCACTGAAGCAGCGGAAGCAACAGAAACAAGAGAACACTTGCTATGCGACTGCATGGCTCAGTTCTGCAAAAGGCTCAAATACCTTGAAGGGGTGATTTTAATATCAGAGGAAAGAGGTAAAACACCCCCCTAAGAAGATAGTAGACTATATGACAAGTCTAAATATTTTCGGCAACTATTATAAAATAGAGTCATGCACAAAGTAACCATCAGGGCCCCAGCGCTGCGAGGCCAAAGGCATATACGACCCATGAAACAATCTACAACCTAATCATCTATTTATTTTATTGGTATTATTATTATTGTAATGAGTAGCTTACTAAATAAACTTTTAATGATTTTACTTGCCATCTTTGTTTAAGCTTTAAACATTTTTTGGTCAGAATACTGAAACGGAGTAAGAGATTTGTATTTATAGTTGTCATGAACGTGTATAAATTGCTTTAATTTTTTGCGGCTTGACGATGCCGTAAGAGGAAAAACCGGTTGGAGAGAGGAAAACAAGCATTCGCGAAGCCCGAAAAAATTCCATACGTATAAATTTAGCCTTTCTTCAGCTCCACGCATTTTTTTAAATCTAAATATTTTGTAATTTTTACAAAACGAATGGTGAAGAAACATCTACGCTACCTTATTATTGGGTAAACTTTAAATAAACATTTTGGCTGCATTCGCTACGTCATTAACGCCTTACTTGTCATGTTAGATATATTTTTGGCGTTATCAAATGTGACAGAAGATAACTACCTATCTAAAAGTGTACTTCAAACAAAGTCGCATAATTGTAAAGCATATTTACATGTAGACATACCTTTATATCAGCAACCCAATCAAGTGGACCTTTTACTGAAGCATTTGCGCTTAGTGTACAAAACTTCTCAGCGAGGGTTATTTCTCCAGTAATTTTATAATTTCTAGGGTTAAAAGTGTATTTTGCTTCCAGTGGAGGGGAGTTGCCCTCAATAGGCGTTAACGTGACTTCTCCACTAGTTGAAATTCCTTCTACAAAATTAGCACCCCCTGTAACAGTATACTCCTTCTGAGCAAGAATAAGTTTTCCAGCAAAGTTCCTGCGATTTGGTGACCTCGCTATTATATCACAGTCAATGGTCAGTGGATACCTGCAAAATAAATTTTTAATATTAAATAATATATGTAACCAGTATATAAAATTTATAAAAAAATTATAGTAACATTCATGCAATAAAATACACCGTTTCATGTTTATCTTGTTGGAAACCTATTAAAAAATGTCATTGTTTCTTTTACGTGTGCCTATTTCTGCCATTATAGCCAATCGCCGACGTCAATGAGTAATAATTGTACCTCACCAAACTAGACATTTTACCAGGTAACTGTCTCTTGTAAGCTCTGTAGGGATCTTGCACGTTCTCTACATTGCATTGTACGTGGATCCGATGGCTTAACGTCCCCTTTGAAGTGAAAATCTGTAGGCATCCAAGATCAACTACCACCAACATGATGGCAACTGATATAGAAGCATAAAAAAGTAGTTATTACGTAATCCTCACTAATTCTATGACTATGTTGTTAAAATAACTTTATATTACACACTAGCAGTCATAACCACGTAATATTCACAAATTGTTACTACTTTAGAATTAAGAAAATTCTTAGTTGCCTTCAAGGTATTGGAATCGTCGTCGTTACTCACCGACCAACTCAAAGGTTTCGGGAAGTTGGCGGTGTAACGACAGTAGCCGAAACTATCTTATTTAAATGCTACATCAAAGTTGCAGCGACTTTCAAGTATCATTAATAGTTGCCGCGATGTTGCCGGCTAATTCATATTACACCTAATAGTTATGGAACCTCTTGGTGATATATCCTGGTGGCTGTGACGTCTCCGCGACCTGAAGAAGTAAATATCAATACTTGTGGCTACTCTAAAGTAAAAGTGACCTTTCGAATTTACTAAAGAGTATTTTTCACCCTATAGGGCTATTGGTTAATAAATGATGATTTTTCCATCACAAGAGCATGCGATGCTATGTTGCACAAGTCTAGTAGAGTGTGTAATGTGTGTGATCCAACAAAAATTATATATGTCAATAAAAACAAGTCACGCACAACAAACATAACTTTACAGACATATTATACAACAAAATTACAGGAAAAGCATATAATTTTAAAAGTATATTTTGTTTTCGGAACCATCGAGTGGCAAGAAGAACTATAACATCCATTTAATAGATTACAACGCAGCCGTTACCGCAAAGTATCTATACAATGTTGAGTCAGAGTCCCACTTGGTAGCTTTTAGTAAAAGTAGCTTTTAAGTTGCGACAGATTAGTATTTGCTACAAAAGACAATTTGTATCTACTTTTAAACTCTTTTTTTTCTTCAAGCATTGTCCTTCAAATAATGTTAGAGAATTATTTTGTCTAACAATATCTCCAAAGTACATACTGCATGCAAAATTAACATCACTCGAGCTTGTCACATTGTATTTGAGTAAGTTGAATGTCTGCACGTTCCACTCTTCGGAAGGGGTGTAAAGCCGTCGATTCCGTGTCCATGCAATGTTGGCCACGTTAAATATCTCTACCCTCCTCACAGAAAGGCAGGGGTTCGGTAAAATTTTGAGGATAGTGAGGTGAAACTGCTGCCTGGCGTCGGTGATTGACCCTAGTCGGGGAAATAGGCTGACGTTAAAGAACAAAAAATATTTCCAACAACTTTTGCCTTCCTCCTATCAACATTTGCGGCAAGAAAAAAAATCTATATATATATATATATATATATATATATATATATATATATATATATACATATATATATATACATATATATACATATATATATATATATATATATATATATATATATATATATATATATATATACGTTTATAATAACAATTAAATATAAAATGCTTCTACAACAGCAATTCAATGGAACTCAAACTCAGAGCAATAGCACTTGCATAAAATATCTATGATTTTCTAAACGTGAGATAACAATAGCCAACTCATACATTGTATATAAGAAGTAGAGATCCAGATTCAACACCAAAGGTCGCTGACTAATGGGTTAAGTAATAGCAACGCAATAAGAAGAATAGACTTATTCATGGAAGGGTAAGCAACTAGACTCAAAAGCAACCAGCCACCTGCCAAGATCAGCTTCAAAACAGCAACCTCGTGTAGAGAACGCCTTAGCGTGCAGTGATAGATGTAGGCACATTGAACAATTACTTTTCTCTGATTTAATTTCAAGCAAACGTAACGAGCGAATTTTAGCATTAAAACAAAACTTGTACAGACAACAGACACTCAAAATTTATCGGCGGCTTAAAAAATACGCTAGGTATGCTCGTGCAATCCAAGCACCCAGACAGCATAGAACAAGAGTTAAAATTTATATTTTCCGAGGAAAATTATAAATATAGGAAATTATTACAAAAATCAAATTTAAGTAATAATAATAACAATAAAAGGCAAGACACGCAACAAAAACAGTTTTTCCAGAGAAATGTCGCAAATTTTAGCAACATTCAATTTCAGAAACCTTTCCAACGGCAAAATTATCGCGCACCATGTAATTATAATTCAAATAGACCCCAAACATCTCACCAACAATTTCCAAGAAGCCTCTCAAATCAATACTCGATGAGAAGACCGACGTACAACCCTAATGACAATAATAGAACATATCCACAAGCTATGGATATCGTCAGTGGTAACACAATACATACAAATTTTGGCCGAAAATACCCTTCACAAAACAGACGGAACAATTTTCCTTCCAATAATTTTCAACAAAGACAAAATTTCCTACCAGACGAATTAAACTATACCGAAACAAATAATCCTTTTCCTTCCAATGATTTTGAACAAAGACAAAATTTCATACCAGAGGAATTAAACTATGACGTAACAAATAATGAACAATCAGACTCCGAATTATACGATGAACAGCATCAAAATTTTTCAATCGCAGGGAGCTCAAGAACAAAACCGTAATAGTATTATAATTTTAACACAGTATCCCACCTACCCTACCTCACAATAAAACAATTACCGGGAAGAATACTGCTCGACTCAGGTAGTACTAAGAGCCTTTTAAACCCCTCCATAGCATATACAAACTTTTATAATAATATCTACGATCACCCCTTTCTGATTAACTCAGCGCGTGACTACTCCAGCCACAATAATCGCGCTAAAACAATTTTAAAATCACTAACGGATAGTGAACAAGAATTTTGTTTGTTTAACTTTAATAATTATTATGTAGGTCTAATCGGAATAGATTTTTTAATAAAAAATCAAGCGAACATTGATTTTACAAATAAGAGACTCAATTTAATAAATCGACGCATTAGAATAAACTTTCCATGTACGGACAGTCACGATAATAGCACGGGCAATGATAGTAGCAATAACAATCGTATAAATCTTAACATCAAAGCAGATGGCGACATGAATCACCTTAATGTAAGTAATGCAATAGACAGACGCCTCGCTGAACTTGAACTTAACATAAGGAATCAACACAGCAAGGGAATAAGTGCTGACTAAGGATTACAAATGCTCATGAATGCAACGGGAGAAATATTCAGCTACAACCAACTTAAAAAAATAGAATTTCACTAAACACATATGAGTATCGTGGAAATAAAAATAACAGTGATACGAGGATGATACAAAGAGATATAACGGATCAAATTCGGAATAAAACAAACGAGATGTTAAATAATTCTAACCATCACCAGAGTGATAATAATAATTATACGGGGAGTGTACAAAAAATATTGCAAATTAAATTAGGATAAATCACTTAAATAGCCAGGAGAAAGAAATTTTAATTGATTTATGTACAGAATTTTAAGATCCTTTTGCAAAAAAACAATGAACCGCTGACGCATACAAACGTCATTAAACACAAAATTACGCTAAAAGACGACATACCAATAAACGCAAATATATAGATACCCATATATTCACAAACCAAAGGTAGACAAACAAATAAATGAAATGCTAAATTAAAGAATAATTAGAAACAGTCATAGCGCCTATAATAGTCCGATATGGGTGATCCCAAAAAAGCAGATGCCAGTGGCAAACATGAATGGCGAATCGTCGTAGATTCCCGCAAGCTAAATGAAAAAAACTATACCTGGTAAGCACCCGATTCCAAAAATCAAAGAGATGCTGGGTAAACTCGGCCGTGCACAATATTTTTCGGCAATAGATTTACTTTCGGACTACCATCATATTGAAATAGACCCAAATGACATAGAAAAGACATCGTTTAGCACCGACACGGGTCCTTACGGTTTCCTCATAATGCCATTCGGGCTTACAGGGGCACCAGCCACGTTTACCAGACTGGCCAGACACGTTTTGGGCAGTTTAATAGGAAAAACATGCTTGGTATATATGGATGACGTGATAGTATTTTCGAAATCATTACAATTACATATAGAAAGATTAAGATTAGCATTCAAACGATTTAGACAAAGTAATTTGAAAATACACTTAGGCAAAAGCGACGTTCTACAAAAAGAAGCGAAATTCTTGGGACATGTAGTAACGTCAGAGGGCATCAAGCCCAACCCTAGGAAACTAGACGCCATAAGAAAATTTCCAATACCCACAACACCAAAAGAAATTAAACCGTTCCTAGGGCTTATAGGCTACTACAGGAATTGTATGGAAAAGTTTGATCATGTTACAAAACCGTTAACTAAGTGTTTTAAGAAAAACTAACAATCAACATCAACGACGGAGAATACATAAATGCCTTTACTACATGTAAAGAGATATTAATGAATTCACCAGTATTAATACCTCCAGATTTCTCAAAAAATCTGACCAACCAATAGCTCACGCCAGCCGAACATTAAACGAGACAGAGCGTAGATACCGCACGATAGAAAAAGAACTACTGGCCATAGTGTGGGCCATAAACTACTTTAGACCATATATGTATATATATAGTTATATATATATATATATATATATATATATATATATATATATATATATATATATATATAGCAGAAATTTTAGGATATATAGCCCACAAACCATTGAAATGGCTATTTTATCTGAAACAACCTCAAAATTATTAAGGTGGAGGCTCAAACTAGAAAAATACGATTTCAAAATAGAAGAAATAAAGGTAAATTATAAAATGCAGTGGATGCACTTTCTAAAGTAGAGATAAACCCATTGGATGTAGATAGCCAATCAATGGTAAGCAATGTGGGCGAAAATGAAGACGTTTTAAGTATAACTGACGGCTAGACAGGAAATTCCAATGCATATTCATATTCCACGCCGGGCATGCCGATCTTAGAAAAAGAAATAATCAACAGTAAAACAAACAGTAAATTTCACGAAGAGTAAAGCAACCATAGAGGTGCGGAAGAGACATATTTAAGAATGAAACGCAAATACTATTTTCCGAATTTAAAGAAAAACATTGAAAAGTTCATAAAAAATTGCGAGTTATCTAGAAACTGTAAATAAAACAGAAATCCGGTACAAATTTCACTAGAACACACACCCACACCATCTAAGCCTTTAGAAATCTTACACCTAGACACTTTCCAAGTTGAAACGTCTCAATTTTTAACGATATTCGACCCCTTAATAAATTCGGACAGGCATTTCCGATGAAAGGTAAAAAATGAAACAGAAATCTCAAAAACATTAATTTTATACTTTACTCGATACGGAAGCTGTAGAACGATAATTACGGACGCCGGGACTGAATTCTCAAATATGGTAGTAAAAGAGCTAGTAAAAGCCTATCAAATTGAGTTACGCTTAACAATACCGCAAAATCCTATGTCAAATGGTCCGATAGAAAGGTTTCACAGAACAATAATTGAGCACTATAGATTATTTAAAACCAAATTTAAAGAAATGAAACCAACTGATTTAACGCCTTATTGTATTTTTGCATATAATTCCTCCATAAACTCCCAAACATTAAAACCACATTTTGAGCTTATATTCGGTTATACACCAGAATTATTTAATTATGACCCGCAAGTAATTATCATCCAAGAATATATGAAACATAAAAATTTAATGAAAATCATTAACGAAGTAATTCAGGATAGAATCGAAAAGTCAAAATACAAAAGGCTACAACGGACGAACAAAAATACTAACCAACCTTTTAAAGAAGGAGCCATAGTGTTCAAGAAAATTCCTCCAGGATTTTACAAAAAACACAAAAACCCTTTCACTGGACCTCATTCAAGGATTTTGCTTATAGAACATAATAACGCCATAATACTAAACCACAAAACTGACGAATAGACGATCAATCATTTACGTAATCTTCACCTTGCAGGATCGTCCTCCTCACAAGAGTAAAGCTACAATTAGATCTAACAGACAATACAGGCATACTACCACGTAAACTGGGAAAAGCCTTTTCAGAGACGATAAATGGAGAATGATCCATATAGATGACCTGAGACATCTATACGACGACTTTAACAGACTAAACACTTACTTTGACAACATACTAATCGTAATAAATGCAGAGTAAACGTTTGAATATAAAAAAAATATTTTAACAATTAAATTCAACAACAATTAGAAACAAAAGGGGTATAACCAGCGGACTATTATCAATATTCAAATCAATAACTGGGAACTTAGACGCGGATGACGGCAAAAGAAAACGATTTGGAATATACAATAGATAGTTTAAAAAGCGACCAAGTAACAAATTTGCATAAAGTAAAACATTTGGAATTACTAACACAAATCAGTTATTTGTTAAACAATGTACTAAACATAATATTAACAACAGAAAGTGCAATTACCTTAAAAAATTATCATACGTAAATACTAAAACCAGAGTGTATATCCAAAGAATTAGAAGACATTGAAAACCATATATCCAAATCTAGATTAATACAAAAATCCGACATTTTACTTTACGAAAAAATATTTAAGATAAAAACGGTTTCAATTGACTTCAAAATTATATTCCAAATGGATACACCTTTAGTAGACACGTCAGACTATATTTATTACCAACTGATGCCTTACCAGTCCCTAAAAATCCACATACCTTTAGAATTATTGTCCCTACAACCTTAGTAGCAAACACTACGCTTACAGAAACGAAAAGTGTAGGAATATAACAGACCAAACATACTTTTGTGAAAATGACAACCCGAAAGCACTAAACGAAAACAACCCCTGCGAAATTAAACTGATCAACTTCCAGAAACCAATAAGCAATTGCAAGCAAGAACTTGTCAAAAAAAAACAAAAACAACAGTCTCTAAATATGGAAATACACAATATACAATAGTGGCACCAGAAGAAACGAAGAAGAAACGTAGCTGTAAATAAAACGAAGAAATTAAAATTATCAGCGGAACAAAATTGGCAACTCTGAAACCCAAATATCAACCTATCATCAATAACGAAAGATTTAGCTCAGTCCAAATGGCATCTGAAACACAACAGTTATTCAATTTCAGGAACCATCAATTTGCCCATATACCACACTAGTGTATGGACAATTATATTATACATTGTGATAATAATAACAGTAACCACAATAACTTCAAGATACATACTGAAGAAGTCAAAAAAGAAAACTGCTGACTCCAAACCAACTACTGGATTCCCGATGACTATTCGGGACGAACCGTAGGCTTTGTTCTTTAAAGGATGGGGGAGAACAGTCAACTCATACATTATATATAAGAAGTACAGATCCCGATTCAACACCCAATGTCGCTAACTAATGGGTTAAGTAATAGCAACGCAATAAGAAGAGTAGACTATTCATGGATAGGTAAACAACTAGACTCAACTTAGCAGCCAGCCACCTGCCAAGATCACCTTCAAAACAGCAACCTCGTGTGGCAACTGCCTTTCGGTCCACGCGCCACCAAACACTATATATGGAAGTAACCAGACCACGGACGAACATTTCTACATTGTTATTGCTTGAGTCTCATTTTAACGTGTCATATTTTATCTTTATAATTTTTCTATTCATATGTATTTTTGTGTCATTATAAGTCAATAAAATCTTTTAAAAATTCAAGTGTTTTAACAAGAATGTTAACTCGCGGCAAAGTGCTCGTACAAGGTCTGGAAGATTCCAAAGCACACAAGCACCTGTGAAACAAAAACTCTACAGTGTATCTGGACACAATGTATGATCCACGGAGAAGCTTTGGCTTCCAAATAAAAAAGTCCTGGTTGAATATTGTGCTGGCGTGCTAGCGAGTGGTAACCGTAACAAATTATCTAAAAGTGAGAGCTGTCATATCAAGAATCTTGTCTGCACTTTTTAAAGACATTGTTGCAGTACATTCAGCGTTACTATTTTATTGTGAGGCAATATGGTTATCACGTGGGACATTGTTGCAATGTGTTTATGAATTAGGAAATGAAATTTCCATTTTTCTAGAAGAGAATAATCGACCGGAAGCTAAGAGGTTCCGATATGATTTATTTGTGATGAAATTAAACTACTTGGTCGACATATTAGAAGAACTAAATACCTGGAATCTTCAACTCCAAGGAGCAAACACACATTTGTTGGACACGAGTGCCAAAGCTAATGCGTTTTGTAGAAAACTATAATTATGGTGCATAAATGTAAAGCAAAAAAACCTAGAGACGTTTGCAAATGTAGATGAATGTGTTAAAACTTACAAGGCTAAAGAACAGCATGTGAAAGAAGTTGTTTTTGTAACCATTGAAAATCATTTAGCCACGCTGGCAGATAATTTTAAAAAGTATTTTCTTGCCGACTTCAACTTGATACCAAGTTACGAGTGGGTTAGGGACCCATTTCAAAATCTTGTGAAGGTCTCTCAACTGCCGAAGAAGAAATATTTATAGACTTTACGGTAAATGGCAAAATTAAAATAAAATTTACTAATAGAGCACCATTTGAATTTAGGACAGGGTTGGATGATGAGTTTTCAGCACTGAAAACTAGAGCATTTCGTGTACTATTACCATTTTCAACATCCTACCTTTAAGAAACCGGATTTTCTGTGGTAGCTACTTTGAAGTAAAAATATAGATCTCACCTAAATGTAGAAGAAAATCTTCAAGTATAAATTTCAAATATTAGACCTTCAAAAACTTTGTTCTGCATGAGAGGCACAAGGGAGTCGTTGATAATTCTAAATCTTGTTTTGAATTTAATATTGGTGAGTGGATTATTAGATACATTGTGCAGTACTGATACAATCATATATAAGGGTATTATATTGCTTTTCTTTCAGTAAATTAAATATATTCTTTTAATAATATACTTTTACTCATTTTTTATCAATATGCTCGCGCCTCCCATTTGGTTTTATCAGGCTCCCATAGTGGGGCACGCCCCACAGGTTGAGAATCGCTGCTTTAACTATATATTTATTACGGAAAATAATACGCTTTTTTATCAAATCGTTGTTGCATTGGCGAAAATTTAAACTTAAACGAATATGTAAATTTACCTATATATGTAAATGTATGGAATTTTTAACTAAAACTGACATTTCGATATTTCATAAAACTGATACTGATTATTATATTTCAGCCGTTTAGTCAACCACCAGAAAAAAAAATTCCTAAAAATATTATATTTATATGCAATTAGTTTTATATTTATTTATGGTAAAATATTTCTAAAATATTTTGTGCATATATTGTATAAATTTTCTAGTGTACTCATGGTTAAACAATTTAATTTATTTCCTGTTTGCATGATCAAAACTTGCATTTATATGCTAATAATTCTATAACTTTTTATACCTAGATATCTGGTTTATATTTGCAATTATTTCCTCAAGGGGTATCGGATTTATTTACAATTTATTTACAAAGGCAACTTACATAACACACAGCCACATACAAACACACACACAATACACACACATTTGCAATTATATTTGTTTAACCGAAATAACTTGTTACGTGCAAGTGCATCTAGGAAATTCCTATAAATCGCAAAAACATTTTCACTGCGTCATAATACAGGTATTTATGAAAAGTACTAATTTAAAATGAATGCAAGTAAACATTTTAAAACACGTCACCTATCATTTTTGGTTTATTTTTATTTTTTAAACATTTTTTTTCAAACTGTCATAATGTAGCAACGGATTTTTATTTGCAGTTGTCATGAATACGTATAGACCAATGAAATTTTCTCCTGTCTGATGATGCTATCAAGCAGCGGAACCTGTTGCAGAAAAAAAAAGAAGAAAACGAACATTTGTGAAGCCAGAGAAATAGGCTCTGCGTGTGTATATAGTGCGAAGGGCCTACGTATACTGCCTCCTGACATAAGGGAGGTTTTCCGGGCCAGCCTGGCGTGGGGCTATGTCCCAAACGCATGGCGCCGGGTTAGGGGAGTCTTAATTCCTAAACCAGGAAGGGAGGACTACACGTTGGCCAAGGCGTACAGGCTAATCAGCCTTACATCCTCCCTGCTTAAGGCATTTGAAAAGACAGTGAATAGATTTGTGTTGGGGGGATCCTCAGGGATCACCCCTCCCTTAAAAATCAGCACGCGTACCAGCGGGGAAAATCGACGGAGACAGCGCTCCACGCTGTGACGCGAAAGGTGGAAAGGGCCCTACATTACGGGAAGAGCACATTAGCTGTGTTCTTCGATGTGGAGGGGGCCTTTGGTAGGACAAGGACGGATACGGTCTATGCCGCGCTACAGGACAGGGGATCGCCTAGGTCCCTAATAAGCTGGGTGGCGAGCATGCTGGAGGACAGGAGAGTCTCGCTGACCTTGAGAGGCCGGGTGCTGGACGCCTCATCTATGGTGTCTGGTCATGGACGGCCTCATGGAGCGGCTCTCCGAGAATGGCCTCTACGCCCAGGCGTACGCTGATGATGGGCTGGTCTTAGTTACCGGCAAATTCCCCGACGTCGTCTGTGAGTGCATGCAAGCTGCCTGTAGCCTAATTGAAAGGTGAACATTGATTTTAAAAACCAGAGACTCAATTTAAAAAATCGAAGCATTAAGATAAACTTCCCTTATACAAGGGATCATGAAGACAAAATGGGTAGTAATAGTAGTAGCAATAACAATCGGATAAATAGGAGCATCAAAGCAAATGATGAAATGAATCACCTTAACGTAAGTAATACAATAGACAGAAGCATTATTGCACTTGAACTCGACCTAGGAAAGCATAATCGGCCATTAAACGATGACGATGCAAGGTTACAACTAAGGAATGAAACAGGAGAAATCTTCACCCATAATAAATGCAAACGGGATCAAGTTTCATTAAACACATATGAATATCGTCGAAATAAAAATGTGAGTGATACGAGGACGATACAAAAAGATATAACGGATCAAATTCAAAATAAAGAGAACATGATATTAAATAATTCTTACCATCATCAGAAGTATAATAATAATTATACGGGGAGTGTACAAAAAAATATTGCACATAAAATTAGGTTAGATTTCTTGCACACGCCTCGACAAGAAGCGAGCAATGCAGGCAGTATAATGAAATATGTATATTCAATGTGTAAAGAACACAATAAAAGCGACCAACTAACAAATTTTCATAGAGTAAAACATTTGGAATTACTCACTCAAATCAGTTATTTGTTAAATAATGTACTAAACATGATATTAACAACAGAAAATGCAATTACTATTTCAAAATTGAACACGAATCTTACGTCAATACTGACACCGAAATTTATATCAAAAGAATTAGAAAATATTGAAAACCATATCTCAAAATCAAGATTAATAACAAAATCCGACATTTCACATTACGAAAAAATATTTAACATAAAAACTGTTCAAACTGATTTTAAAATTATATTCCAAATAGATATACCCTTAGTAGCCAAATCAGATTATATTTATTATCAATTGTATGCATTACCAGTCCCTAAAAATCCGTGTACCTTCAGAATGATTGTCCCTAAAACCAAGTACCTAATCCTTAGCAGCAAACACTACGCTTACAGAAACGAAAAGTGTAGGAATCTAAAAGACCAAACATACTTTTGTGAAAATGACAACCCGACAGCACTTAACGAAAACAACCCATGCGAAATTAAACTGATCAACTTCCAGAAACCGATAAACAATTGCAAGCAAGAACTTGTCAAAATAACAAAAACAACAGTCTCTAAATATGGCAATACACAATACATAATAGTGGCACCCGAAGAAACAAAAATCAAACTTAGCTGCGAAGAAAATTAAGAACCCAAAATAATCAGCGGAACAAAACTGGCGACTCTGAAACCCAAATGCCAACTTATCATCAATAACGAAAGATTCAGTTCAGTACAAATGGCATCGGAAACACAACAATCGTTCAATCTCCCAAACATCGAATTGGTAACAAATAAAGCACCCATATTCCCAGACAAATTACCAGAACTAAAATTAGAAAATGTCCAACTGCACGACTTGAACAATATCAAATCCCAGTTACAATCCATCAATGGCAAATTTCCCATATACCACCCTAGTGTATGGACAATTATATTATACATTGTGATAATAATAACAATAATCACAATAACTTCAAGATACTTCTGGCAGAAATCAAAAACGAAAACTGCTGACTCCAAACCAATTACTGGATTCCCGATGACTATTCGGAACGAACCATAGGCTTCGTTCTCTAAAGGATGGAGGAGATAACAATAGCCAACTCATACAATGTATATAAGAAGTGCAGATCCCGATTCAACACCCAAGGTCGCTGACAAATGGGTTAATTAAAAGCAGCGCAATTAGAAGGATAGACTATTCATAGATGGGTAAATGTAGAAATTTACAACGATCTGGCAACGCCGACCTCGGCTGAACCTCAGCCACAGACCTCACAGAAACAGCAGAGTCTACCTGTAGTCATTAACGATGAAGGAGCTATTAATTGTTACTCGCATTAACGCAACGAATGAACATTAATTTAACGATTATTAACGTAGAATTAACAATTGATTTATCGCTTAATTTAACTGTATTATTTATGACAATATATTTTTATATTAAAGCAACGTAACGGAAATTATTACATTTTGGTGCCGAAACCCGGGAGTAAAGTGCGACCTTTAAATAACGAGATAACGAAGTCGTGTACACAACCGTTAAAAATTAAGTGAAAATGGAAAAAGCTCAGAGATCAGCTTTACGGGCACAATTAACGAGACAAATTAATATCGCGAACTAAAAATTGGAAAACGTACAAGTAGATATAAAAGACTTAGTGGTTTGTTTATCTAAAGTAAAGACAATTAAATCGGAATTACGCCAAGTAAGTGAAAACGTGATACGGACTCTCGTTGAAGTAACTGAAAACGAATTAGAACTAGAGTATGAACGGTTGTATGAATATGAAAATAACGCAATTACGGTGATAACGTTAATAGAGTGCCGTATAAATGAAGAAGGAAACCAAAAGCATGTGGTGGTGAATAGTGACAAAAATATAGAAAGAGCAGAATCACCAGCTACCCATGACGATCAGGAACTTCAAGCTATCGAAGAGGAAGCTGAACAAGAACGAGGACAAGGAAGTAGTTTTTTAAACACCAAAATGTCGGTAAGATTACCTTATTTGCAATTGGAAAAATTTAACGGTGATGTAATCAATTGGCCACAATTTTGGGAACAATATAAAACGGTAGTTCACGAAAATAACAGTTTAGACGACCATGCTAAATTTTTGTATCTTAAGTCATTAGTAATCGGGAAAGCCAAATCGACAATAGATGGACTAGTACCTAATAAAGCTTGTTATCGCGATGCTATAGACTTACTTAAAAGCGAGTACGGGAGAAGTGAACAAATCGTGGATAATTACGTTAAACAATTAATGAACCTTAAACCGGTTAAAAATCGTAACGATGTCGCAGCCTTAAGACTTTTGTATACAACGGCAGCAACTATAACGCGATCTTTAAATAGTTTAAATATACCGGCAAATGAATACGGAATTATGGTTAAATCTATCTTGTTAAAATTAATACCATACAATATGCGAATTGAATTTAATAAACTAAATAATTCTAACAACGTATCAGATTTAGAGAGTGTTGTTTCAAGTGATACACAATTAGTGAACGATAAAGTAAATAAACTCCTAAATTTCATTAAAGTTGAAGTAGAATCGGTAGAGATAGCTCAAAGTATGCATGAAAAAGTTAATGTTAACGTTTCCAAAAACAATCAAAGCAAAAAAATATTGGTTTTCGAAAAAAGACAATAATATCTTGACAGCAGCAGGATTATTAACTAGCGTAAAAGAAGTTTGTTTATTCTGCAATTCCAAAACTCATGAAACAACGGAATGTAACGGCCAGCAAAATATCGAACAACGTAAAAAAGTCCTAAAGGATTCTAACAGATGTTTTCGGTGTACAAAGAAATTTCATAACTCAAAAAGCTGTCGTACTGCAGGCGTGAAATGTAGAAAATGTCAGGGTAGGCATGCAACAGCCTTGTGCAACCCTAATTATAATAAAAGTAATAACACACAAGTAAAGCACAATGTGAAAGATAACGTAATAGAATCGCAGGCCAGAAACCAGCTTTTTGCAGGAAATCGAGTCGATAATGTTTTGCTGCAAACAGCATGTGCTTTTGTAATGTCTGAAAGTAAGCAATTATTTGTGAGAATGATAGTAGATGGAGGTTCACAAATTACGTTTATTAAAGAATCTATTTCAAGACAGCTAAATTTGCCTGTAACAGGAACGCATGGATTATCTGTAGTTCCATTTGGAACTAGTAAACGAACACCTGTTAAAGTATATAACAAGGTCAAACTACTTTTGAACGGGCAGTATTCGCAAGAAGTTATAGATATAACGGCAGTAGAAAAATACCTGAAATTTGTTTCGAAATGCTGAAATCGCCCAACGTTAACGATCCGAAAATAAGAGGACTATATTTAGCAGATACACAACTGCCAGGATATCAGACTGAAAAGGGTATTAGTATTTTATTAGGCTCTGATCAGTATTGGAGAGTTATAACAGGCGAAACATACCGAATAACAGAAAACATGGTGGCAGTAAACAGTAAACTAGGTTGGATAATTCACGGCCAAGCGGAAAATATAAGCTATGATGCTCAAATCAATCTGGAAACAGTGCTTCACGTGGAAGTCGAACAACAAGAAAATGAAGAGGTAAATAGCATCAAGAAATTCTGTGAACTGGAAGCGATAGGCATAAACTCCTTAGACAAGGAAAGTGACGACTTTACTGATGTATTTATAAAAAATAATATAGTTTTTAATGGGAATAATTACCAAGTTGGTTTACCTTGGAGAAAAGAACAAAAAATAAAAGACTCAAATTATATAGGGGCTATGATACGTGTAAACAACTTAACAAAGGATTTATTGACGAAGCCTGAGAATTTACTGGAATATGATAAAGCTATTAGAGAATATATTATAAACGGGTACGCAGAAAAGGAACACCCAACTAACGTAGAGGGAAACAACTTGTTTTTTCTACCACACCGACCTATAATACGTTTAGATAAAAATACATCCCGCTTCCGTGTAATTTTCAATGGTAGCGCTAAAGGTAAACAAAGACACGCAGAATCTTTAAACCATTTATTATATTCAGGTGAAAATATGATACCGTTATTATTGAGAGTGCTATTGAACTTTCGCTTAGGTCAAATTGGCTTAATAGCAGATATAGAAAAGGCATTTTTGCAGATATCGTTAAACGAGAAAGACAGAGACAGCCATAGTTTTTTATGGTATGAAAATATAATTGATATAAATGCACCTTTACCGAAATTAGCGAGATATAGAATGACTTGCGTAACGTTTGGAATAACGTGCAGTCCGTTCTTATTGGCAGTAACTTTATGTAAACATTTTACGACAATGAAAGAACGATACCCTGAAACATGTAATATTCTCGAAAGAAGTTTTTATGTTGATGATTTGGTAGTAGGTTTGAACGATTTAGAAGCAGCTAAAAAATTATACACCGAGTCAAAAGAAGTATTGTCCAAGTCAAATATGAACCTAAGAAAATGGAGTACCAACAGTAATGATGTAAAAAGTGTATTTTCTGAAAATTGTAAGGAAAGCAAAGTATCCAAAGTCTTAGGTATAATTTGGTACACTGAAACTGACGAGTTATACTTTGACATAAAAAACTAAACCAGAAGGTAGCGTAGTTTCAAAAAGAGTAGTGTTGAGAACTGTAGCAAAAATTTATGATCCATTTAACGTATTAGGACCATTTGTATTGAAAGGAAAACTTTTAATACAAGACATTTGGAAAATGAAGTTATCGTGGGACGACATACCGCCAAATATAATAGTGAAGGATTGGTTAAAGTGGTGTAATGAATTTGATATATTAAAAGACTTTTCGATACCGCGTTGCTGCATAAAAGATACAACAAATGAAAACGTTCAATTACATGTATTTGCTGATGCTTCAACACGCAGTTTTGGATGCGTATGTTATTTGAGATATCGATATATTGACGAAAAATTTGAAAGCTCATTTTTAATGGCTAAACATCGTTTAGCGCCTATCAGCGAAGAAGGTGAACCAACATTAACATTACCAAAGCTTGAATTAACTGCAGCACTAACTGCCGCAAGACTTCAAAGTTATGTAATCAATAATTTAAATTTAAAAATTAGTGACGTGTTTTTATGGTCAGACTCTAAAATCGCTATATCATGGATTCTAGGTAGTGATTATAAATTAAAACCCTATGTTAAAAATCGGGTAAAAGAAATACGTGAATTAACGCGAAAAGAGCAATGGAGACATTGTCCTGGTGTTTTAAAATCCCGCAGACATGTTAACGCGACCGGTACGCGCAAATGCTTTATTAGAATCAAAAGTTTGGGTACAAGGACCTCAGTTTTTAAAACTTGACGAGCAACAGTGGCCAACAGATAATGACAACAGTGACAATAAATTAGTTTTAACCACTTATACCGAGAATGACATTACTGAAAATATCGCATTTTGTGATGTAAAGCCAATACTATCGCTTAATGATTATAGTGACTATGGAAGAGTATTAAGAGTGACCGTTTACGTAAAAAGATCTGTAGACAATTTAAAAACTAAAACACGTAAAAATAATAAAATTATGGTGGAATAACTATTAAACGCAGAACGGTACTGGATACGTGTAACCCAGTAAAGTGAATATTTTAACGAAATAAAGTGTTTAACAAACGGTAAACCGCTAGATACTAAATCTAATATAATGTGTTTAAATCCTTTTATGGACGAAAGTGGTATTCTACGTGTCAAGGGAAGATTGCAGGAATCAACGTTGGCGTACGACGCCAAACATCCAATTATTCTTCCAAAGAATTCACCCTTAGCAGGCAAATTGGTGTGGAAAGCTCATAATGAGATTGCACATGCAGGTGTCAGCTCTACTTTAGCCAGAGTAAGAAGTAGGTACTGGATAATCAAAGGTAGGCAATTAATTAAGTCATTGATTAAAAAATGTGTTTTGTGCAAAAAACTCAAAGGACCTAATGCTAACGAACAATTTGCTCCATTACCGTCATACAGACTATTAAATAATGTAAAACCATTTACAGTGACCGGTGTAGACTTTTTCGGACCGCTGTATATTATTAAAGATGGACTTAGGCAAAAGGTCTATGTAATGTTGTTAACGTGTGCGGTGATACGTGCGGTTCATCTAGAACTCGTCAAAGACTTAACAACTGAAAGTTGTCTTTTAGGTTTAAGAAGATTTTTTGCAAGAAGAGGTATCCCTAAAATGATTTATTCCGACAACGCAAAGACTTTCAAACGCGACCTAACTTCACGGTTAAGACGTTTGAATTTTTAAAACAATTTATTTAATACTTTGAACAATCAATACTTAATTACTTAGTTACAAAAAATGAATAATATATAATACTAAAAATAAGACGATCAACCTACATGTGATCTAAAGTCTCTGCACTCGGTGTGCTAATGACTAACTCGGAACAAGAATGAACGGTTCTACCTCTGTGATTAGCCTCTTTATAGTCTTCCCTCCAGGCGTGGCACTATTGTCTCTGGATAACAAGGAATCTGCTGATGTTGATTCTCACAGTGATATTCCGTTCTACTTGCACTTTGAACCTGCAAGTTCTTGGCTCCGTTAAGACGGCGGCTGACTCAGCGGTTCTTACCGTGGGAAGGCGACATTGTATTATAATGGGCCATTGTTTGGGCTCCATTTATCTCCTCCCCTTTTTAAAGACGAAGCTATGGTTCGTTCCAGATTTTCAACGGAAATCCGGACTCGGTGGTTCCTGTTTTTGTTCCTTTATCTTCTTTGCGGGTTCTTCGTTTCTTCAACCCCATTCGGACGGCTATCGTTGTGATGGTTATTAAGACAGCTATGTACAGTAATATTGTCCATATACTCAGGTGATGGATTGGTATTGTTATAGGTCCTGGTATATTTTGTTTAATTTTTTGAAGTTGGTGTTGGATTTGATTGATGTTGTGTAGCTGTACGTTTTCTAATGATATATCGGGTACTGGTCCTGGATTTGGTTGATCTTCTTGAATGGGGGTTTCTAGTGTAGGCAGGTTGAATAGTTGTTGTGTTTCTGCTGTTGCCTATGGTTAATTGGCAATTTGGTTGCAGGTTGATTAATTTTGTACCCTTGATGATGTTGGTCCACTCCTGTTCCTTGCAAGTTATTCTGGCGTTAGTTTCTTCGGGTGCTATAACTATATACTGACTGGTTCCATATCTCGAAACTGTGGTTCTATTAATTTTGACTAAATCTTGATTACAATTGTTAATAGGTTTTTGAAATTTTATTAGCTTTATTTCACATGGGTTTTGATCATTCATGGTTGTTGGATTGTCGTCTTTGCAAAAATATATTTGGTTCTTTAAATTTTGACATTCTTCATTACGATAGGCATATTGTTTACTGCTTAGGATAAGGTATTTGGTTCTAGGAATTATCATGGTAAAAAGGTGTGTCTTTCTAGGGACAGGTAATGTATATAATTGATAATAATCATATTCTGATTCATCTACCAGAGGTATTTCTATTTGAAATATAATTTTGAAATTGTTTTGGACGGCTTTTATTTTAGAGACTTTTTCGTATAGATTCAGATCAGTGGTTGTTATTACTTTAGCATTAGTTGCATAATTTTGGATTTTATTGATTTCTTTTATTATAAATGTTGGTTTTAGTATGGATGTGTGAAAGATTCCTAATTTTGCAAAAGTGATGGCATTTTCTGTTGTTAGTGCTATTTCTTGAATATTGTTTAATAATTGTCCTAGCTGCATGAGTAACTCTAGGATCTTAATGCGATGATAGTGAGTTAATTGTTCACTTCGCAGGCTTTCTACTGTATTACCTAATTCATTTATCCTATTTACTATCGTGCCTTGGTTATGACTCAATCCTACTATCGTGTTATTAAACTCGACTATTGCCTCGATCATGATTGAATTTTGAGACCTAAAAAGTTCATGAATTTTATTTTGATCTGTCGTTAATACGTCTAATGCCTGTTGAATGCGTTCCCCATCTTGTGAATCGAGATTCCCCGTGATTGACTTAAATATAGAACCTAGTCCGTTTATTAGGCCACGTTTTCGTCTATTAATAATATTGTTATTCGGAAAAATCCTATAAAATATATCGTCTACATTATCTATGGTGAAATTCAATGTCATGTTTCTAATAGTTCTTTAATTACCTGGTTTGAAAACTCCGTACCTGGGTCTGCTATTATTATTTTACACGCTCCATACTGTGAAAAGTACTTGATCAAGTTTTTTGCAATTTCCGTAGCACTTTTACTTTTTATTGGAAATGCGTGGCGAAATTTACTAAATGGATCTATAATTGTTAGGAAGATAGCTTGTTCAATTTGGAATGTGTCAATGTGTAATATCTCTAATGGTTTAGATGCTGTGGGGGTGTGCTCCAATGCTATTTGTACCGGGTTCCTATTGTATTTGCACGTTTTGCATAATTCGCAATTTCGTACATATTCCTCTATATGTTTCTTTAAGTTGGGATAGTAGTATATTTTCTTCATTCTTA
Source organism: Tillus elongatus (assembly GCA_964006375.1). Taxonomy (NCBI): domain Eukaryota; kingdom Metazoa; phylum Arthropoda; class Insecta; order Coleoptera; family Cleridae; genus Tillus; species Tillus elongatus. The sequence goes on from OZ023269.1 coordinate 43,936,089, forward strand.
GGTAAGTCTCATCAGCCCCGCGATGGTTACTCTTCCCCTCGTGATATTTCGTTATAGTCTCGGTTAATTCGTCCTCGTTAATTTCATTCCTAATTTCCAGACATCTATAAAATTTGGGTGATTCTACGTTATTAAAGTTTTTATTGATTGCCGAACTTACTAGTTCGTAATCTTGTTCATTTACAAAAATGCAATAACATTTCCTTTGTGGTAAACAGTATTCTTTTATAAATTTCTCTATCTGATCCGGTTTATTTAAATTGAAGTTTGCATAGATGAAATTTCTTTTATCTCTTCTGACTGAGAATATGTCCGGTTTATCCGTATTTTTAAAAACTATCTGATTGATTTTGCTGTTAACGATTTCTTCCTCGAGTATTGGTATGCCTGGTGCCGAATACGAGTCCGCATTCGAGTTTGCTGTGTCGTCATCGTCAATTTCTATGATTTCTTCCTCTTCGTCGATATTATTCGCCATTGACTGATTATCTATGTCTAGTGGGTTTATTTCTACTCTGGACAGTGCATCTGCTGCGCAGTTTAGCTTTCCTTTTTTGTATTCAATTTTAAATTCATATTCTTCTAATTTTAATCTCCAACGGAGCAATTTTGAATTTGGTTGTTTCAACGAAAATAACCATTTTAAAGGTTTATGGTCCGTGTATATAGTGAATTTCCTTCCGTATAAGTATGGTCTAAAATAGTTAGTTGCCCACACGATGGCTAATAATTCTTTCTCTATTGTGCTGTACCTGGATTCGGTGTCGTTTAATGTCCGGCTGGCGTAAGCTATCGGGTGATCCGCATTGGGTTCGCCCTGGCTTAATATTCCGGCTATTGCTACGTTTGAAGCGTCGGTTGTTAATATAAAGTCTTTAGAAAAATCCGGTGATATAAGTACAGGTGAATTCATTAATATGTCTTTACATGAGTTAAAGGCAGCAATGTATTCTTCGTCGTTCACGTTTATCTTCGAGTTTTTCCTTAAACATTTTGTTAGTGGTTTCGTAACGTGTGCGAAGTTTTCTATGAATTTACGATAGTATCCAACTAATCCTAGGAATGATTTTATTTCCTTTGGGGTTTTAGGTATCGGGAATTTCCTTATTGCGTCCAGTTTCTTTGGATTCGGACGAATCCCGTCTGGGATGACCACGTGTCCTAAAAACTCGGCTTCCTTCCTTAGGAAATCGCTTTTGTCTAGCTGGATCTTTAAGTTGCTTTGCCTGAAGCGCTCGAATACTAGTTTTAGTTTCTCAAGGTGTTCCTGTAAAGATGTGGAGAAAACTATGACGTCATCCATATATACAAGGCATGTTTGTCCAATCAAGCCTTTTAATGCGTTCTGATTGCTTTGGGGATATCCATACATTAAATTGATCTTTGAAAAGTATTGGGCTCTCCCAATCTTGTCCAATGTTTTATCTATTTCGGGAATTGGTTGTTTATTTAATTTAGCATAGACAGGTATTTTATCGGTTGTCCTTCTATGTTTTATTGCATTTGTGTGCGTCAATGGTTCGTTTTTATTTAAAAATATGTCCTGATATTCTGATAATAAACTAAATAACAATTGTTTTTCCTCGTCATTTAATTCTCCTGTATCTATTTGTTCAATTAAGACATTCTCATTATTAATCCGTTTTTGATTACGCCCCGTATTGTAAGTGTTTAAATTATTAATATGAGTTGTACTAGAATTGTTATTTTGTATAACTACTGGTGCAAACGGACTTCTCCTTGGGCTGTATCTGGTTTCAGATGCATATTGTTTATTTAATCTGCTGAATGGCCTATCTCTTACATTATAAGCTTGGTTATTATTTAACACGGATTAATTGTCTCAAGTTCTTCATTACGTATGAAATACTGCTGGGTTATTATATTGTTTAAATTTAAATGAGTCTCGGGTAGCTTTAAACCATCTGCGTTGGCTTCTGTTTGTCCCGATTGACTTACGCTAAGATCTGTGAATTTTATTGGTATAATATTCTTGCCTATATACAGTTTGTGCTCCTTAAAATCTATTTTAGCTTCGTTTCGTTTCAGAAATTCCATCCCAATCAATCCCGAAAAAAATGTGTTAAAGTTAAACAGGCAGAACTCTTGTATTTCCTCTGAAATCGATTTAAGTTTAATACGTGCACGCTTACAGTGTTTCGAAATGCCATGTACGGTGCGTATGGTAAAATCATGCGTAAATATGTTTTTTGGGAACTTATAATATGCTACAGCAGGATTCAAAAGATTTTTTCAAGATCCTGAGTCTAACAAAAATTTACCTGATATTTCGTTTAATTCTATATACGGTAACTTACATAATGTATTCATATTATTTATATCTATCACGGTTCTCTCGTTGAGGGCCCTGCAGTGGGAAAATTTCGCTGTTGGATATCGTATTCCTCGGCTGGCGAATTTTCGTAATTTAATTCTTCGTTTACATAATTTACATCGTAATTTGTTTCATTTACTTCGTTTTCATTAAATTCTATATTATTTACGTGAGCTGATCTCCTTGGTAATGACAGTCTAGTGTTAGAACTATCTACTTCCATTGGTTCGTGATAATTTCTGTTAGCATTATGGTTTACATTGGGTCGACCCGGTTGATTATTGAAGTTGGGTCTCCTAAATTGACTCGAAAAATTTTGCCTTGGTACAAAGTGTTGATTTTGTCTAGGCTGGGAATTTGTGTGATTGTTTTGGTTATTATGTTGTTGAAATGGTCTAAAGTTTGTTTGGAAAGGTCTCTGAAATTGTACATTCTGAAAAGGTGGGTTATTTTGTCTCTGAAAGAACGTACGGTTTTGTCCTTCTAATTTATTACTATTACTGAAATTCTTATTTATTGTTTTATCTCTATAATCAAAATTTTCCTCTGCGAATACGAATTTCAAGGCTTGTTCTATGCTCCAAGGTCCTTGACTACGCAAGACGAGCCCTAACGGATTGCGTAACCCTCCTAAGAACGCTTTTAATGTTTGATTCTCGTATATGTCTTTCTTAATTAATCGCACGCCTTCATTTTGCTCGTTAGCTATAAAACTTGAGATGAGCAATTGCTCTATATGACGGCATCTGTTCGCAAACGACAGTGCGTCTTCAGCATTACGCTGTTTCAAGGTTAACATCTCCGCTAGTAAACTATGATCATCTCTTTGGTCTGAAAAATTCTGAACAATGGCCTCTCTCAGGTCTGCCCACGTATTAATTATCTTTGTATTTACTATAAGCCGGGCTGTTCCCGTTAGTTTAGTTTGAACATAATTTAGCAAGAAGTGATTCATATACAGATTCTCATTTGGCACGTAGAACTGGTTCATGACCAAGTCACATGCTTTTAAAAAGTTGCCTACGTTGGCTGGTTGCCCGTCGAACTCGGGAATAGCTTTCAGAAAAAATTCTTTGAATTGGTCTGTCATGTTGCTACTATTACTACTCGTATTAATATTTGAATGATTTACTGTTATGTTATTGTCGCTAATGCTGATTGATCTGAATCTATACTCTATGTTACATAAACTTTGTGATTCTTCCTCTGAATCAGACATATAACGTTTCAATACAACACATATAAAAAATTGGAAATGTAAAATGGGATAGCAGTAAACTTACCATAATACGATGGTTGCTGCTTCCATTTGGCTCTGCTTGGCCACTATTTCTGCTCTAACTTGGCTCTGCTTGGCTCGAATTGGTTATTAGGCGTCGATACGCTTAAAAATCGATATGCTTTCGGTTTTCTAACCTATCCTACCGACTGCGCCACTTAACTTCACGGTTAAGACGTTTGAATTTTTAAAACAATTTATTTAATACTTTGAACAATCAATACTTAATTACTTAGTTACAAAAAATGAATAATATATAATACTAAAAATAAGACGATCAACCTACATGTGATCTAAAGTCTCTGCACTCGGTGTGCTAATGACTAACTCGGAACAAGAATGAACGGTTCTACCTCTGTGATTAGCCTCTTTATAGTCTTCCCTCCAGGCGTGGCACTATTGTCTCTGGATAACAAGGAATCTGCTGATGTTGATTCTCACAGTGATATTCCGTTCTACTTGCACTTTGAACCTGCAAGTTCTTGGCTCCGTTAAGACGGCGGCTGACTCAGCGGTTCTTACCGTGGGAAGGCGACATTGTATTATAATGGGCCATTGTTTGGGCTCCATTTATCTCGCGCGTCCTTAGAAATATCGAGCTTATGTAGCTTTATGAACAGTGATACTATCCAAGACTATGCACAACGTTACCGTATTAAATGGAGATTTATTGTTGAACGTGCTGCATGGTGGGGCGGTTTTTGGGAGCGCCTAGTACGTACTGTAAAAAACTGTCTAAAAATAACTATTAATAAAAGAAACTTAATGTGCGATGAAGTAGAAACTGTGTTAACGGAAATAGAAAGTGTCGTAAATTCAAGACCCTTAACCTATATCAGTGATGATGTTGAGAACTTGAGTGTTTTAACACCTTAACATTTTTTATTAGGTACCGACTACACGAATTTGAACTTTTATTGTAACAATCCCGTTGTTAATCGAGATGATGTTTTAAAACAATGGAAAACGAGAATCCAATTAATGACCAAATTTTGGAAGCTTTGGTCATCTGATTATCTTCAACAATTGCGTACGGCACATCACGTCAAGTTTGCCAACGCTAGAAGACTCCAAGAAAACGATGTTGCCATACTTCACGACGACAATTCTCCACGAATTCATTGGAAGTTAGTACGAGTTGTCGAGGTGTTTCCAGGAAGAGATGGTCGAGTACGGTCATGCGCAATCCGAACGTCCAATGGAACTATCCTGAAACGTCCTGTGCAGTTACTCTATCCGCTGGAAATCCAGTCTTCGCCCGCGGAGGATGTAGAAAATTACAACGATCTGGCAACGCCGACCTCGGCTGAACCTCAGCCACAGACGTCACAGAAACAGCAGTCTACCTGTAGTCATTAACGATGAAGGAGCTATTAATTGTTACTCGCATTAACGCAACGAATGAACATTAATTTAACTATTATTAACGTAGAATTAACATTTGATTTATCGCTTAATTTAACTGTATTATTTATGACAATATATTTTTATATTAAAGCAACGTAACGGAAATTATTACAGTAAACAACTAGACCTTCAAATCAGCAACCAGCCACCTGCTAGGATCACCTTCAAGAATGCAACTTAGGTGGAAACCGCCTCTCGGTCCACGCCCCACCAAATACTATATATCGAAGTTACCAGACCACGGACGGACATTCCTACATTGTTATTGCTTGAGTCTCTTTTAACTTGTCATAATTTATATTTATCATTTCTTTATTATTATTCATAAGTATTTTATGTAACTATAATCAATAAATTCTTTTAAAAAGTCAAGTGTGTTAACAAGAAAGTTAACTCGCGACCTCTTCAACGCCAGGTAATGGAATTTGAATTACAAGGACTTTGAACCTTTTTTTTACATCATTTTCTTTGTTTTATGTTTATTGACTAATTTTTGTGCTGAAATGTTGTTATCTCCATAATTAGTGTGACTTTCCTAGAAAGAGTATTTAATACCGACAAGCAGCCTTTCCAAAAGTAGTGTGCTTTATCTGTATACCTTTATCGAGGGCGTTATTCGCAATTTATGGTCAACTACTATATAAATGCTGGCCCTAGTTTTAATTCGCTTAGTTTATTTACCCCTCCGATGACGCTGATTTTATCAGAGAAACTAACGTCAGGACTGAAAAATGTGTTCTAGTGAATTAGGTTCTTCAAAGTGTACTTATGATTACTCATGACAAGTTTCAATTTTCACTAGCTCAAATTACCTACTTGTCGAACAGTTCATTACGAATCCTCGTACACTTCTATAACATCTAACCTTTGAAATGCCTCCCTGGCAGAAGTATCTCCGAAAGCGTATACTCTCCTACTATTCAACAAAAGAATAAACACTTATCGCGTGGCACAAAAATAGGTTTTTGACGTCTTGAAGGCAGATAACATGTTTTGCTTTTTAAGAAAAATTTCATGAAAAAAAAAAAAACGATCTGCCATGAAAATATTTCAACTTTTACCTAAAATCGTTAAAACACAAAGGGTAAGTTTCCAAAAGATGGTTCAAACACTTGTCAAAATATAACAGGAATATGCTGTTTACTTTGGATAGCGTATGATTATAGGGATACATTTTCTGTCTTTAACGTCGGCACATTTTCACGACTATGATCTATCAGCGATGCCAGGGAGCACTTTCACCTCATCCTCCTAGAAATTGCGACCGCCTCCATCAGTAAGGGAGCTTGAGATCTTTAGTGTTACGAACATGACACGGAAACAACGTATTAACCACACATACCCCCCCCCCCCTCCAGGTAAGTAGGAAAATACAACGTGCAGATCTATAAATTGCCCAACCAACATTTTACAAGCTTGGTTGATGTTACTTTTAGAGCATTTACTAAAATGGTGAAAACACGCTTCTACTTAGAATTGAACCCACGACCTTCTGGTTCAGAGGCGTACGTTCTCACCACTGGACCACCGAGGCTGCTTATTCTAGATAATAATCATTCGGTTAAAACCTTTCGCTTTACCTGAATAAAAAAGCATAAGTGTATAAACAAAGTATTTTTCTTAGTAACAAATATACAACACCTTAGTAATTAAATAACGTACTCTTTAGTCAGCAAAGGGCCTGCCCAACTCGTGATCACCAAACTTAAATAACGGCCTATAAAAGGGGTGACGGCAAGAATAATTACAGGCAGCTGTCTCTACAGATTATTACGATATTTATTTGAAAAGTGGTTTACGACAAAATATTTTACCTCGCTATAAAATTTTAATCGACTAATGAATCGCAGCGTAATTTAAGAAGGGTTGGTTAAGAAAGACATCTGCCACGTTGTTGCTTTCTTCGCTAATACACGAACCACTGTATGTATGACTAGATGCATTTTGACCATCATTAATAATACAAAGTAGTTTTGTTTTCATTACAGTTAGAATTTATTTTATTAATTATTTAGTTATTTATGACATTTTTAGTACAAGGTAGATATCATTACCTAAAAATATAAAATATAAATGCTTATATATTATCTAAACATCTATATACAATAATATATCGAATGGCGGAACCCAAACCACGACGAAGACTAGCCCATATGGGTACTCTTACCTAACAGCAGATTTGGGCCCGATCCAATCAAGCGCTTCGGCGGCCTGGGGCCAATGCTTATAACCAACCATATCTACATCGCATAACTAAAACACACATCATACAATCACTCATATTCATACACATACGCACACACGCACACTCATACACAACTGCAAACATACACAAACAACCCAAAACCACTGAGCCCTCACCTCCTCCAACACCGTTACACTCTGATCCCAACTGCTCAACCATTTTGTTGCCTTCCCAGCAGACTTTTATTAAATGTCCGCCTAAAGACACCAAGACCACAAGCCCTAAGTCTGTCTGTTAATCAATTTTACAATTTTACCGCAATAAATAAAAAACTTCATCTGAAAAGCAAAGTCCTGTAACGGGGAATCGCTAATTGATTTTTCAACCTAATATGTCGATCACCTAACTCCGAGTGGAACATCGACTTGTTCTTGAGAGATACGTAAGCGGCTGGCACATCCAGCAACCCATGACGATCCACACCGAGATTAAAGACCTTGCGGTTGTCCATGTTAAACCAGTTACATTATTTAATTTTATACGAAACATTTTAATATTCTCGAACCCCGCACATGAGTTCTGTATTTTCTGTATTCCATTTTACTCAGAGATCCGCAAACAGTTACCATACACAAAGTCGCAATATAGGTAGTGAGATAAAACCAATGAGTCACATAGCATTCTTTTTAAACAATAGTCTAGAAAATGTCTGCTACTGTATATTAATTCCAATGAGGTAAAAGCTTTCCTATTCATACATTTAAAATTCTGGACGCAGCAAGTGCGTTATGGTAGTGAATTTTCATAAAAATCTTTTTAATAACAAATATGTGTGTTTTTTTAAGAAAGCAGGCATCAAATTTGGTTACCAGTATAACCTATATAGTAAAAACAATGTGCCATGTTTCATCAAAATAACTTTATTGTGAGAAAATGTACCAAAATTTCCAAAAGTAAACTTAAAATGTTCCCGAAAAACACGTTTCTTGGTCAACCTTATAGGTTAATAGCAAATTGAGCTGTTCAAATATGAAACATTTGACCAAAATTCGCTACCATAACGCACTTGCTGCGTCCAGAATTTATTTTCTTACAAACATGCGTTATATTTCGATGGAAAATGCAAAAATGCAATAACATAAGGCGTGTTTGATTAAAAAAAGGAAATTTGTATCACCAACGACTTATGGGTCACCCTGTGATTGCAGAAATATTATTTTAAGATGTATCTCAAGACACCCTATAATTAATATATACAAATTTTCTTCATATCTTATATAATAACGGATATATTGAGCTTTATTAATTTTTTACGAAAATTCGACAAAAATTATATACCATTAAATGATAAACTCTATAGCTAAGGCTACTGCCAAGCATCAGAGGAAGGGTCTATTTGAAATGAATTTTCTGCAAATATTTTAGTAAAATGAAGGACAATGACGGTTGAACCTAAGACTTCAGGGTTTGTAAAACATCCTTCTTGAGACATTTTATTTCTATAGCCCGTATTAAATTAAAGTTATTTGCCTAAATGTTGCGAATTTTGACATTTTAAATCGCCACTTTGACGTTTTGAGGAAAACCCCACTTTATTTATTTTTAATTGCCCATAACTTTTTTGTCTTTTGACCTACATAGCTAAATTTTGGTAGGTAACTTACCTATAAGGATGTAAACCTGCGTACCAAATTTGGTTGCCCTTACTTTGTTAATTCTGGAGATATGAATTTTTTTCGAAAGAAAACACAAAATTTTCCGGGAAAACCTGGGCAGATTTTCCTGACTAACGAACTCATCCAAGCCATTTGCAAAAGGAATTTTTTCACCAAATTTGATCAAAATCGGCCCATTATTTTTTGAGTTATCGGTGTGATACATATATATATATATATATATATATATATATATATATATATATATATATATATATATATATATATATATATATATATATATATATATATATATATATATATATATATATATATATATAATATATATATATATATATATAAATATATATATATATATAAACATATAAAAATTGAAACTGACCCCGGATATGTTTTCTGGGGGGCCTAATTAGCGCTCATTTGAAGAAATTTTTTCAAAATTCAAAAGTCGGGATCTCCTCATTAGTGAATTTTTTTTAAGAAAATTCACTAATATGTACTTCGAATCGCAGCTCCTCATCCAATACTAAACACATATTTTTTGCCTGTTGCCAACGCAACATCGTTTATATGCAATTTCATATCATGTTTTAAGAAGTCCCTCCTGGATCTATTTCTAAAGCACATAGTTTTACTTTTACTTGGCTTTAGTATTAGAATATGTTTCTTAGCTAGCGACTCAATCAACGGCAGATCGCTGTTTATTCTTTTCGCCGCCTCCATATAATCCTCACCACAAAAACTCTAATATACTTGCAATTGCAAAGGCAATTGCCTTATAAAACCGCGAAACTCTTACAATGTCTAGAGTGTACACAATGAAGAGCAACGGAGAGATAATAGAGCCTTGTGGTACGTTCGAACGGATGGCAACGGTATCAGAAACATTGTTATCAATGGCAATCATTTAAGATCTGTTGACAAAGAAGATGCCATCACATTCAAGACATTGGAGCTAAAGCTAAAGTATTTAAGTTTAGCCACAGGGAGTTTATATAGTTTAGCGTATCAAACGCTTTAGAAAAATCCAGAATCAACACAGATGACAGACCACTGTCACAAGATATAATTATAACGTCCGTCACCGAAGCTAACAACCCTGCCGTACTCTGATCCTTTCGGAGTCCGCACTGATTCTTTGGCAGTGGATTTTTATTATTAAAATACACCGCCCATTCAACACACTTTCCAACACCTTTGATAAAACTGGCAGAATGCTCATAATCGTCAAATCTGAAAAAGAGACTAGATTGACAACCTTAGGAAGAAATTTTCCATAGAGTAGGAAAATTGTTTCCTATGCAAGAATTAATAATATGAAGGATAACAATTTCAATGCATAGACTACAGTATCTAAGCATTCTAGCCGTAATTTTATCGAAACTCAAAGCGTTTGTAACCCAAAGCGTTTGTTTTAATGCTATTGAGTATCTTATGTTTCCGGTCTTTAATAGTTAAACTGAAGGCGAAATGACTATCGTGATTAAAAGTGTTGTTGTTATAATAATCTATTTTGTCCCTACAAATGATGTCTGAAGCATTCTGCAGAAATACCGACAAGTTTTGACTGAGTTCATTTGGATCGGCAGCTAGGCAGCGTTTGGCTTTTACGTGATATAATACTCATGCGTTGCAATGTGCTTCAGGTCTTATGCGAATTATTTTGAGAACTACTTTCGACCAAGTAGTTTTTTTTTTCGCCTTGGTTACTAACGAAACTACTCTATTTCGTAGATATTTGTATTGTTCTCTATATGTATCCATACGTGACTTTTTAAATTTTTGCAACGCTTTGTCTCTCAACCTCATCTGTGCCTTGAGGTCCCCACTCAGCCACACCGCGCTTGTCTTGGTCATTCTCACCGCCCGCTCCTAGGCATGCTTATTGAATAATGATATTATGTTGCGGTTAAATTTACTTAACTTACAATCAAAATGTTTTTTTCTATATGTATATCTGATCCCACTTAATTGGTTCTAGATCGTGCCGAAAATTATCGTAATTAAATGATTTGAAATTTCTACATAAGATAAATTTAGGTTTTGGTTTGGATACACCAAGGCTTAGATCAGCGTATACCAATTTGTGATTCGATATAATAAAAGTGTTCACAGTTCCAAATGATATTAGTAAGCTAGTATCGTGAATAAGTATGCGATCCAGCAAGGTTCCCGATACTGCGGTTATTCGAGTTGGCTTCGTGAGCAGCTGTGTAAAAGCAAGAGACTCAAACCACTGCAAAATTGGGCTATTAGCTTTAAGAAACCAACATTAAGGTGTCCTAGAACCACTACGTCATCCACCTCCAGAGAGGCAGCCACCAGAAGGTCATCACAATCACAGGTAAAATCCGTAATGTTGGCGCCAGGAGGCCTGTACAGTGTCCCCACAGCTAGGGAGCTAGCCGATCTGAATCTTTAAGAACATGACTTCAAGTCCATCAGTCACTGAGAAATCAAATTCAACTACTTGAGCATTTAAATTTACAGTTACATAAGCACATATGCCGCCGCCCCTGCTACGATCAGCTCTATGCGTTCTGAATAATCTGTATCATGTTATATCCAACGCTTCACTGTTTTGTTAGCCATGATATCTTATCAAACGAAGCCAGTTTCATCATATTATCCTACTTGCTACCGAATTATAATAATCCCAAACATTGGCTATTTAATGTTTCTGGAATATTCAAATAACACGGAAGTGTTGTTTTTGTGATTTTGTGGGAACCAATATTTTCGCCTCAAAAATCCAAGTCTTTTAAATTCATTCGTCATTTACGTGCAAAACTGAAATTTGAAGTTTCATAGATCCATTTCCTTTTAGATTATTGTAAAGCAAAATAATAGTGCACACACTTATTAACAGGGTGTAACCGTGCAGCAGAAAATGAGTTGCCGCAGATTGTACATTTATTGAGTATCATCTAAAAATATATTTTTGTTAACAGACTGTTTTTTTTTTCAAATTATTTTCAGTCTTTAGCCGCTTGGTAAAGTGTCTAGAGACTAACACTTAAGAATAAGTTCAGTTTAGATTAGATGACAAATATGGATTTTGAGGAGGTGTTTTTTTTTGTAATATGTTACACTATATATACGGTGCTCAATAAGCTGACGTAAATACGAAGTGTGTCGCTATACCAGCGATTCTCAAACTCTAGGGCGCACCCCCCTTGGGGATAAAGGTAAATAAGAGGCGCGAGCATATTAAAAATTGAAACGTATATTATTCAAAAATTTATTTCATTTACTGAAACAAAAGCAATAGAATACCCCTATATAAGATTGTATCTTATATAGGATTGTATCAGTATTGCATAATTTATTTAAGAATTAACTTATCAAAATTAAATTAAAAACAAATTATAATAATTATTAGCGACTCCCTTGGGCTTGTCTTGTAGAGCAAAGTTTTTAGAAAGAAGGTTTAGTATTAGAAATTGACAACCAAAGCCCTTCTTTCTATTTTTAACTGACATCTATATTTTGTTTTCAAAGCATCCACCGAAGAAAATCCGGTTTCGAAAAGGTAAAATGTTGAAAATGGTAATAGTATACGAAATTCTGATGTTTTCGGTGCATAAAACTCATCATCCAAGCCTGCCCAAGAGTCAAATAGTGATTAAATGCTAAATTGTCTTTCGATTTCGCCACTTGCCGCGAAGTCTACAAAGATTTCTTGTTCGGCAGTTGGGAGACTTTCAGGAGTCTTATGAAGCGAGCCCTAACTTACTCGTAACTTGTTACCAAGGTGAAGTCAGCAAGAAAATACTTGATTCAAGGTATTTGATTTTTTGATTATGTCTACCAAGTAGCTCTACTTCATCACACATAAATCATCTTAAGACTTCTCGGCTTCCAGTCGTGATTTCTCTTCTAAGAAAGTGACGATTTCATCTCTTGATTCATAAACACGTTGCAAAAATGTCCCACTTGATAACTTTCTTGCCTCGTAATAAAATAGTAACGCTGAACGAACTGCACACATGTGTTAACAAAGTTCACAAAATACTATTGATTTTAGGTGTCTCATTTTTATATAATTACTGCGGCTATCACCGTCGTTAGCAGAATATTGAGAGGGGGGTTCATTTATTTAGAAGAAGAGCTTCTCTGTGGATCAGGCAACGTGACGAGGTACACTGTGGAGATACTAGTTTCACAAGTGCTTATATACTTTGGAATCTTCCAGGCACCGTAAGAGCACCATCGGTGCATATTCGGACGTAATTTTTAAACTCTATATTTAAGATATCAAATAATGCAAATGCTGTTCTTTGAGTTCGTTTGCTTTGCAGAATAGCAGTTCTTCTACTTGCTGACATACCATCACAAAATAGAACAAAGGAATTTAAATAAGCATCTTTATTGCTATCTGTTGCCTCATCAAGCTGAATTTTAAAAAAACTTTCACATAATTCCCCGGAAAGCTGATGCTGCACATCTTCAGCTATATCACCAATTCAACAGGCAAGAGCATTATTTGATAGAGGTATGGACTAAAATTGTTTGGCAATTATCTCCAAACACAGTTTCTATGATCTTGGTTGCAGCTGGCAGAATAAGTTCTCCACGAATTGTGTGAGGCGTTTACATATAGTTATCTGATACGAATCTTTGTAAGAGGCAAGTAATGCTTTTTCATTCACATACGTATTTTAATAACTTTAACTTTATATATGAGTTTAATTATACCTCCAAGAATTCTCGGGGTTTGCTAACATACTCACTATGAAGCGTCTCCAAATGTCGTTTAAGTTTACTAGGTTCCATGCTGTCTGCTGCCAACATTTTTTAACAAACGACACACAGGAGCCTTTCTTCTTCATTAACATTAGTGCTGGTAAGCCCACTACTTTAAATATTCTTGTGAATATTTTCTTAATTTCGGTTTCAGAATGACTCTCGTCTGTGCACTTGTTGATGCTTCACAATCGTCAAATGCTCGCTTACGCTAACTCGAAAGTTCATCCGTTCTGATTCTGTATACAACATATAAATATACTGTATTCGAATATCGTTAATTGCAGTTAACACGCAAATTACAACATAAACATTCACGGTAGAAGTATCGACTCGACTCAGACAGACTTAATCTGAATGAGATGCGGCATAGATACATGCCGCGCAGACGTTCTAGAATGTTCGAAAGGAGAGGAGGTCAAGGTTGGAGAGTAGCTGAATGCGAACAATATTGTGAACACATGCTGGTGTGTGAGGCAAACTGAAAGCTCATAGGGGAAGTGATCAACAAGATACTGGAATCTAAAGAATAGGATGATAACGCAAGCTAAAGAAAAAGCAATAAATGAGTAATAATAGACTGCGGTAGTTATACTAAGAGATATTTCCGCTGCGCATCTATGGATGTGAGAGGAGGAGTTTTAGTCGGTAGGAGTCCGGCAAACCCATGGCCGTCGATACCATATATGCCTGGGCGTATATGATGTATTTCCCCTCTGGTGAAGAAAAAAAAACTAATCACTTTGTGTTATTAGAAAATAAATTATAAAAGCGGCGTTCAAAAATTTGTTTCTTGTATATTCAATATAACTTTACGAGTATACAAAAACAAAACAACAGGTTTATATCAGAACACCTTATAGAGTTCGCACCTGGGATACAGAATATTGGATGACAAAGCTATCGAAGAGATTTGATAACTAAAACTAAAGGTAGCTTATATTATTTTATCAAATAGTTTATGCAAGACCGAAGATTTTGTGTCTAAGATATCATGAACTTATGTGTTTTGCCACAAGATGCGTATTTACTCGCTTCCTGGTTATTTATAGTTTATATATATATATATATATATATATATATATATATATATATATATATATATATATATATATAAGTGTGTGTGTGTGTGTGTGTGTGTGGCTGTGTGTAATCGGAGATATGGCTACCGTGGAAACTTTCCAAACTTAATTATCTACAGGAGTCTTAGTAACAAACTATCAAGGCAGAGATCTTCAACAAATATTCTGTGATCTAGAGAAATAAGATAGATCGTGATCGGTAATTCTCATATGAAGCGAACCTACAGGGTTTTAAGTACACTCCACTTAATAGGTATGAAATGTATAAAAATGGTTTTATAATTCAGATATTTCTAAATAGGAAACATTTTTCTTAACAATATTATTGTTAAGTTGAAGAACAGCACAGGAGAGTAATCTAGCTCATCTGTTCTATTTTGCTGACAAAACAGGAAATGGTGGTGTGTCATCGATATAATTTAAATGACTTAGAATACAACACAACGTCAAAGAACTCTAGTAGTGAGTGCTGCCAACCAATATCCTTTTCCGTAAATTCTATTAAGCCGACAAGACTAGAAAATTTGATTATGCTGTAGAAGAAATGCATTTGTCGATTATTACGCTGTCACTCAGAAAAATGGTTGCTATAATAAAATTACTGCTCTACATATAAATGAAGCAGCTACATTACTTTTAATGTCACTCCAGTGCCGTTGCTACTCAAAAGCAATTTACATTTGTTGATGATATTTTCAGGATCAGTAGTAGGTATTTGATTTTTGAAATTGAATTTAATGTGCAAGTAATAAATAATCTTGCAGTACTTTTTCATCTAATGGATACGACGGAGGTTTCATTAATAGTTTTTAGATAAGAAGCTTTTATCCTCATGTATTTTTTGCTCATATACTTTCCCCACGCTTTCTGTTTTTTGTATTATCAGCGAAAGAAATAGACGGCTGGAATTATTTTCCTCGTTCGTCCTACGAATTATATTACAGAATAGGTAACCGCTCTGTTTACCGTATTGAAAATTTACATTAATCCAGGTGCCAACGTTTAACTAATAAGCGAGTAATGTCTACTTGTTTTCAGATAGACATAGTTTGTTATTGATTTAGTTGGCTACACCTGTTACCTATTATTTCGCATTACACATAAAATATATACATATTAGAAGTGAGGCTTCAATATAAAATATAATATCAATATTCAATATAATTTTCTTGGTTAATAGTTGCTGTAACTTACTATTACTGAAACATAACAAAGCAAATGAACCGGAACCCGTAATTTATGCTATATTAGTGAATTTTCTTAAAAAAAATTCACTAATGAGGAGATCCCGACTTTTGACTTTTGAAAAAATTTCTTCAAATGACCGCGAACTAGGCCCCCTAGAACACATATCCGGGGTCAGTTTCAATTTTTATATGTTTATATATATATATATATATATATATATATATATATATATATATATATATATATATATATATATATATATATATATATATATATATATATATATATATATATATATATATATATATTAAACTCTTGCTATCGACTGTGCCACTAAGAGTTGTACTTCAGAACAACTTTATAAATTTTAATTTATTTAACTTGAGTTACAAAAGTACAGTTATTAATAAAATATAAGTTACATGCTGTAAAATATAAAATATTAATATAAGTAATCTAAACTGTTAAGGCTGGACAGAAAAGACTGACTGAAAATGAATTATTACCTATATTTATAAACGTAACTATGCTGACATTAATCAATAAAGTTTTTGGTTTGGAAATGTCCCAACGCTGAGTGGACAGGAAATGCACACAAGTGCATAACTGCAGGCTACACACAATTGTTGGTCGGTTCCTTGTCTTATGTGGTAAAGTGGGTGGTGCTACCATAACTCGCGGACTTATTTACTAAAGTGAGGAGATGCACGATCGTGCTGGAATATTTTGTGCGTGTTTGTGAACGGATGATGGCTTTAGCAATTTAAAAATAATATTGGCCTGTAAAATTTTTTTATAAAAATACCAGTCATACATTATAGTTTCCAACATTTCAGCCCACGCGTAAATTTTTTTGTGCACTGTGTATTTGTACCTCACAAAAGATGAGGGTTGTATCCTTCCAATACTAAATATTTGTCTATGTATTTTACCTGTGAGAAGATTACGTTCGTCACTGAAAGAGATTTGATGTCAAAACTGAGGGTAGCAGGATATTTTCGCATAGTTACTTGTTTATATCGGGATCAGCTTGTGTCGGGTAATTTAGGTTTCTGATTTTACAGGCATAATTTTTAAACTGCTTTGGCGGTTGTTGAAGTGACTCAACGAATTTCTGCAACGTTAAACGTCATTTTTCAATGAAAAAAATTCCAGCAACCACCTGCAGTTATTTTTTTTCAAAACACCAGGACGCCTCAACTGATTCTCTGAAATATGTTTCTGGAATAGGTCTTTTCGGAGACGTCCTTTAGAAACCATTTAAGATTTGTTAAAATCATGACTAGAGCTATTATTACTTTCCTTAAGGTAGCGGAAGTTATATATCCAAAACTTAGGTCAATAATTTATTTTACTTTGCTGATAGCAAAAGAAAATAAGTAGATACATACTAATGTTTCACGACATAAAAAGTTAACTTGATGCTCGAAAACAAACCACCTTTTAACAACTGCAAATTTGTGATAGGAAATATTCGATAAAAATTTTCGAGCATTAAGCCTTAAGAGATAGGATTGCTTTAATTAAAAACTCTCAAAATTTCTTTTACCCCAACAGAAAGGGGGCACGTAACATCAAATTATATATAAAGCAATTTCAGCCATTGAGTCAGACTTCAAATTTAAATTTTAAGACCTCCAGGTTAAGCTAAGTTTAGTATCCTTTAAAATTACAAAGTATACAAAAATTTTTCAATAAAACGTGTAAGTGGATATTACACTATAAATTAAAAACTCTGGACGCAGCAAGTGCGTTATGGTAGTGAATTTTCATAAAAATGTTTTTAATTGCAAATACGTGTGTTTCCTATTTAAGAAAGCAGGCATCAATTTTGGTTACCAGTATAACCTATATAGTAAAAACAATGTGCCATGTTTCATAAAAATAACTTTATTGTGTCAAAATGTACAAAAATTTCCAAAAGTAAACTTAAAGTGTTCCCGGAAAAACTCGTTTCTTGGTCAACCTTATAGGTTAATAGCAAATTGAGCTATTCAAATTTGAAGCATTTAATGAAAATTCGCTACCATAACGCACTTGCTGCGTCCCGAATTTCTTTTCTTACAAACATGCATCGCTGAAAAATTCAAAAATGCAATAACATAAGGCGTGTTTGATTAAAAAAAAAGAAGAAAATTTGTATCACCAACGACTTATGGGCCATCCTGTGATTGTAGAAATATTTTTTTAAGATGTAGCTCAAGACACCCTATAATTAATATATACAAATTTTCTTCATATCTTGTATAATAACGGATATATTGAGCTTTATTGATTTTTTACGAAAATTCGACAAAAATTATATACCATTAAACGATAAACTCTAAAGCTAAGGCTACTGCCAAGCATTAGGGAAAGGGTCTATTTGAAATGAATTTTCTGGAAACATTTTAGTAAAATGAAGGACAGTGATAATGAATTGGGGTTTTCCTCAAAACGTCAAAGTTGCGATGTAAAACGTCAAAATCGGCAACATTAAGGCAAAGAACTTGAATCTAATACGGGATATGGAAATCAAATGTCTCAAGAAGGATGTTTTACAAACTCTGAAGTCTTAGTTTCAACCGTCACTGTCCTTCATTTTACTAAAATGTTTCCAGAAAATTCATTTCAAATAGACCCTTTCCCTGATGCTTGGCAGTAGCCTTAGCTTTAGAGTTTATCGTTTAATGGTATATAATTTTTGTCGAATTTTCGTAAAAAATCAATAAAGCTCAATATATCCGTTATTATACAAGATATGAAGAAAATTTGTATATATTAATTATAGGGTATCTTGAGCTACATCTTAAAAAAATATTTCTACAATCACAGGATGGCCCATAAGTCGTTGGTGATACAAATTTTCTTCTTTTTTTTTAATCAAACACGCCTTATGTTATTGCATTTTTGAATTTTTCAGCGATGCATGTTTGTAAGAAAAGAAATTCGGGACGCAGCAAGTGCGTTATGGTAGCGAATTTTCATTAAATGCTTCAAATTTGAATAGCTCAATTTGCTATTAACCTATAAGGTTGACCAAGAAACGAGTTTTTCCGGGAACACTTTAAGTTTACTTTTAGAAATTTTTGTACATTTTGACACAATAAAGTTATTTTTATGAAACATTGCACATTGTTTTTACTATATAGGTTATACTGGTAACCAAAATTGATGCCTGCTTTCTTAAAAAGGAAACACACGTATTTGCAATTAAAAACATTTTTATGAAAATTCACTACCATAACGCACTTGCTGCGTCCAGAGTTTTTAATTTATAGTGTAATATCCACTTACACGTTTTATTGAAAAATTTTTGTATACTTTGTAATTTTAAAGGATACTAAACTTAGCTTAACCTGGAGGTCTTAAAATTTAAATTTGAAGTCTGACTCAATGGCTGAAATTGCTTTATATATAATTTGATGTTACGTGCCCCCTTTCTGTTGGGGTAAAAGAAATTTTAAGAGTTTTTAATTAAAGCAATCCTATCTCTTAAGGCTTAATGCTCGAAAATTTTTATCGAATATTTCCTATCACAAATTTGCAGTTGTTAAAAGGTGGTTTGTTTTCGCGCATCAAGTTAACTTTTTATGTCGTGAAACATTAGTATGTATCTACTTATTTTCTTTTGCTATCAGCAAAGTAAAATAAATTATTGACCTAAGTTTTGGATATATAACTTCCGCTACCTTAAGGAAAGTAATAATAGCTCAAGTCATGATTTTAACAAATCTTAAATGGTTTCTAAAGGACGTCTCCGAAAAGACCTATTCCAGAAAAATATCTCAGAGAATCAGTTGAGGCGTCCTGATGTTTTGAAAAAAAAATAACTGCAGGTGGTTGCTAGAATTTTGTTCATTGAAAAATGACGTTAAACGTTGCAGAAATTCGTTGAGTCACTTCAACAACCGCCAAAGCAGTTTAAAATTATGCCTGTAAAATCAGAAACCTAAATTACCCGACACATGCTAATCCCGATATAAACAAGTAACTATGCGAAAATATCCTGCTACCCTCAGTTTTTACATCAAATCTCTTTCAGTGACGAACGTAATCTTCTCACAGGTAAAATACATAGACAAATATTTAGTATTGGAAGGATACAACCCTCATCTTTTGTGAGATACAAATACACAGTGCACACAAAAATTTACGCGTGGGCTGAAATGTTGGAAACTATAATGTATGACTGGTATTTTTATAAAGAAATTTTACAGGCCAATATTATTTTTAAATGCTAAAGCCATCATCCGTTCACAAATAATACAAATGTCAACAGAAATTGCAGAACAGTCAAACACGCACAAAATATTCCAGCACGATGGTGCATCTCCTCACCTTAGTAAATAAGTCCGCGAGTTATGGTAGCACCACCCGCTTTACCACATAAGACAAGGAACCGACCAACAATTGTGTGTAGCCTGCAGTTATGCACTTGTGTGCATTTCCTGTCCACTCAGCGTTGGGACATTTCCAAACCAAAGACTTTATTGATTAATGTCAGCATAGTTACGTTTATAAATATAGGTAATAATTCATTTTTCAGTCAGTCTTTTCTGTCCAGCCTTAACAGTTTAGATTACTTATATTAATATTTTATATTTTACAGCATGTAACTTATATTTTATTAATAACTGTACTTTTGTAACTCAAGTTAAATAAATTAAAATTTATAAAGTTGTTCTGAAGTACAACTCTTAGTGGCACAGTCGATAGCAAGAGTTTAATGCTTGACAACATCGCAAAAGTCGCACTTCGATTTTTATCGTTTAAAACTCAGAACAAGAAACAGAATTTAACAGGGAACAGTATCGTCCAAGTTAATAAACGTAATACTTAGTAAACTTCAAATAAAAAACAGTGAGTGCGCGAGCGATCATAAGAGAAAATAAGGTTTGATACGGAATTTTGCCTACGAAGTTGTCTGCCATATTTGCTGTATCTTATGGTGCTCAAGCAAATAAGAAAGAACATGGTCTTCAACTTCATACTGGTGTAAGTGCTTTCATTGTTGCTTTATTTTTGTCCTTGTCCAACTTAATCCAAAATCGATTAATGTCAGACTTAGAATAAGAAGAAACTAAGAATTAGGTAATCAAATTAGAGTAAATTAGCACCTCCTAAACTTATTTTTACTTAAGAAAATAATAAATTATTTCAGAAAATAAAATCATTTTAGAAAGCAAAGCAATAATGGCAAATCAATTACAAAATTATCACATTAATGCTATTCCCGCATACGATAGAAATCAGCATACTTTAGCTTTATTTATTTTAGCATGTAAAAATTTGTTAACTTTATTTGTTGATAGAACAAATGATGAAAAACAAAATAATCAATGGATACTTAGAATAGTTATGAGCAAATTAGGAGCTGAGAGATTAATATGAAGTAGAGAAGATGCCACAAATTGGCCTCGTATTAAGCAATGGTTACGACAATACTTGGGCGACCAAAGAGATAAAGATTGTTTAGCTAGGGATCTTATGCTCTTAAAGTCCGATCAGAAAGAAACACCGTACCAATTTGGTATGAAAATACAAGACTCACGTCGTCTTTTATCTTTAAAATTAGGATTAATCATTAAAAACGAGTGTATTCGTTTAGTCAAAAATATATGATAAAATGGCACTCCAGATTTATTTACATGGTTTGGGTCGTCAATATTGGATTGGCAATAAGGTTACAAAAGCTGACTTATCTAGAGCAATGTCACTTGTTTTAGAAGAGGAAAATTTTCAATCTGGGGAAAAACAAATGAAAAATCTCCACATTCAAACAAATAATTTTAAAACACCAAATTTCTTAACTAACATAACAAACTCAAATTTTTCACATAAACCTCAATATGTACCCAATCAACCCAATAATAAAAAAAAACTTTTGCATTTTATGCACCCGCGATATTTGCCTAAACAGCCCATATATAGATCACCCCTTAATTTACGTGATCTACCCCCACAGCAGTGATCACAGAAATTATTTAGGCCAAATCCCAATTTTAGACGAAACTATAGGTCAACACCTATGGACATATCTGCGAAAAATTCAGCATGGTATACACGCCCAAACCCAGATTTGAGGCCAAATTACAAGCCTGAACCAATGGATACTTCATCTGGAAACTTCGCTATGAATTCTAGAGGTAACACAAATCCATTACAGTCCCATTTATACCGCTAAGAAATTCAAAACGAATTTAAACTAGAAAATTGACGAAAATTATCAAAATAATTTATTTTCAAATAAATGGATAATGGTAATCCCTGATCGAACCACAGCGCACCACCAATGCCATAGCCAACAAGAGACCACAACCTTAGAAGGAAGTTATTTAGTTCAAATACCCGAAGGATATCGGATGACAATAAATAAACAAATAGTTGCCCCATCACACAATGAAATAATATCCACATACCACATTTAGTTGCCCAAGTCAAAAGTTACCAACCTCCAGTTAAAAGAAGTGGTAAAGACAGTTCAACTAGATTATAATCCATAGATCTTGATGAATTACAAACAACAAAGCATCAGTTACAGCACCAAAGATCATTACTGAAAGCAGTCCAGCTCCCCAGTGTAAAGCATGTCTACTAGCATCTGGACAATCCTTTTGTATATAATTGTTGTCCTGGTAAACATATCTGCATTATGGAAACTACGAAAATAAACGAAGCCAAATAAATAAGCAGCATCAAAGAACAAGAAAAAAAATCCCACTGGAAGAATTCCCGTTGGAGAATATCACCTTAAAAAATTGTTGTGTTTGAGAAGACATCAAATAATATGTATGCAAGAGACCACCTCAACCGATTCTAGAATTATGTCAGAGAATTACAAATATATTAGCTTCAACACGTTTTAAAATGTATATTAAGAAATTTGTAATAGACAAATATACTCTAAATTAAAAGTACTACTTTTCCATCATCAATTTATTTTAATTTCATTCCTTAGCGAGGTGCGAGGCGACTCCAAAGCGAAAAATTATATTTGGAAGCTAAAAACTTTGGTTTATTTGCAGGGATCTGAAAAATTCCCGTGATTATTTTAAGCACAGTATATTCTGTGTAAAGGATAAATTAGTCAGTCAGTCAGGACATTTGCCTCATATTTATATGTTTCGATGAGATATCTCAATAAATACTAAACCAATTTTAATTGTATTAGGCACGTGCCTTACTTTTGTATATAATTTAAATGCATTTCTATCCCCAGTTTTTCCGTTGAGAATTTGCCTGAGTTATTTTTTAAAGTTATTATAATAAAATTTGGCGGACAGGTTGCCTCTATGAAGACTAAAGTACTTTTCAAATTTTAAGTTTTGAGTTTTAGGAGTCGTAAAAATAAAGTATCATTGTTATCTTCCTAAGATTTGGTATACATAGTACGTTAATTGTTGTTGCCCTTACTTGGTGAAACCGTTCCATACTAAAAACAATTAATGAATTGAAGAATTCTCCTATTGAAGGGCCTACACATTATATGTACCAAATTTTAATTTTTTATCTTTACAGAACGTCGAGTTATGGGTGATATAATACTCTATGAGATTTCAAGTACACAACCATTATTGAACAAATTTCAAAGACATGCGTCTGTGGCTTTCAACTAAGACTAAGAATAAATTGATTTTCTTAGTACATTGAACACTTGCCATTTGCTCCGCTAATGGACGTTTAGAATAATTTATATTCTACCTTCGTTTATTTTACTTTGCTCTTTAGAAAACCATGTTCAATTTTAGTCTGAGTCTTTTTAGCACGGTTCTTAGATCTGTTTGTTATTTATTTTTGTGTCCATTCCGTAGAGCGATAGCTAAGGATAAGTGGGATTACTGTAAATTGATTACGGGGTGGAAATCTACTTACTCCCCAAATCTCATTAGATATCGTCTCTAAGGTTTCAGTGTGTAAATCTAGATCTAGACTGAACCTGGGTATTTCTCAGATCTAGGGTTAAACACACTGATAACTTTGAGACCGTATCCAGTGGGACGAGGGTAGTGGGCAAATTTGAGGCCCTGTAACCGAGTTACAACAACCCATCTCACCCTTATGTACCGCTCTAAGGAGTATGCAGATTAAAACCTAAGAGTTCATTTCTTTTCACAATTCGTTCACCTCTTGAGAATGGCTCCAAAAAAAAAAACTTGTAGACGCGATTAAACCAAGAACCAACTATTTCTCACAATAATGACCGCGGAAACCTTTCCGAAGTTAATGGGTTGGTACTCACAACAGGGCGCGTAGAGTGGTGCGGTGCACTCTTTTACACCCTAAAGAATCGCTGTTTTGCATTCAGTAGCACTGAAACGGCAGTCTTTCGAAAACCGCATGGTTACACTCGACGCGATATGTTAGCAACGGTGATTGCATGGTAGCGGTTCAATGAGCATTTCGTTTTCATTCCAATGTAGGTCAGCGTAAGGCTATGGCCAGCTGATTAACCATTATAAAATGGGTTAAGAAATAGCAAACTTCAGCTAACAAAATTAAGAAAGAATCAGCAGGCGCTCCATGAAGGACGCGAAGAGAAGAAAACGTAAAGACAGTAAGAGCTGAAGTTTTCACCAGTCGCAGATGTTTGGTTTGATCGCATGCAGTTGTGTTGCGTATATCGTATAAAATTCCAAGGAAAATTTTGAAAATTGAGCCTGGATTTTATCCATATACGATAAAGTTGTGTGTGTGTGAAAATTTGTCGGTACAAATGTGAGTTCTTCTTCACCCAATGCGGTGAATGTTATGAGGGACGAGGCTGATTTTCACCTGAGTAGGTTTGTTAGTCAGCAAAATTGCAGATACTGGACATGTTAAAATCCGAGGCAGCTTGATTAGAGATCTCTTCATTAATCTCGCGTTACGATGTGTTGTGCGATTGCAAAACAGCATGTTATCGGTTCAGGGCGTGGTAGTGATAACAGTCAATGCAAATGGATTTGGGGATGTGACAACTGATTTTTTTCTACCAACAATTTGCAAGAACGTATATGGTTTCGGTAAGACAGAGCTGCCACCAACACTAGCAGCATTTCAATAATAACTGCTGCAAAAATTTTCCTAGGTTGCGTGATTTCCATGGTAGGAGATATGGCTTTTTTTGTGGGGATATTTAACGGATCGGGTTTATCAAGAGAAAGCCCGAAATGTGGCGGATTTAAAAGTGTAGCAGATTGAGGGTACTCATTTGTAGATGGGTGAAACTGATCACTGAGGAGACATTGGAACAACACCGACAATAGGCATGGATGCAAAATGATGAAAATGTTTTGTATCCTCCTACTATGTCGAAAATCATAACTACTGGACAATTGATAGTCCCTTTATTAATCTTATTTTTAAAGGGGTAGACATTGATCCAATCCAATCCATAGCAGGTGGTAGTGGAATTTTCCTTTATGTAACAGTAAAGGATTTTTTCAGGCCCGAGGAGGTACCACCCCATACATCAAGGGGCCGGTGAAGTCCCAACGGACGTTTCCGGTTCTGGTGTATGAGTCGGTTTCCCTTATAAGCAAAAATGATGATGGCTCCTCCTTGTATAAAATATTCCGGAGGCAAAATACCCCTCCATTCGGATCTCCGGGAGAGGGGTGTACAGGGGGCGCCAACATCAAGATTTAACATATCCTTTTCGAATATATGTGGCCTAAATTCTAACCTGAACTCCGTCCACCATTTCCTCCAGGCTAACAGGCCCCAACTCCTCTTCCTCACCGAAACCCAAATCAGTGCCAAAACAGCCACTAATCACCTTAATTTCCCGGGGTATGAGCTCCTTACTGCCTTTAGATTGCATGGAGGCGTGTGCGCATACGTCCGTAGCAATCTACCCTGCACCAGACTTCCCAATTTAGAAGCTGGAAGAAAAGACATACTATGGATAAAACTCTCTCTCAGGGCTGCAACTAAATTCATCTGTTGCATTTACCGGTCACCTTCTGACAACAACTTTGTCCAGCTCTTTGACTACCTTTCTGAAAAAACCGACTATCTGATTTCTAAATATCCTTCCTCCGAGCTCACTATTCTTGGCGACTTCAATGTCCATAATAAGGAATGGCTAGGATCTTCAAAAACCGATCCACAAGGGAGAGCAGCGGAGGCCTTTGCAGTCAGCAATTCTTTGGCCAATATGGTTCAGCAACCTACTTAATTTCCTCGTATCCCAACACACAGCTCAAATCCCTTGGATCTCCTACTTACTACAAATCCTGAATGCTATAAGATATCAGTCACCGCCCCCCTTGGTCGCTCAGACCACGGCATGGTCACTGCTTCCTGTGCAATGCAACCTGAGGTCACACAGTCATCACACCCACGTATCGTTTGGCACTACAACTCCGCAAACTGGGACGAAATGCGGGATTACTTTTCCTCATTTCCATGGGCGTCTGTCTGCTTCTCTCATCCTGACCCCTCTGATATCTCAGAAAACGTCACCGAAATTATCCAAGCTGGCATGGAATTATTTATTCCACGTACACAGAAAACCTCTTCAGCCACTCAAAAGCCCTGGTTCTCTAAATCCTGTGACAAGCCCAGACTTGAAAAGGTCAAAGCTCACAAAACGCTTCTACACAATCCCAGTCAAAAAAATCGTCAAGCATTCAACGACGCAAGAAACCGCTATGTCCGCATTCTTTCTGAGGCAAAAAACTCGTTTAATAACCACATCAAAAACAAAGTCCTCTCAAGCTCCAACGGCGGCAAACCCTTCTGGACTCTTGCTAAGTCTATTGGGAATAATTTTTGCAAGAGCACGTTCCCACCTCTCGTCTCAGGTGATGAAATTGTTTCTACCGCCCTGGGCAAGGCTGAACTTTTTGCTTCGTTGTTCGCCGGAAATTCTACTCTCAACCCACCTCCAAATGTTCAACCACCAACAGTCCCCAACGTCGCGCATAAAATGACTGATATCATTTTCAAAACTAAAAAGGTACGAAAGATGCTCTCTTCTCTTAATACCAGGAAAGCCTCTGGCCTTGACGAGATCCCAGCAATTGTTCTCAAAAAATGCGCACCAGAACTTGCTCCTGTCCTGACTCGTCTGTTTCAGATATCTTACAATAAAGGCATATTCCCTAGTAACTGGAAAACTGCTCGAGTACAACCCATCCCCAAGAAAGGATCCAAAGCGCTTCCTAGCAACTACAGGCCTATTTCTCTCCTTTCAGTCATCTCTAAAGTGATGGAAAAGTATATAAACACCGAACTACTAAAATTCCTTGAAAAACACAGTCTAATCCACGACAGGCAGTATGGATTCCGTCAGCGCAGATCGACTGCCGACCTCCTTTCCTTTGTCACCCATTCTTGGAACAAGTCTATGGAACAACACGGTGAATCCCAGATTGTTGCTCTAGACATATCCAAAGCATTCGACCAGGTCTGGCACGCAGCGCTGCTTAATAAACTTCCGGCCTATGGGCTACCACCAAAACTTTGTACCTGGACAGCAAATTTCCTCTCCAACAGGAGCATATCTGTTGTTGTGGATGGCCATTCCTCTAAACTGTATCCAATTAATGCAGGAGTTCCTCAAGGTTCAGCTTTAGCCCCTACTTTGTTTCTTCTCCACATCAATGACCTCCTCTCTAGCACATCCAACCCAGTTCACAGTTACGCGGACGACAGCACCCTCCACTCAAACATACAATATTCTAAGCCTGTCTCTTTAGCCCAATTAGATGAGGATCGCAGACTCATGGAGGGTTCTGTCTCCGTAGACCTCCAAAAAATATTAGACTGGGGAAGTAGAAATCTTGTACAATTCAACCCCACCAAAACTAAGTCTTGCTTTCTTTCTCACAAGAGATACAGCAGCCCTAGACCCATCACAATGAACAACCAAGTTATTCAAAGTAATGAGTCCTTTTCTCTTGTTGGCATTTCTGTGGATCGAAATCTTAATTGGCACCAACATGTTACATCAATTGCAGAAGCGGCTGCTAAGAAATTGGGTTTCCTCTTCCGGGCTCGCAAATACTTTTCACCAACTAATCTCTATACCTTATACACTTCACAAATAAGGCCAAACCTCGAATACTGCTCCCACATCTGGGGTGCAGCAGCCGCTTCTACACTCGCTATCCTGGACTCCATTCAAAAGAGAGCTATACGTCTCATCGGTGACCCTACCCTCACCCAAAGGCTTCCATCCCTTGCCCACCGACGTGCTGTTGGTGACCTCTCTCTCTTTTATAGATATCTGCACGGGCACTGCTCAGAGGAGCTTTCCTCCATAATTCCCCCACCTGCTGCCCCCAGCAGATCTACCAGGGGAACAGAGCGAATGCACCCTTTTACTGTCCAGGTCACCAGACATAGAACATCTTGTTATGCCCGCTGTTTTGTCCCGAGGACTTCCAAGTTGTGGAATTCCTTGCCGGCACATGTTTTTCCTTCTCCTCCGAACCTCCAAACCTTCAATTCCAGAATTAACAAGTTGCCTCTTTCCTCCTTGTCAACACCCACGGTACGATAGTATTTAGGCTGTAAGCCCTCGTGGTGTGTTGTTGACATAAAAAAAAAAAAAACTATGGAGGAGCATCGAAACGAGTATTGGCCTCCGCATCAGCGAAAATCGACGTCACTTTTCTGACGTACCTACTTTTTGCTACGTATGGCATAATCTTTTTAACATGTTACGTTAAGTATATCTTTTTTTTTAATATTTCTATTTTGTTTTTTTTTAAATCGCGACGCTCTTCTTGGTCACTTACCTGTTTCCGTGGTATCTGATATCCGAGTCCGAGTTAAAATGCACCTTTGTCAAAGTTGACTTAGTCTCTACAAAAATTGGCTCCATATGTAATATTAATCCAGATTTTATTGCATTGTTAACAATGTTTGCTTGTGCACCAGCTGTAAATACTTCAAAACCTGTAAAAGGAGAGTGCATCTCCACATGCACATTAAATTTCTGAGGGGATTCATAAAGCCACGCCGCAGTAAGGTTGAACTGAAAGTAAACATTTTTGGTATTTTCTTTTGCTTCTGTATAGATTTAAATACTTACAGGTGTAGGCATTCTTACTGGCACGACATAAATAACTTCTAAAAACTTTCCATTAGGCCGGCTTTTCCTTAAAACATTTAGTTTAATATCAGGTGTATAAAGAAGTGGCGTTCGGACATGACCCTCAGCAGATGCACTGAAGAGCTGCTTTGTTATCTAAAACAGAAAAAAGGAAATGTTTACATTTTTTACTCAATTAAATTATGTCTGATATTGGCGAGGCCGGTACTTGATGTAAAATCATTGTCAACTTAGATAAATAAACAAATTGGTTTACATTTTTTTATTCTATGTATAACTGCAGTTAAGTACAGTATGAAAGTGAGATTTTAAAATTACAAATATCTACATTGTGTTCAATTAACATTTCTAAAAATTGGCACGTTTCTGCCCTCAGGTGAACAGTATAGTGGCGAAGTCCATTCGGAACTACCTGTTTTTAGGGCATTTATGACATAGTCGGGTCTGTAAACTCTCCTCGCTAAATTATTATTTCGTGCAGTCATGGTTAATAATGCGCTTTTGTTAGTTTGCTCAATTTGAGCTTTTACTAAATTTCTTGTACTCTTTTGTTTTTTTATTTCTACCGTTTTTCACAAAGTCATTTCATTCTGTATTTGACAAAGCTGAGAACTTCAGCGAAACTGCAGGTATACATACAATAAAATAGTGTGAATCATTTTTTTTTGTTTATCTAGTCAAAAAAACTAGGTCTCTGAATTATAATCAAAAACACAAGAAATATTTACCGAAAAAAATATGTTTTCAAATACCAATGAGCTTAGCTTTGAATTGGTAAATGATGTTTTAAAAACTAATAAACTTTGAAAATAATTTAATTTCTTACACAATTTCGCAGTTACTTCAACACATTTTATAATGTTTAAAGGAAGTATTCCGGAAGTTTAAAACAAACAAAAAGTCCTAGGTTGGGTTTAACGTCGTCGAATTGTCAATATATAGATATAAGGTCTTTGATAACTAATGGTTGGTTTTGATACAGCTTCTATTTTGTCAACTTTCTGTTTGAACTAAATAAAAATCAAGGGAAATGTACTTAAGTTTTGCTAAATGTAATATTAATTTTATATAGCACTTAATATAAACATTGCTTTATCAATTTAAAAAAATATGAACACCGGTTAGAAAACACTTTATTTCACATTTTCACGGATTATAGGTACCAAATTTAAAATTACTATCTTAAGCCTTTTGAAAGTTATTATGTTTGCAAAGTCGTCTAGATAAACACATTCTCCGTTGTTTTAAAATCAAAATGGCAACAGACTGTGAACTTGCCTTTTGCAGTCATGTTTCTAAATACTTTTTATCATTATATCTGGCAATCAACGAATACAGGAAAAACTTTTTTAGAGAACATTTACGTCATTTTAAGATGAGTGCGTTTAGAAAAAATTACAATACAATAATGTTTGAGTTTTTCAAGTACTCTGTAAAAAATTATATACCGACTTCTTAAATTTTGACGAGGATAATTAGGTTATGGAAATTTCGATGAAATAAACACAGAAGCATATTAAAGTAATCTGATCGTGCTCAAAAGTAAGTAATAATCACAAGGTTTTCTCAAGTTATAACATTTACAAAAATTGTTTTACATAATATACACTTTCGTCACCATCGTGTTATGTGCGAGCTTAGAAAGGACCAGAGACTAGATATCTTCAATCTTTTAAAAGTAAACTGTAAAGAATTTTACGTTGTCAATTAAACGGAGATATTGAAAAAGTAATGCCAGAAAACTCTGAATTAGCCATTATTTACTAACACATGGTTATCTATTAAAACAGCAGCAACTTTAGAATCCTGCGACCTAGGAATTTCAGTTTTTCACCTTCTTTTAGCATGTTTCTTTTAAATTGAAATAATTTGTCGAAATAATTTTTAAACTAGAATGTTACAAATGTAAGTTGCTTAGTTAGATTTTTGAGCTTGATTCAATTAATTTTTGTTGGTCACACTTGTTAAAGGCGTTCTGTACTGAATACGGGGATAAATACGTATTCCCTGGTTTCAAAAGTGTCTTCTATGTACATTATGGTGGTAAGTTTTCATAGAAATCATCTCGCATATTTTTAAAAACATCAAATGGTCATAACTTTTTCTTATTGTAACAGATATCTAAATTTTGTTGTTACTATTTAGCACGTAAACCAGCGCCCAGAAAACCTAATCCGACTTTATTGGATAACGAACTTATCCATGCCATTTACAAAAGGAAGGTAGCTGCCAAATTTCATCAATATCGGCCGATTATTTTTGAGTTATTGATATATATATATATATATATATATATATATATATATATATATATATATATATATATATATATATATATATATATATATATATATATATATACATGGAGGCCGTCATTGTGTTATTGACCTCTCTATAGGAACACCTGGAGAAACTTACGCCAGCATCTGAACGGCTCAGAAACGTACACTGAAAGGTGTAACTGGACATAACCGCTTTTTGAGGAAGGAGGCTGAATTTTTGGGGCATGCGGTAAGTCCAGAAGAACTTATGCTTAACCGACGGAAACTCGAACCCATAGAGAAAATTTTCATTCCAAAAACACAAAAATAAATCAAAATTTGGGTCTAATAGAATAATATGTAAAGAATATATAAAGAGTTTGGCGCATGTCACAAAATGACGAAGTGACACTATATTTGAAGAAAAATTCAAAAATTTATATTAGCAACCAATATTATATAGAGGCATTTCAAATATCTAAACATATCTTACTGAACGGTTCAATATTACCTCCACCAGATTTCACAAAGAAATTCATATTAATCACGGCTGCTTACAACATCACACTTGGGGCTGTCCTAAGCCAAGGCGAACCCAATTAATACCCGCCTGTATGTTTTTCAAGAAGAACTCCAAACGAAATGGAAAATAGGTATAGTACGATCTGAAAGGAGCTGCCTGTTATAGTGTGAGCTGTAAACTACTTTAAACATTACGTTTACGGCAAAATATTTACAATAATGACAGATCACAAATCACTAAAGTGGTTATTTTCATTAAAAGGCCGAAATTCTATGCTAGTAAGATAACATTTAACTCTGGAAGAAGATAAGTGCGACATAGAATATGAGAAAGGAAAAGAGATAACGCCAGTGCATCATCACGCATAAAAATTAACCCTCTGGATGCTGATAATCAGTCATAAATAAAAAATGTTGGTGCAACATAATGGCAAAAAGATAGCGAAGACACTGATGAAGGTAGCGAAGAACTAGATATAGTAATTCTAATCAGGTGTCACACGCCGCACTAGACAAACCTATTGTAGAAAATTAAATTATCAACAGCAAATCTAATCAAATATTTTTTAGTTGCTCAGGGAACCCAAAATTCTACAAGCCAGAAAAGGTAAGACAAAATTTTATTAATGGTAAAATTAATTTAGAAGGTCCAGGCAAGATATCGGGCAATACTGCTTATGCCAAAAGCAACATAATTGCTTATTTATTAGCAAGAGAAATTTTGAATTAGTTATTTCGGATATCAATCACCACTTTAATAATGCGCATGCTATGTAATTTTATAGGTGTGGTAAAGTTTGGAGGATATTAACAGTGGGGATAAACTAAAGGAACGTCGTTTCCTACTATGGTACCGAATTTTCAAATGACATTGTCAAAGAGCTCATAAAGTCATATCAAATTAAACTGCACATAACTGCACCTCCTCATCCCAACTCTCACAGCCCATTGATTAAACACTATAGAATTTTCAAAATTAAATTACTAAATCTAAAACCTCCTGACTTGATACCCTACTGTATTCTAACCTACAATTTAAGGATTAATTTCAAACCGTTTAACCACCTTTTAGGTTAATATTTGAATACACTCCAGAAATCTACACTTTAACTTTGACCACCAAGCTACACACTTAAGAATATAAACGGAAACCTAACAAATTAAAAAAAAAACAATTTATGATTGCATTAGGTCGGATATAAAAATCGAAATACCAAATGTTCGTTAGAACTAATCCTGAAGTTAATAAGCCATTTAAAAAAAGTCAAACAGTTTTTTTTTTCAACAACACACCACGAGGGCTAACAGCCTAAATACTATCGTACCGTGGGTGTCGACAAGGAAGAAAGAGGCAACTTGTTAATTTTGGACTTGAAGGTTTGGAGGTTCGGGGGAGAAGGAAAAACATGTGCCGGCAAGGAATTCCACAACTTGGAAGTCCTCGGGACAAAAGAGCGGGCATAACAAGATGTTCTATGTCTGGTGACCAGGACAGTTAAAGCATTTCCTTATAAAAGGATATCCCCTAGCTTTCACAAAAAACATAAGAACACCTAATAATATCCTAATATCCTAAGATCCTAATATCCCTCACAGAACATAATAAATATTTACTCATAAATAAAAAGAATGTGTAACTCCTTTAGGAAATCTTTCCCTTATAGGTGGGCGTGCGGAGGGCCGCCACAGCTAAAAGATTTAAAGAACAACCAGGAGTTTTTACCTCGCAAGTCAGGTAGAAGCTATAGCCAAAGTAACGTATGGAGCCTCATACATGTATATAATTTAAAACCGTTATATCATCTGTTATTAGCTGGTAAACAAATAGAATGCATGAGCTATTTCACGAACACATATCTGTTATGATAAATGCAATACAGGAATTTAATTAAACGCTAAATACTTGAACTCACAATCAAAAAGAAATTGTTAAACTAATGTTAGCACTTCAAAACATTACTAAAGATTCATCTATTAATATTAAGCCAGCCCTCCAGCAAGCACATATTCTAGAACTGTTGAATGAAATTGCTAACCTGTTTAGTGTCACAAAATCGATAATATTAACAACTGAAAATTCTATAACGTGACAAGAGACTGTCAAAATTACCAAGAATATCCTTTCAAAATATGACGACACGCAGTTTATGCTGAGGGCTCCACAAAAAAACAAGATGAGAATGAAATGCTCGGGAGAAGAAAACAATCAAATTATAGGCACGTATATGGTGACACTCACACCAAGATGTCAGTTGTCGATTGGTGGTAAACGACAGAATACAGTACAAAACCTCAGTTGAGACACCACTATTGTTTGTCCTTACAAAAGTTGGAAGAAGTAGCAGAAAGTAAAATAGATGTAGAAAAAGCGCCAGCGATGAAACTATAAAATGCCCGTCCGACATGGTTAAGATCAGAGCTCAGCTGTAGTCTATCATAAGTAGAATTCCCAGCAGAATCAAACTTTCGTTGTAGTACACAAGTATTTGGACGATCCTGATTTACATTATGTTCATCTAGCAGCAATATTTATTATAAGTTTTTTCCCTGCAGAATGAAAGAAGCAGGGCAGAAGCGGAAAATCCTTTAAAAATTCCGAAAACCAAGGGTTTCGGGGGGGGGGGGAGAGGAGTCTAACAACATAGCTTCCCACGAAAACTCACGCAGACGACACGTTGCATTCCCATGTAGCATATTCTACAAATTTCTACCACCGTTGGAGATAGTGTCAGTAGTATGAATTCGTCAATAAGCCAGATCAGCATGTTCTCGTAAGAACCTGTAACGGATACTTGTCCAATTATTCTAAAAAGTTACTATTTTATATAACATCAATTCAGTTGTATTTTAAGCAGTAACTATGTCAGTTTGTTCTTAATATTATAATTTGTTTTTAAAAGCTACTTAAATACAAGTGTCGTTAATTCATGTGTATGCATACGCACGGACGCATACGCATAGATATGCACATACACCCTTACACACAGGCATAAGCTCACATAGGCATACGTGCACCCCTCTAATGGATGTAATAAGGTAACAAGTTTTAAGAAACCTTTATCATCTACCATCTTTAAAACAACTTTTGCGGACTATTGAAAGGAGCAGTATATTTTTGACTTATTGTTTCTTGTTTAACTAATATTTGTTTTGCCGTGAGTTATATCTCTCCAATAATACAAAAGTTAAGTAAATGGTCGTCGATATTCTTGAAAGCGGATCACTTTTCATAATATGCATTCAAAGGCGACGCACCCCTTTTATCTGGGGTGCATCTTTGATTTTAAAAGGGAGTTTACGTTAGTGTTAGGGTACGAGATTGATGTAATATTTTTAAACACTGATGTAAACGACAGGCAATATAAATGAAACTTTTTATACATTTTTGAGAATTAAATCAATGGGCAAAACACAAGCATTGATATTATTCATGATGAGTTAATTGAATCTTAAATTTCATTTGGTAGAGATATGTGATTATTGCCTTTGTATTGATTTATTTCTATTCGCCTTATATTATGTCTAATGTGACATAGTAGTCTTCAGTAAAAAAACTTCATAAGACAACGTTAAGCTGTTTAAAACAAACATATATTGTAAGGCGCTTTGAGCTTATTAGCTTCAGTTTTGCATTCATGGTATTCTGATTTTTTATATCATGAAAAGAAACAAAATTAAGATTGCCTAACCACATTGTTATTTTTTAATGCGGTTAGAAACACTCAGAATTAGAGCAGTGCTTTATTATATCTATTCGACTTGGTTAAAAATATATCTTAAGGATGATTTTTTTCTAAGCTGTCATAACAAAACAACTTTTGCACAAATGTGCGTCTAGAATGTTCTAAACCCAAATATAATATATCTATATATATATATATATATATATATATATATATATATATATATATATATATATATATATATATATATATATATATATATATATATATATATATGGCAGCCTATAAGTATAAAAATTCATATTAGAGTCGTTCGGACAACCAAGTATTTAGTTGCGCTGCAAATCAGCGTACGGATCTCTTTAAGAATTTGGCTACCTTACAACCAGTTACTTTGGCTATATTTAAGTTATCATTGGTATAGCCGACTGACGTGTTCTAGTTAGGAGAAACTAGTTTGTCCTTCGATCTCTAGACGCGGTTTAACCCTAAAACTAACTATTTTTTATATATACAGGGTGAGGATTGTAAAGTATAATAATCGCATACCTGAAAACTTGACTGATTGACACATTTTGAAATATATTTGACGTTTACCCCTTCTTCTTATTTTGAACGGTCGTTATAAATATCAAATAGAATGGTGTTTTTTTTTCAAAAATTCGAGTCTCCTTGGAAAACTGCGTATGTACGTTGAAAATCGTTGCATTTGCTCTACTGATGACATATTTATGCATTTTCTTATAAGCAGAACTACGCTACATTTTCTTGTAGGCCACCTAAACGGGCAGATGTACAATGATATTTTAAGGCACAATTTACCTCAACTTCTGAACAACGTATAAAATCAGCCAGAAGAGGTGTGGTTTCAGCAAGACTGAGCCCGGCCTCACTTTACGCGCCCAGTCAAAGACACTCGTGGTCGTGGTGGCCCCGTAAATTGGCCCGCAAGGTAATCTCATCTCATGCTTCTAGATTTTTTCTTTTGGGGATTTGCAAAAGAGAAAGTTATGGTTATAACACCAACCACGACATAAAATATGAGATACCGGATATGACAAGCATGTACATTAGTAACCTCCAAAATGTTGAATAATGTGCGCTCCTCTTGCCAAAGAAGAATTTAAAAATGTTTGGAAGTAAATGGAGGACAGTTCGAACCATAACCCATTTGCCGCCTTCCTGCGTCCAGAATTTTTATTTGTTCATTTAGTTATTCGCATTAATATGTTTAAAAACTTTGTATTTTTTAAAGATTTTTGGTATTTACTCCACAGCTACATTTTTAGTGTTTACTGTTCGATGTCAAACATTTTTATCTTGCTGGTACCTGTGCCCAAAGAATGTTTCAAATGGAAAACTGGCTGCAAAGATTTTCTAATAGGTTCAACTCAGCGGTGAACTATAAGACACGGAGCAGTTGGAGTGCTTCTACCTCTATTTTCAGTATAAAATATTTTTCTTAATTGAGGGCAACCACAAGCCACTAGAGTTTTTTATTTAAGACAACAAAACTTTTTATAGTTAAAGATAAGTACACTTGGAGACCCCAAATCACCCCGACACATATTTCTAAAGACCTGAGGAATGTTTCACTAACAAAGTTAAATTCAGAATTTTTATTCTCTGATGACGCTAACTTTGTCAGTAAAACGATTGCCAGGCCTTTAAAAGATGTGTTGTGATTTGGGTGCTCCAACTGTACTTATCAGTGCTCATCACATGTTCCAATTTTCACTTAGATGGTTAAAAAAAAACAGAATCTCTAATATAATTTTTACTATAACTTTCCTTGTGTTTTCTAGATATTTTTTTTTCTGATTGGTGCTCCAATTAAAAAAACTGACTGTGGAAGAGGCTAGAGGTTGGAGTATACTAAAATACTTTGTAAAACAACAGTTACAAAACGAAGTCGGGTACCGGTGGCATTAAAAATATGTAACTTCGTGCTAAAGCAACCAGTCGTGATTGAAGAAAAAAAGAATTTAAGCGAGAGATTTTTTAAATGCTACAAAGTAAAAAGAAACGAATTCTGAATATTATTCTTGCATATTATCAAGAACCATAGTTAAATTCTAAGTATAAAACACTATGCAGTGGTTGTTGCTCTTAGATTATTTCCCTATTTTTAATATGATTTAGAATTTCCTTAAATCCAGAAATTTAAGCATACCAAGCAGAATTGCAATCACGTCCAAACAGCCGGTGTTGATTACTATGCGAACGGAATCAATGATTTCTGTCGACATATTAAACCTTAGCTGTTTAATTTGTGCTATGGGTCAGCCAGAATTCTCCAGGGATTCTAGAATTATGTGCAAAATAACCTGAATTAGTAGAGATTAGGTATAACTAATACGTTATAGATTTTATGCATGCGTTCTTACTAAGGTAGGATAACTATAATCGAAGGGAGCATCGGTGTTGATAGGAAGAGCAACCAGAAGTATGATGATCGCGTTCACAGTAGTGCCGAACCCACATAAGCTATGTAAATATGTGCGCATACATCTAAATAACTTGAGTATATCAAGTTGCGGGAAGGCAGACCCGAGTGAATTGTTTCTGCAGTAGAAAGGGAGGCTACTGATTCTAATGTCAATGCGATGTCGCGTCATCGATAAGTTCTGAAGGAAACAAGACCCAAGAAACGTTATCTTAAAAGTCGGAAAGTAAGCGCAGAACACACGCCCTAGACTAACATGCAGACGAAACTCTCGTGGAAAAAGTGAAAACTTGTATTTTAGCAGTGTTTAAATAAAACTTAGAACTCTTCTAAAATGAATCGTAACACTACTTATTCAAAGGTTCAGAAATAACGAGAATCTTTGTTACCATATGGTATTGCGTAAAAAACAAAAATAAATTTTATATTGCATGGTATCTCGTTTCTTTAACAACGGTCTATTTCCGCAACTACGATCAATCACCGACGCCAGGAAATAGTTTCGCCACACTAACCTTGGTAATTTAGCCATTATTTATATCAGAAAGTTCAAGTAATCAATGTAACGAACCTCGCACGGTACACGGAACCAACCGCCTCATGGCCTCTTCGAAGAGCGAAACATGCAGACATTAAATTTGCTTAAATACACCTCGATTGATGTTAATTCGACACCTCGATTGATGTTAATTTCACAGTATACAGGGTGTTTTATACAAACGTTAAAAAATTTTATGGACATTATATAGATAATTATGAGAAAAAATGTTGATATAAACATGTGTCATAAGTTGCGTAATTTATGAGATACTGGGTGTTGAAGATTTTAAAAATATATTGTCTTTTTGTGATAACTCTTTTGCAACTGCAGCTATTTTCACCAGACTTGGTATGTGGAATTGAAGCAAATTTTTGTTTCTGTTCGTACACGACAGTACCCATATCAGGCAATATATACAGCAGATTATTACTACATAAATAACACACATTACTATCTTAGCTACAAATATAATATATTACGTTTTTACCTATATACCCACATATATCTGGTTTTCTTTTTTTTCATGGCTCACTAGACAAACATGAATTAGACCACGGTTTGGTAGGTACTCAATAATAGGGGTGGACACCTGCAAAAGATTTATCACCAAAAGACGATATTTTTTAATTTAAACACCCTGTATCTCGCGAATTACGCAACTTAGGAGACATGTTTATACGAACATTTTTTTCTCGAAATTATCTAGATTTTATGCCACTGAAAATTTCTAACGTACTTATGAAACACCCTGTAAAGTTCGA
This sequence comes from Tillus elongatus, assembly GCA_964006375.1. NCBI lineage: Eukaryota > Metazoa > Arthropoda > Insecta > Coleoptera > Cleridae > Tillus > Tillus elongatus. The sequence goes on from OZ023269.1 coordinate 43,975,228, forward strand.
TGTAATTTGGGAACCAAACCCAGGATTCTCGGCTTCAGAAGCAGACCTTCTTACCGTTGGGCTACCAAGGCTGCTAAATTTTAATAGCTAATGAGTTAGAAAGGAGGCGCATCTAAATTTCTATAATACATTGAGCTTTTCCACCAAACAAAAATTATATTTGAAAATATAAAATAATAAGCAAAGAGAACATAATACAGCAAAATAAAAACAGATATAAAATAAAAAAATATAATTCTTTTTGTACAATACATTGTTTGGCGCTATGTGACGGCAAATAAGATTATTGTCGGATTGGCTGATTTAGTTAAAATTATTTTCTGACTTTAAAAATAAATAGTAAAAGGCATAGGTCCAAGTTTCTTAACAAAAATATAGGAAAACCAGAGACGTAGAAACGCAAAGAAATAGCGAATAAGTCAAACGTTACATGAACGGATCAAGCTTACAAATACATAGGAAGACGACAAGATAAACGAGAAATAAGAAGCAAGGCTACAAAGGATAAAGCTGAAAAGTTATTACTAGAAATGTAATACATTGTTAAGCACTCAATATATATAAATATATTTAGAAGAGTTATATCATGGAGCAAAAATTAATTGTGAAAAATAGCATATGGGAGAGATAATAAATTCAGACGTTTGTGTGTGTGTGTTTTAGGTTGGCTTGAAACTTTACCTTCAGTGGCCATAGAAATATATATATATATATATATATATATATATATATATATATATATATATATATATATATATATATATATATATATAACTGTTTTACTAATTTAAGGCGTATGAGACCAATAAGGACAAAATTTTACAGTAAGATCTTTATTAATAAAGATGCAATAAAAATACAATAAAGATCTTACTGTAAAATGTTGTCCTTATTGGTCTCATAATAGGCTGAGTTTGATCCAATTTGGTAAGTGTCCTCCTTTTGCAATTGGCTTGGATAAGCTGGTTAAAAATTTTCGGTTTTCTTTCGGAAAATTTTTATAAGCTATTTAGCACACGAGTTTATATATTAAATTTTTGAGGCGCAGCAAGGCGGTATGGTAGCGAATTTCAATTAAATGCTTTAAATTTGGATAATTCAATTTACAAAAAACCTGGAAAGTTGAATTTCGGTATATGAAAGAATTTAAGTTGCCTAATTTTTTTTTCAAATAAAACAGCATGCGTTTCGTCTTCCAGAAGCTAAGAACATGCCCAGTGCTTTAACTTTTGTATTTAGACTCAGTTCATGTAGGAACCACTTAATTTTTTTGCAGTTTTTTATTTAATTCCAATAATTGATCAGATGATACGCTTATTTGGCGAATGTTTGACAAAAATTATGAAAATATTCAAATTAACTTTGGTGTGAAAAATTTGTTAATTTGATAAGATAATCTATATTTACATTTTTACAACATATAGGTAAGTAGTTGATAAATTGTCTTCACAAATGTCAAATGAAACTTCTAGTGACAGACATATATCAAGTTTTTATTTTTGACAGCCTGTGACATGAAAATATGAGAATTTTACGCTTTTATTTTTCTTTTCACTGGTTCAAAATCCCGTGGAAAATTAAAAACAACTTTTCAACGATCTCTTTTTTTCATCTTTAATTACAGATTAGGTATATAATTTAAATTCGTGTAAGATTACTTAGCCAATCTTAGTAAAAAAAAATGCGATTTTTTGTTAAACAAATTGTTTGCAAATTTCATATGTAATTTTTTTTTATTTCTGTTAAAAAGCTTTTTGTGAATAACTATACCTTAGCAGGTGCAGTTCTTATGTAAATTACTTGGATAGCTTCGTTGAGCAGGAAAGTTCGAATAGTTTTTTTTTGAGAAAACTTAAAGTTTATATTCTGGAACTCTTTGTACTTGCTCAAAAAAATCAATTTAGTTTAAAGAAATGTGGTACAAGGTTTCTACTATAAAAGTTAAACTTTCTACTAAATTTAATCTCCTTAAAAAAACATATCTATCATTGGAAAATTTTATATGAAAACTTGCTATCATAACGCAGTTGCTGCATCCATACTTTTTTTCATTTTCTATGATCGCTTCTGTAGTTTCTTCATATTTAGTCTATGCTTTTTTGTTTCCTCCTATTTCGATGTCGTATTAACTCTAGTATTTCTGATGTAATTAGGAATAGCCTTGGCTCTAGTTTTTCCCCAGCAGTTTCCCCTAAGCTTTTAAGCTTTTATATCCGCCACCGTTGATATGTCATGGTTGTAATTCACCTTATTGCTATCTTTTTTAACTTTTTCAGTTCTTCTGGATTCTTGAGCTTGGGTAAATTTAATGTTCTTCTTTATTTCCTCTATTCTGTTTTAATTAATTTTGCAATTTGCTAGTACCAGCTCATGATGACTATTCCTGCTTGAACCAGGATATGCGTAGTTGCATTTAACCAATATTGTGTAATATTTCTTGATAATCATAATAAAACAATTTGGTGCCCCGCTGTTTTCCCTTGCGCCTTTGTGCTCTGTGATGTCAGACCTAAAGGGCGTAGTTCTAATCAATGTTTAAAAAATGCACCTACCGGAGGAAAGTAATATCAAAGATAGTCACATCTGTCACTTTTTATTAAGAATTGTTATCAAAATCCACCCAGTTCTGCTTAATTCCAAGATCTAATATTGCATTTTACTCCAAAACGTACCTTATGCCACGGAGTTGTATTTACAAACCTCGGCAAATACATCACCGTCTCACAGAATCCAGTCAGCCTTATCCGTTTAAGCACGTGTGTGATTAAACGTTATTGCTTTCAAAGTGCGCCTTAGCAGAAATAATAAATATTCTGGTTGTTTTGAATATATATGATAGTGTTTAAAGCTATGCTGCAACATTTTGTCAGTGTTTCGTTTGCTTTGTACGAGTTTATAAGTACATTTCGTTCTATAAAAGTGGAAAGGATACTGCTATATACAGCTTCGACGCTGCCAAAGATATGGTAGGAGAAAAACTTAGATAGATAAAATAGACTATATAAAAAAACGTTGCTCAGATGAAAGGTAAATGAGGCCCGCTATGTTAGAATTTAGTTTTAGCTTTTATTTCACTTATACATCAAAAACCGTCCAGTATTAAAAGATATTTCAACAACACATCACGAAGGCTTACAGCATAGATACTATCGTATCGTGGGTGTCGACAGGAAGGAAAGAGGCAACTTGTTAATTCTGGAATTTAAGGTTTGGGGGTTCGGAGGAGAAGGAAAAACATGTGCCACAATGCCACAAGGAATTCCACAACTCGGAAGTCCTTGGGACACAAAAGCGGACATAACAAGATGTTCTATGTCTGGTGACATGGGCGGTAAAAGGGTGCATTCGCTCTGTTCCGCTGCTAGATCGTTGGGGGCAGCAGGTGGAGGACCTATGGAAGAAAACTTCTCTGAGCAGTGCCCGTGCAGATATCTATAAAAGAGAGAGAGGTCACCAACGGCACGTGGGTGGGCAAGGGATGGCAGCCTTTGGGTGAGGGTAGGGTCACCGAGTGTATAAGCGGCAGCGGCAATCCAGATGTGGGGGCAGTATTCCAGGTTTGGCCATATTTGTGAAGTATATAAGGTATAGAGATTAGCTGTTGAAAAGTATTTGCGAGCCCGGAAGAGGAAACCTAATTTCTTAGCAGTTGCTTCTGCAATTGATGTGACATGTTGGTGCCAATTGAGATTTCCATACATAGAAATGCCAACAAGTGAAAAGGACTCATTACTTTGAATAACTTGGTTGTTCATTGTGATGGGTCTAGGGCTGGTGTATCTCTTATGAGATATAAAGCAAGACTGATTTGGTGGAGTTGAATTGTACAAGATTTCTTTCCCAGTTTAATATTTTTTGTAGATACACAGAGACAGAACACTCCATGAATCTGCGATCCTCATTTAATTGGGCTAAAGAGACAGGCTTAGAATATTGTATATTTGAGTGGAGGGTGCTGTCGTCCGCGTAACTGTGAACTGGGTTGGGTGTGCTAGAGAGGAGGTCATTGATGTGGAGAAGAAACAAATCAGGGCCTAAAGCTGAACCTTGAGCGACTCCTGCATTAATTGGATAGAGATTAGAGAAATGGCCATCCACGACAAGAGAAATGCTTCGGTTGGAGAGGAAATTTGCTGTCCAGGCACAGAATTTTGGTCGTAGGCCATAGGCCGGAGGTTTATTAAGCATCGCTGCGTGCCAGACCTGGTCGAATGCTTTGGATATGTCCAGAGCGACAATCTGGGATTCATCGTGTAGTTCCATTGACTTGTTCGAAGAATGGATGACAAAGGAAAGGAGGTCGGCAATTGATCAGCGCTGACGGAATCCATACTGCCTGTCGTGGATTAGACTGTGTTTTTCAAGAAATTTTGGTAATTCGGTGTTTATATGCATTTCCATCACATTAGAGACGACTGAAATAAGATAAATAGGCCTGTGGTTGCTAGGAAGCGCTTTGGGTCCTTTTTTGGAGACGGGTTGTACTCAAGCAGTTTTCCAGTTACTAGGGAATATGCCACTATTGTAAGATGTCTGAAACTAACGAGTCAGGATACAAGCAAGTTCTGGTGCGCTTTTTTGAGAACAATTGCTGGGGTCTCGTCAAGGCCAGAGGCTTTCATGGTATTAAGAGAAGCATATTTCGTACCTTTTAAGTTTTGAAAATGATATCCGTCATTTCATGCGCGACATTGGGGAATGTTGGTGGTGGGTTGAGAGTAGAATTGTCGGCGAGCAACGGGTCAAAAAGTTGGGCTTTGCCCAGTGCGGTAGAAACACTTTCATCCCCTGAAACGAGAGGTGAGAACGTGCTCTTGCAAAAATTATTTCCAATAGATTTAGCAGCAGTCCAGAAAGGTTTGCTGCCGTTGCAGCTTGAGAGAACTTTGTTTTTGATGTGATTATTAAACGAGTTTTCTTCCTCAGATAGAATACGGACATAGCGGTTTCTTGCGTCGTTAAATGCTTGATGGGTTTCTTGACTGGGATTGTGTAGAAGCGTTGTGTGAGCTGTGACCTTTTTAAGTCTAGCCTTGTCACAGGATTTAGAGAACCAGGGCATTTGAGTGACTGAAGAGGTTTTCTGTGTACGTGAAATAAATAATTCCATGCCAGCTTGGATAATTTCGGTGACGTTTTTTCAGATATCAGAGGGGTCAGGATGAGAGAAGCAAACAAACGCCCATAGAAATAAGGAAAATTAATCTACCATTTCGTCTCAGTTTGCGAAGTTGTAGTGCCAAACGATACCTGGGTGTGATGACTGTGTGACCTCTGGTTGCATTGCGCAGGAAGCAGTGACCATGCCGTGGTCTGAGAGACCAAGGGGGGCGGTGACTGATGTATTAAAGCATTTAGGTTTTGTAGTAAGAAGGAGATCCAAGGGATTTAAGCTGTGTTGGGATGCGGGGAAAGTAAGTAGGTTGCTGAACCATATTGGCTAAAGAATTTCTGACTGCAAAGGCCTCCGCTACTTTCCGTTGTGGATCGGTTTTTGAATATCCCAGCTATTTCTTACTATGGGCATTGAAGTCACCAAGAATAGTGACCTCTGAGAAAGGATATTCAAAAATCAGATTGTCGTTTTTTCAGAAAGGTAGTCGAAGAGCTTGACAAAGTTGTTGTCAGAAGGTGACCGGTAAATGCAACAGATAAATTTAGTTGCAGCGCTGAGAGTGAGAGAGAGAGAGAGATAGTTTTATCCAAAGTATGTGTTTTCTTCCAGATTTTAAATTGGGCTTAACACAGTAGACTGCTGTATTGCTATGATTTTACCATTACACTTGGTTAGAGACAGATTTTTTAAGGTTCTAACCATATCGTTCCAGGCTTCAATTATGGTGTGAAAAACACATATCTGCAATTATACAGTGTAGAACAGCCAAAAATGTAATAGTTTTGGATGCTGGTTATTATGCATATTTATAAAAACACCGGAGACCCGTCAATTTTAGACATCCTGCAACGTGAAAATTTCACACCTATATTTAACCTCCTTTAAGTACAGTTTCAGCCGCCAAATTTTTAAATGAACTTATGATACATCTATATCCTTATTATCTATTAAAAAATGCTATCGTTATAAGATTTATTGCAAAACTGAACACTAAAAATAAATTTATCTATTTGGCAAACTTCTCTATAACACACATAAAAATATAATACTAATCATGTTTTAGGAACCTCGGTAGTTTAGTGGTAAGAACGTGTGCCTCTGAACCGAGGGGTACTGGGTTCGATCCCAGGGTACTCCTTTCACTTTTTCAGTACAAACTGTAAAATTAACATCAACCGAGATTTTGGCATTGTATTTGAGCAAGTTGAATGTCTGCACGTTCCGGCCTTCGGAGGGGGCGTAAAGCGTCTGTCTCGTGTCCATGCGATGTTGGGCAGGTTAAAGATCCCTACCGTCCTTACAGAAAGGTAGTGGTTCGGCAAAATTTCCTGGATAGTGAGGTGAAACTGCTCCCTGGCGTCGGTGATTCGCCATAGTCGCGAAAATAGGCCGACGTTAAACACACAAAACACACACAATCGCGTTTTATCATTCAAAATAAGAAACTAAGCAAAAGCCATTTCAGTGTCATTTTTAGAGGGTATGAATGAAAAAGATGACATAAAATGTATCAACATTCTTCATAGTTGGCAATGTTAATTTCGTTTCAAACGGCTTAGGAAGTAGCTGTGTGATTGTAACCGCATGACAGTAATCGTCAATTTTTAACTGGAATTTGGAAACATGGTATATTTAACAGAAATGCATTAAACAACAATTCTACAGATGCTTGGTTGCGGAGATATACACGATCACATATAGAAGTTGTTTAAAAAAAGTTTGTTCATTTGCCGCCTATATCGCAAGGGACAATTAGTAAAATAAAAAAGCAATTTTGCGAGGTCGGACATGTAAGACAGATCCAAAATACCTTTTAACGCACTAAGTAATAATACCAAATCGGACGTAACGCTTGTTTGAGAGAAACTCACATATTTCGAGTTAACAAGCAGCCACAACATTAGATGTTAGCCAGTCATCGAGGTTTCGAATACAAAAAGAAGATAAAATGTATCCGTATAAATTGATGGAAACTCAGGGGCTTGTGAAAGGCGATTTTCGATAGAAGAACGTCTTTTTGTGAACAAATGGTGTAAATGTTAGATAACAATGTTATCCAACTAGAACAGATTTCGTTTTCTGAAGAATTCAGTTTTACATTTCACGTCCATGCCTATCGTCAAGGTTGTCACTACTGGTCAAAAGAAAATTCACACTGGATGATAAAGGAACAGACGTTATACCCTGCAAAGGCTAATGTTTGGGCAGGAATATTTGAAAACCATATCACCCTTTTTCATGGATGACAACTTAAATGAAGATAATTATTTAGCACCGCTCCCAAGAATGTCGTGCCAACTTTGGCAAAATTATATCCCTGTCAAGCAACCCACAAGTTTAGGAGAATAATTCATAATTTCTGCAGGATGGAGCACCAGCACGGTATCAAATCAATGTCCGGCGGTATCTACGCTTGATAATTCCAGATCGGTGGATATGGTGTCGAGTAACGTAAGAATGGCCAGCACGATCGCCCGATCTTACGCTTTTAGCGTTTTAGACTTCTCCGTTTGGGGATATGTGAAAAGTATGGTATACAAAACTAAACTATGTGATTTAGCTGACTTTAAAAGAAGAACAACGATTGCGATAATGTAGGTCACGCCTGAGATGTTGATTAGCGCTAGAAGAAATGTTTGGTTGTGATTAGGATAGCTCTACCTATATAAAGCTGATTAGGATACTGTCAAGACGTTCAAAGCTTGTATTTTGAACATATTCTACATTACGGTTAATATGTTTTTATTTTTTCTCATTGTCAAGAATGAAACGCGATTAATTATTAATTAGATAGTTTGTTGTAGCAATCTGCGTCAATCAAATTAATTTCTTTTTCAGAGATAATGAAGAGATATTTGAAATCAAGTATCAAAAGCCGCTACTTCCTACTTAAGGTTTCGGGGGTTGCAACTCTCACTAACCTCACTCAAAGGTATCTGAATGTATTATTGGAGTTTCCACGTTGCATGAAGTCATACTTTTATCTTATATTCACGTGTTTTTGTATTTTATAAATATCCGCAATAATTGAGATACCGAATGTATTCCACTTGACCGTTACACACTATATAATTCAAAGTAAATGCGTATGGGTGCAGGAGCGAAATAAGATGAAGGGGATGCTTTCTCGATGGATAAAATCAGAATTTCCGAGAAGCATTAAGGAAATGGTCGTAATATTTATCATATCAGGGCATCCGTACACTTCTCCGGATAGTGTGTTTAGTCGAATAGACAAGAAGGTTGAACTATTGTACCATATAACAAAACGGAAAGAATATCAGAATATTTTGAGCGAATTTGGGATATAACTTAAATTAGGAAGAAACGTGGAGGTAAAAATTTGGAAGAAGGACTTGAAGTTATAAGAAAAACTCCTGGTAAATGGCATTTAAAGTTTTCTCGTTCAAAATGCATCTCTATTACAAAGTCACGGTAATAATATTATTTGAAAAATGGAAAACTCTTAACAAGGTTAATCGGAATGCAATGTCAGTAAGTCACTCTATTTACATAAAAAATCAAGGGATTAAGACAGTGTTTTCCGAAAACATTTTGGGGAAGACCGGCGCCAAACTCTAAATCTTAAATTTTATTTAAATGCCATAGGTAATCTGGTTAGCAAGAGGATACAATAGAATAAACAAACCCGAATGAAAAAGTTTATAAAGTTATAATATTGATACAAGGATATACCACCTACTTTAAAAAAAATCTGGACCCAGCAAGTGAGCTATGGCAGCGAATTTTCATAGAAACGATCTGGCACGAAACATTTTTTTAATAGACGCTTTTTCTCTTGTAAAATATAAATCTAAATTTTGGTATATAGCATATAGTTGACTTTCTATAACCTAAATTTACCACATACCACACTAACTGTGGCGACCATACCATTGTTATTTTCGGAGAAAACCTAACATTTTCCCGGAAAACCTGGCTTGATTTTCCTGGCAAAAAACTTGCCCAAGTCACTTGCAAAAGGAAGATACCTGTTAAATTTCATCAAAATCGGCCCAATGTTTTTTGAATCGTCGGTGTAATATATATATATATATATATATATATATATATATATATATATATATATATATATATATATATATATATATATATATATATATATATATATATATGTATATATATATTGTTACGGCCTGCACTTTGTACAACAACTTTCTCTGAATTTTTTTGAAATTATTAATTATATTTATATTATATTAAATATATTGGTGCAAACACTGGTTAGTTTCATAGAGGCCATCCCTAGGCAACCGAAAATACAATACAACAGATAATTTAACGGTAGGACGCTAATAATTTAAGAAAGAAAAGAAGATAAGAAACGCCAGTGAAAATTTGATTAGGTATGGAATCGCCGATGAATTAACATGGTTTTCTTCGTATGGAATTTTAAGTCAGGACTTTATTGTGTGAGTCGTTATGGTTAAACTGCTGGTGGAAATAAATTAGAAAAATGGATTGTCACTTGTGTTCTAAAAAATGCCGAATTAAACAGAGAGGTTTGGTGCAATTTATAAAGGGCGCCTAGTATCAAAACTAGATTCCAGAGAGTAAATGTATAATCTACGCACTAGAAGTCATTCTCCCGTCAATAGAAAACTGTAAGTGTGTTCCATTTTACCTTTTGCTGACTGAATTTATATTCTGGGCTAATTGGGAGCTGTATGGAGTTTATTTATCATAAGTGATTGCCTCTACTGACTTTCAAAGTAACAGCAGTTTGCAGAAACTTAATTAGTAGGTTATTGTTGGCAGACTTATAACTTCCTTCATTTTACAGTGTACTTATCAGTTAAAATTTGTTAAAATATTCACGTTATCGTTGGCGTTTTTGTATGGTGTAAATTATAGATTGTAACCTGTAGAGAATTTTCGTTTAAGATTAAAACTAATTTGGCAATACTTTTAATGGGTCACATGTGTTCATGGACATTGTCTGTTGAATTTATTATACCTATAGTAATCCATAACTTCGTGGATATAGTTAAATTAAGTTGTTTAAAGCTAGTAAACCTTTTAAGCTTTCTTTAAACTAATTAAAAACAGATTAAATCCTAGTCGGTTTCTTTTGCAAGTAACTATTGATTTTCTTTTAATATTTATTATACAAAATTTTGTCGATGATTTAGCACCCTTATTTCCAAAGCAGGTGTGTGGGTACATTTTCCCTTGAGAAAGTATATGGATTCAGTGGAGCAGTATTGAACAATTTTTTTCTTTTACAGAGTAACAACCTGAATCTTTTAACATTTTTGTTGTTGTTGTTTTTAACTCGCTGGTTAAAGTGTGCGTGCATGGTTGCATTGGGTTACTATTCTTTAGTTTTAATGTAAACATCCTTATAGTTTGTAAGTGCACTCGGCGCAATTACAACGTCACATCGCAATAGTTTCTCGCTATTGATTTAACACCGCATATTTGGTACATACAAGTATATATACACCAGCTACACGTTGATCCTATGCTTGCGCAAGTTGCGGAATTTCCAACGTTCAGAGCATTTTCGTCACATGTTACAACTGAAGCAGCGGTTGCGGTGAAGTATACAAATTTACAGGCCTCATAAATCTCGAGCCATCTTGATTGGTTGTATTCATCTGAGATAAAGCATTTACCATTTGTAGTGCAATCGTCTTCACCATTACACAGCTCAAATCCCTTGGATCTCCTTCTTACTACACAACCTGAATGCTATAAGATATCAGTCACCGCCCCCCTTGGTCGCTCAGACCACAGCATGGTCACATCTTCCTGCGCAATGCAACCCGAGGTCACACAGTCATCACACCCACCTTTCGTTTGGCACTACAACTCCGGAAACTGGGACGAAATGCGGGATTACTTTTCCTCATTTCCATGGGCGTCTGCCTGCTTCTCTCATCCTGACCCCTCTGATATCTCCTCACAAAACGTCACCGAAATTATCCAAGCTGGCATGTAATTATTTATCCCACGTACACAGAAAACCTCTTCAGCCACTCAAAAGCCCTGGTTCTCTAAATCCTGTAACAAGGCCACACTTGAAAAGGTCAAAGCTCACAAAACGCTTCTACACAATCCCAGTCAAGAAAATCGTCAAGCATTTAACGACGCAAGAAACCGCTATGTCCGCATTCTTTCTGAGGCAAAAAACTCGTTTAATAACCACATCAAAAACAAAGTCATCTTAAGCTCCAACGGCGGCAAACCCTTCTGGACTCTTGCTAAATCTATCGGGAATAATTTCTGCAAAAGCACGTTGCCACCTCTTGTCTCAGGGGATGAAATTGTTTCTACCGCCCTGGGCAAGGCTGAACTTTTTGCTTCGTTGTTCGCCGCCAATTCTACTCTCAACCCACCTCCAAATGTTCAACCGCCAACAGTCCCCAATGTAGCGTATAAAATGACGGATATCATTTTCAAAACTAAAAAGGTACGAAATATGCTCTCTTCTCTTAATACCAGGCAAGCCTCTGGCCTTGACGAGATCCCAGCAATTGTTCTCAAAAAATGCGCACCAGAGCTTGCGCCTGTCCTGACTCGTCTGTTTAAGATATCTTATAATAAAGGCATATTCCCTAGTAACTGGAAAACTGCTCGAGTACAACCCATCCCCAAGAAAGGATCCAAAGCGCTTCCTAGCGACTACAGGCCTATTTCTCTCCTTTCAGTCGTCTCTAAAGTGATGGAAAAGTATATAAACACCGAATTACTAACATTTCTTGAAAAACACAGTCTAATCCACGACAGTATGGATTCTGTCAGCGCAGATCGACTGCCGACCTCCTTTCCTTTGTCACCTATTCTTGGAACAAATCTATGGAACAACACGGTGAATCCCAGATTGCATACAGACTGTAATATATATATATATATATATATATATATATATATATATATATATATATATATATATATATATATATATATATATATATATATATAAATTGAAACTGACCCCGGATATTGGTCCTAGGGGTCCTAGTTCGCGCTTATTTGATGACATTTTTTTCAAAAATCGAATATGTCGGGATCTCCCAAATAGTGATTTTTTTCACGAAAATTTACGAAAATACAACAACCTGTATAGTTAAAAAATTATTACTACGTTTCTCGCTGTTTTTTTAGAATGTTTTTGCGTTATCCAATGAAAGCTGTGTAAACGTGAGCTGTAACAATTTATTTATTTCCAAACCCCGTTTGTGTCACATCGTGGTTCCAGAACTAACCCTATCTAAACATTAAACTTTTCTACAGAAAAATGTTAAAAAAATTTTAATATTTAATATATGAAAACCCATTCCACTAGAAAACAATGGTAATCTACGACTATTGCTTCTTACTGCAGTCTGTAAGGTTTTGCAAGAATTTTGTGGAAATTACGACTTTCCACATAATATTATAGATTGAGCGAGTTTTGCAACTACGTCCTTCAAAATGGTAATACAGACTCCAAAATTTTAAAGAAATAGTTGATCTAATTTACGATAAAAAATTATAGGTTACTGAAAGTTTGCGTTGGTAATTCTTTCTTACTTATCATTTTCTAAAATACGTTTGCCAATTTTTTGTACTTTAACGTCCGTCTATTTCTGCGACTATGGCCAATCACCGACGCCAGGGAGCAGTTTCACCTCAGTATCCTGGAAATTGTGCCCAACTCTTGCCTTTTTATAAGTAGGGTATGGATCTCTAACGTGCCCAACATTGCATGGACACGAGACAAACGGCTTTACGCCCCCTCCGAAAGGTGGAACGTGCAGACATTAAACTTGCTGAAATTCAATGCCACCACCTTAGTTGATCTTAATTTTATACTATGTGCTGCAAAGTGAAAGGATAACCCTGTGAATCGGACCCACTAGCCTTCGATTAAGAGGCACACGTTCTTACCACTGAACCACCGATGCTTTTATGTTTCCTTATAAAATTGACTTATACTTTAATATACTAGTGCACCCTGCGTCTGACAATCAAATTAAAAACTTCCATATATAATGCTCGAAGCAATAAAAAAATTATTGCTCTACAAAAACTTGTGCTTGTAAACTTAAGCTGTCAACAATAAAATTGTTTTGAAATTTAATCAAAGCATTTTATAATAACTTTAAAAGTGAATTAGTTTCCAACATGTTTCACCCAGACTTCTCGCTATTTTATAAATTCAATTGTCTGTAACCTTTGAGAGACGTTCGGGAGAAAAGTTTTATGAAAATAATTTTCAGTAATGCCTTTAAGCGATCTTGATTTCTCATAAAGAAAAAGTCTCATGGAAACTAAGTTCGATGTAGTACGGAACTGTATGGAACTTCTGACGACACCGCAGCTATTTATCTCAATTCTGATGAATATGTCAGTCATCGTCATTGTTGTTCCCAGAAAGAAAATGCGCATGGAACCGTGATAACAAATAAGAATTCGAAATAATGAATGCTCGTAACCGGTCGGAACGCAGACGCGGACCTTAAATTGGGACGTCCAGATTCGAATTGAAAATCATGACTTTTATCGAAGGCTCACATGTTTACCTCGGCACTAGCGGCCATTGATATATCGCTGCTATTTGTAGTCACTGATAAATTGGTTCTGTAAATATTCTGCTCCTTCTCCAAGTCTGCGAAGACGTCCAGTCGAGAAAATGTCTTGAAAGGGGTATTGAGATTTAGCTTCAAGTTGTAAGTATCTTTGGCATTTGTATGTGTCTTGGCATAGTTAACTTGTGCTCCTGTCTGAAATACAAAAATTGTTGTTAAAAATGATAAAAATAATAAGCTAAACTGCTTACTTTTATCCAGCGAACACTGTTTAAATAGTCTACATTTAAACCTAATATGTATTCGTGACCTGGTTCTATTTCCATATCGTATACTGAGCTCAACTCTTGGAAATTGGCGTAGGGGGTTTTCAAATGTAATTCGTTTCTCATAGTCAGATGGTCCTATAAAAAAAAAATTCAATGTTGTATTTTTATAAATTTCATTGGTTGTACGGACTAAAATCGCAGCATATATTAGGCAACGAAGTTTAACAGTGTAAATATGTTATATCTGCGAAGGCAAAAATTTGTTAATTTTTAACATTCTAGTTAGATCTACTGTACCCACATAAACGAAACGTTAAGTTCTAAAAGTACGATGAGAAATGCACAAGTATATGTTTAAACTAGTAAAATGGCTTAGTTATGGTAGTTAAAACTAGAATATAAATTTGTAAAAGCTATAATCCAGAATTAATATAAAATGTAAATAATCATTTATTTGTGTGCTTGTGTCTCCATTATTTAGCTTAAAATGTTTTTTTAAGTAAGTAAGTAGCCATTATATGCTGTTTGTTATGATAAAAACCAATACAGCGAGATAGATGCAGAAGCGCCATCTTTAGAAACTACAGCGTTTTTTTTTAAATTGTACTCTCTCAAAATCGCGCCTCTGCGTCTACTTTATTCGTTCGTTGTAAAGCTTGATGCTCATATCAGCCAGAGTGTTTTGTATTGTTGTCGTTAACATGATAAACTGATGAGGTTTATCGTGTTTTTAGTAACAGCTTTGCACCACACCTAGCTTAACACACCAATTGCTTAACAACCAAGCATTTTATGACAGAAATCATTGTGAAATTCCAAATAGTTTCTGGGGCATTTTGCTGTAATCGAACCTGCTAAGTGAGTTTCTAGACGTTTCCCCAAGCATAGCTGCTGGATTCCTTAGTAGCTGGACTAAAACTAAGCAAGCATCGCTATGGCAACCCTTTGGATAAAACTAAGCAAACATTGCTCTGGTAACCCTTCTTGTACTTGTATATGATGCAGTATCCTCTATTAATCGGTTGGCTGCGGCTGACGCACGCTCAACAGGCAGTAGCTTCGTTGCAATGACGCGACGATTTTCAATTATGGCACTGGTATATACGGTGTCATGTTGCCACAACCCGTGTAATCCCTTCTGTTGCTAATTGCGAGGAGTCAAGTTCGATTAAACGGGAAACCGCCATCCCGGTTGATATTGTTGGAACGTCTCTCCATTTCTAGCGCCTAGCCCTAATTTTCTGGTGATATGCGTGTGCTCTCACAAAAACCTCTGTTTTGTCAAATAGGACTGTATGGATTTCTGAAATAGCATGTTAAGCTGACTTCGAAATTTGAGATTGCAAAAACCGCAGATGTCGCTGATGATCCAGCCTCCTTATTTTTAAGGCTCTTGTTGTTTGCCCCATGTATACCTTTGCGCATTCACCTGGCATGTGATATGTTTCAAACGTGTGTGGGAGGCCCACTGGTGACTTTACTGCACTAAGAATGGCAGCGGTTTTTTTGTGGGAATAGGGACGGTTTTAATATTTTTCTTGAGTAATTTGGCTATCGTCTCCGCTTTTTTGTGAATACGTTAAAAGAGTTTTCTCCTTTAGTCTGTTTTCTTTTTGGTTCTAAGGCATATCCGTTCGTCTGTTTATGTATTAGACGTATAACCCTTACAATGTCCTTCTTTTTGGCATCAATTCTCTTCCACGGTGTATTTCAAGTACTGTAATTCCCTATGAAGTACCGACTCCTCTGCAATTGTTTTGGCTCTGTTGACTTATGTTTAAATTACTGATTGCTCCTGACTCGGATTGTCTGAAAATACCGGTATAGGTAGACTTTCGATACACTGTGTGGTTTATCTTTTACTAGTACGTTGAAAATCGTAGTTGTCCGTCAGCCTCTTTCTCAATCGCAAACTTCAAACTGTGACATATATTGTCGATATGCTTCAGGAAATATTTTCACTTCCTTTCATTGTGTGGACAAATAGCGAAAGTGTCATCCACGTATCGCAAACACAACTTGGGTATAAATTTTGCTGTTCTCAGTTTTTTGTCCCTAAAGTGTTTCACGAAAAAATTTACTCCTACCGTAATTACTTGGCTATCCATAGGCACTCCGTATTTCTAAAAACAAATTGTGTTCAGACAAACCAGTGGGTGATGTTCAAGCAGCTTGAGTAACTTTTTTGTGGGGTGGTTAGTTATATCTCCCGATAATTCTTTTGTGTCTCCTTTCGCCTTCAATCATCGGAGAACCGCCCAACCAGACGATATAGACCGCCAAAATCTACAAAGATAGAGTACCATAAAACACGTATTTAAGACTATATAACTATCGCTATAAATATACTCTTCAAAAAAATCCGAACACCCAGTTATAGCAGACAATTGCAATAAAATTGTCTATACTACTCTGGCCTGTCTTTGATGAGAAATGGTAACAATATGGACAAAACATTTTAACAGGTGTACACTTTTAAAAATTTTGTTATGAAAAAATTATATCTTTAAATTTGCGCTCCCTTCAGTTTGAAGCAATATTTCGTAGTGATTTGTGGTCAATGTATTGAGTCATTAAGTCATTATCATTATTATTTTAGCAGATTCAAAAAAGGGTGCATTGTTTGTATGCGGGAAGCTGGTTTTACAATTAGAAAATATTCCGACCGCATAGAACAAACGCAGTCTGCCAATAATTTTAGGGTGTTGGTTCAGGTGGTCTGAAGAACAAATCAATAACTGTCGTCATGGACCTGGACGATCTCCGAAATACCTAGGACCGGATTTTGCGGATTGCGGCTTTACAAGACAAAGTTTCCACAACATGGTCGACTGGAAATCCCTGGTTGGGAATTTTACAAAAAAGAGTCTCTATGGCAGCGATATATCGCAGAATACGCTCTTTTGGGCTTCCTTTGTATAGAACATTTTTATGTCACCCACTGACACCTCAATATCCTACTGCTGTGCTTGACTGGTGTAACGGCAGATCAAACTAGCATGAGAACTGGAATCGTGTTGTGTTTTCTGACGTATCTCGATTCTGTCTTTGGATCCACTATGGTCAGAAAAGAGTAAGATGATTACGCGGAGAACGCAGAAATTTGGTACTTGCTGTGTAACGGCATACGGCTCTTACACAGGGGTGATGATATGGTGTGCTATAACATATGGTAGCAGGCCACCTCTAGTTTCTGTTAACATAAATTTGACTGCAAATGATTACATACGAAGCGTACTGCAGCCTGTTGTACTGCCTTGCCTACGAGTGCTAATTTAACCGATTTGCCAACAAAACAACTTACGTCCTCATACAGTAGAGGTTACTACAATGTTCTTACAAGAAAATAACGCGACCCTGCTTTCATCACATTCTTACGCTCCAGACGGGACGGCAATCGAACGTGTGTGGGATATGGTTGGCAATCGACTGGGTAATATATCTCATTCACCAAATAACCTAGTTGACTTTCGTCACCGAATTCAAGAAGCCTTGTACGACAATCCACAGGATACCATAAATCATTTAATTTGAGGCATGCTTCAAAGAGTTATCGAATGCATAAACAAAAGCGGCACACTCACACATTATCAAAAAACGATGTTATTTTTTAACATTTTAGTCCGAAAATGTTATCATTTTTTCAGTTTGATTTTACACATATTATGCATTGATTCCATCAAAATGTAATCAACTTAAAACAATAATAACCATAAGAATATTAATAATAATAAAATAACTAATTAATAATAACAGCAGTAAAACAGGTTCTATATAACGAAAATATTGACATAAATCTACTCATTACACTGGTATAACTATTTTTATTATATATGTAGTTAGACGTATTTTGTTTGATATATTTAACTAAAAATAACAGTTTATGAAAAACGCAATCCGTTAAACCAAGGTAGCCCTACACACTAAAATATATTTTTAAAATTTTTTAAATAACCTTCATGTAAATAGCAAGTTTACTTCATAAGAAGAAGCTAACAATAGTGCAAATTTATAAAATTTAACCATTTAGAAGATAAAACATAATTTGATTTAACCCACTTACACAGATACAGCTATACCACATAATTCATGTCACCTTTTTCAGATCATTCAACGATACATCCTGCATTTTCAATGCCTATGTCTAAAAACAATTTTGAAAAAGAAATTTGAATAATCGACCAAGAACCTTGGTGGTTCAGGGGTAAGAACGTGTGCCTCTGAACCGAAGGGTACTGGGTGCGATCCCAGGGTACTCCTTTCACTTGTTCAGTACAAACTGTAATATTAACATTAACGGAGGTTCTGGCATTGTATTTGAGCAAGTGGAATGGCTGCACGTTCCGCCCTTCGTAGGGGGCGTAAAGCCGTCGGTCCCGTGTCCATGCAATGTTGGGCACGTTAAGGATCCCAACCATCCTTATAGAAAGGCAGGGCTTTGGCAAAGTTTCCAGGATAGTGAGGTGAAACTGCTCCCTGGCGTCGGTGATTGGCCATAGTCGCGGAAATAGGCCGACGTTAAAGAAACAAAATACACACACACACAATAATCGAGCAACTAGCACCCAATAATTATTACTCTGTTAAAATACTAGATCCGATGATAGACCTAAAAGAATGCCAATTAGCGCTTAATTTAGTTTTTTAAAATATTATAGACAAAAAAAATGTTTTGATGATTTAGTTTGGAAACATTTCAGAAAACATTTCAGAAGCTTTTAATGCCTGTACAGTACAATTCCAAAAGGTAGCTTTTAAATTTTACAACACGTGATTGTCTATTTATGGCGAAAGAGAAATCATGATTTTTGATCAAAGGTGCAATTTATAAATTAGCTTGTATATATTGTAAAGCAATATATATCAGTCAAACTTTTATTAAAAATATGTCCACACTTAGAACTTACCGCAATAACAACTCTGTATTTGCAAAACATATTATTGAAACTCAACATATACCTACATTAAATAACCGCATAGAACCACAAAATTTTTGTAATGATAAGCGTAAATTTACCTTCTTTTAAGAAGAAGAAGAAATAGACAAACACATACACGACAATAGGTATTTCATTGTTCAGCCCATTACCTGTCTTGTCAATCGTCATTTGAGTGTGGTTGATTCCCCTCTATCCTAAAGTTATCTAAAACAATACCATGTCTCAAGGGAGGGTCTCCTCATGAATTGAAAAATTAAAGGTCTTTAGTTATTAGTCCCTGTTTCTCCAAATTTTTGAACATTTCATGTCCAGTCGTCTAAAAGAATTTTTCAATAAGTATTGCATATTAAGTCGGCATCAGCATGGATTCATATCCACAAAGTCAGGTCAGGTCAGGTCAGGTCAGGTCAGGTCAGGTTTGGCCGTGGGTGATATTTTGGGCAAAGTTATTGATGCTCTGGAACACCACGAGCATCTAGTCGGACTTTTCTGCGATTGGAGTAGGACTTGTGACTCTAAGTCACAACATTGTACTGGCCAAGCCCATGACTGGATTGAGTCTTTTCTGTCGGGGAGATTTTAGTATGATGAGTTGTCTCACAGAGATTTTATCGTGTCTCAACGCAAGTCAAACTGCCTTAAAAATCGGATTGGTCTCCCATAGGGATCCCTGCTAGGACCATTTCTTTCCGTTGTTTACATGAATAACTTGCTATCGGACCTGTCATCGTTAAATCTCACTCTATATGTTGATGGAAATCTCGGTGATCCAGGGTAAGAACGTGTGTCTCTGAACCGAAGGATACTGGGGTTGATTCCCAAAGTGTTACTTTCACTTTTTCAGTACAAACTGTAATAAATTAACATCAACCGAGGCTCTGGCATTGTATTTGAGCAAGTTGAATGTCTGCACGTTCCGCCCTTAGGAGGGGGCATAAAGCTGTCAGTACCGTGTCCGTGCGATGTTGGACACGTTAAAGGTCCCTTCCCTCCTTATAGAAAGGCAGGCGTTCAGCAAAATTTCCAGGAGAGTGGGTTGAAACTGCTCCCTGGCGTCGGTGATTGGCCATAGTCGCGACAGTAGGTCGACGTTAAAGTAAAGAAAAAATATATGCTAATGACACAACAGCTCTCATCTACAGCAGTATGCTTGAGAATTCACAGGCTTTGGCTTCCCATGCCCTATCGGAGCTGAGCAGTTGGTTCTCCATCTTTGACCTCTATAATATTAATACTAGTAAAACCAACTTTCTTGCGTTCTGCACTCCTCAAGTGGGAACTTTAGACATGGATCTATATTCGGGTCATCAGAAACTTGAAAAGGGGCAGTGCGTTAAGTCCCTTGATCTGCAGCTTGACAATGCACTCAGCTAGAGTCAACATTGTTTTTGTGTTAGCAATAGAGTGAATAGCTTATGTTACCTTCTTCGGAATTTAAAACAGGTTCTAGCCTATAACAACATGAGGCTATTTTATTTTGGATCTGTCGCATCTCTCATGACATATGGACTCGTTCATTGAGGAAACTCTTCAAGTTGCAAAAAGTATTTATAGCGAAGAAGCGTGTTGTAAGATGTTTAGTGAGTGCTGGTCCCCTGGAGTTCTTCCTTCCATTATTCGTAAGGCATAAAATTTTACTCTTGACTTGCTTATACATTTTACAACTTTGTAGTTATTTTCAAATAAAAAATAAATAAAAAAAAATGATGATTTCCATTCCTATCTAACCCGTACCAGAAGTCAGTTTTGTACTTCTACAAGTAGACTTAAGGTGACAAAAACCACCCTGATAATATAGGCACTAAAATGTATAACAGCCTGCCGCGTGACATAGGGTGATTTCAAATTTCATAACTTTCAAAAACATTTTGAAATCTTACTTATTGGACAATTGCTTCTGAAGTGTTCAAGAGTTTTTGAATGAACGAAAGGATGGATACAATATTTGTAAAAGAGTGTCACTTTTTTGTCTTTGTTGTATCTCTTTCGTTAATTCGTTGTTGTGACTATACGTATATATACATTGACTAGTCCAATATTGCTAAAGGTATGCAATCTAAAGGACAATAAAGTTATCATTATTATTATCATTATATTGTTTTAAATAATCAACCTGATTTAATAGATTTTTTTCTTGGAAGTTTCTCTTTCTAATTGAATATATTAAGCTACAATTTAGTATTCACTGCCGGCACTTATTACTTTTCAATCAGTTATCTGTAAGAGGGTATGTATTTCAGCTTTCTTAGGTAGAATATGAAATTTTTGATTTGTATAATCGAACACGGTAGTTAGCAATTGATGAATCAATGATATTATTCACAAGGCGCTCATCGAAGAAACAATATAATCCGAAGAAACCATTAAAACGAGGGATGAATTGTGGTGTATAGCAGATCAAAAAGGCTATATTAAAAAGTTCGATGTCTACCAAGGAAAAGATGAAGAAATAAAAGAAGAGTATGCAGTATATGACTTAGAAGTGAGGACAGTCCTACCCCTAAGTGAGGATGAATGGGGGAAAAACAAAATAATTTGTTTCGATAATTATTTCACCTCGGTAAAATTACTCGAAAAATTGATAGATAGAAAATTTATTAGCCTTAGGAACAATAAGAAAAGATCGTAAAGCTGGACCAAGCAGTTTGAGAGCTTACAAATCCATGACGCGTGGAAGGTTTGACTGTCAGTTTTCAAACACTGGTGTAGCCTAATTATAAATGGATGGACATTAATCCTATATACATAGCTTCCAACTATCATGGAAATAAAACAAATACTGTGAAAAGTAGGGATAACACAGAGGCAAAAAAAGACATCAACTCTGCACTTAAATACGAGATAAAAACAGTTTTATGGGTGAAATTGATCTTACAGATTAGCTGCGATCATATTATGCGGTAAATAGGCGGTAAAAAAAATGGTGGCACCTATTGCTGTGTGGGCTACTAAGGTGTTGTTCTTTTTGTTTGCTGTCGACATCGATGACTGAGGCTTTAAACCATTCCTCTATTACGACCCGATTTTAAAATGTACACTATCATCCATTTTTAAATTGTTGTGTTGAGATCCGATCATTTTAAATTCTTTTTTTTTAAATAAAGTAGTATGGTAAAAACGGCGACACTCACATCATGCCTATAAGCCTATATAGGCAACTTTTATAACAAGACTTTACAGAAGGTCCACCGAAAGTAGGAGTTGATAACATTAGGGAGAAAATAAATGATGCCCTAAAATAACAGCTATAAAATTAAAATATTTTTAGATTGAAAAAGTTGTACCAGGTTAAATGGACATCCAACTTTTTTACTTTCATATATCTTACTAAATAATTAATGGGGTTTTTATTATTTTCAGACTCTAATGGAATATGTTCGGTGCTCATGTGACTGCCACAAATACACTTCGGGCTTTCTGAAACGTGTAACATATATAAGTAATCTGGGATCCGAGAGTGACCAAATGTCAAACTACAGATATTTCTTATTAGGTTTCGACTTAAATGTAACCCTTAAAACCAAGGTAGTTTTGATGAAAATGTTTTTAAGCCTTTATAATTTGGTTTCGGTTTATACTCTTTCCATAAAACCTTCGTAACAGATGGAAGTATACCATCTGAAGGGCATTTCATGATATTGATGTCGTGTCCTTCAAGGACATGCTTTGCCGTGTTATCAACAACCTCTTCATTTAGAATGATACAACAATGTGCTTTGACCCATACCAAAAATACCGCTTTACCTCTTGCAATAAGATTCATTAGAGAGGATGCCAAGGTAGACGTTATTGCATTATTGCGTCTATTTAATGGTAAATTTTCTAATTGTTTTATAGCACTTTTGCTATCGCCGATATCATTATGTTTTCATCTCGCAGTTCTGCGGCAAAATTGGTAGCTTGGTAAATGGTCATTATTTATGCAGAATAGATGAAGAAGTGTTGATTTAACCGAATTTTCTTTTTATATTGAAGGTCTGGTATAGAATAAGTGCAAACTACTTTTGAGTTTTTTTGGACCGTGTGTTTCTTATTTGTTAAAATGTTGAATAGTCTCTCAGGAAAACAGTTTTAATGTTTTTTATGCTTCGTAATTTATGGAGAACATAGGTGATACCTGATTGGAGAAAATGATGATTTTGATAGAGATGATGTTTTGGTGAACTGCGACTAGCAGCAGGGATTTGGTTTTTTGCCAATAAACATGCATTAGATCTTCTATAAATGCTCTATATAATTTCAATATAATTGGACCATCTTTTGACATTCGGTCAAGAACGAATTTCGAAGCTATCTTCTCTCTGCAGTATTTGAGCAATGTCTCTTCACATTCAGCACCCAATCTAATAGCACGAGTACTTCTTAGAACACCAATACTTATTTTTAAGCATTTGTTGCAAAGGACTATTTTATTTAGATGTACTTCTGCTCCGTCAGCATCAAATATACAAATAAATATATGACAGACCTAATGTATGTTTTGTAAAAGAAGAGTTTTATTTCTGAATCAGTCCCCATCTGGAAGGACATATACTTTTCAAGATGTTAATACTTTTCTCTGCTTTCTTGATTCTTTTTTGAATATGATTTCGCCCGAAAAAATTTCGGTCTATTGTTGCTCCTAGAAATTCAATACTTTGATTAACGAAGATTCCATGTTCTTCATTTGTTATCGTAGTTGAAATTTTTTTTTTCTAAAAATGTTTTTTTATCAAGGTGAAATTATACCAACAACAAATAATAGACTCGATTTTAGTTTTCTGAATAATCGAAAACATGTCACGTATTGCTGGCTTCAGAGCAACATAGGTTATTTCAATAGATTTACCATCTTGACTGCTTTTGAACAGAAAGGTATTTGCAGAATAAATTTTAAAATACAATTTTATTAAGGTGAGTTAAAAATAAAAAAAATAGTATAGTTTTTTGCTGGGCAAGTATAATCCTAAACTAATTGTCTCAATCCCTTGTCGCGCCCGGATTGTTTATATACGCAATAATTTTCTTTGGCCGTGATTGGACGTACCTTCCCAATTATGCGTTTTCTTTATATTTACACTATAAGCTTTAAAGAGAATTTGTTTAACATAGTACTGTCTCAATAAGAAAACGTACTTTCTTTTTCATTTTAGGACGCCTAAATAAAAGCTTGGTTTTAAAAACTTTTTACATATAATTTTATTTAAAAAGGTTTAGTGGCGTCTCAACTCATGCATTTCTAATTAAAAATAATCATTACAAGGTCTTCTTCCTGTTAGCTCTGAGGTATCTCTCTCTTGAACGAGGAGGTTATCTCAAGAATAGGCGTAGCTTAATGGGCAACGCACGCTTGTCCAGCATGAAAAACTTTAGGGCTCAGATAAATCATGGCATGGCCGACAATGCTGTACTGCGTCCTGTAACAAAACCCAGAATGGTACAACAGCCAACTTATTTCTGATTCCGTCAATCTACTCTCGAATACTTCTCTATATCCATTTTCAATCCAATTTAATAACTGTTTTAATACTCATACGCCATATTACAGCCGCCATTTTGAACCTTTCGATATTTCTGCGTCTATGTATTCATTGTCAATCTAATGCGATCATCCTTTTCAAATGCCCATTCCCCGTTGATAATTTAAGGCATCATGCAGTAGCTATCTTCAATTTTTGCAATAAATATAATATTTGGGAAGATTTTGTGGTATAAAAGCAATACGTTTTGCACAAAAATAAATATATTGCTAAAATGTAAATGTTGGTGAAATTTGGAAGCATGGGAAAGCAGAATTTAAAGGAAATTTGTAAAATGATATAAATAACGTAATTGACGATTGCGCTTCTTAGAGAAAAATATTTAAAATTATGTCTCATACAAGCACAAACTAAACTTATCTACAAAATATGTGAAAAAAATTGAATTACCGGTATATAAATAGATAAATAATAATAACCATAATATACTGTAACCTCAATTGTGTAGCTGTCCTAAATGCCAAGTAAGTATAAAAAGTCTGGACGAAGCAAGTGCATTTTGGCAGTGAATTTTAATATAACTGATCAGGTACCAAACATGTTTTTAAATTAAAGCTTATAACTTTTGTTTCTTTAAATATCTAAATTTTGGTGTATCTTTTAAGAAAGTAAACCCACCTACCAAATTTAGTTACCACAGCTTTGCTATTTTAGGAAATCAAATTTTTTCTCGAAGGAAACTCAGAATTTTTCCAGAAAACTAGATCCGATTTTCATGGCTCACAAACCACTTAGAAAAGCAAGGTACCTGCCAAATTTCATCAAAATCTCCCATTATATCTTGAGTTATCATCGGGGTAACACACACACACATACACCAATATATATATATATATATATATATATATATATATATATATATATATATATATATATATATATGTATATGTATATGTATATATATATATATATATATATATATATATATATATATATATATATATATATATATATATATATATATATATATATATATGGTGCAAACAGTGTGGAATCTTGCCAATATTTCTGCAACTACTAAACATATTTGTTGACAATTGTTATATTGATTCACTTAAATTTAATACTTTGTTGACAAGTAAAAAAGTATGTGTAACTATACAGGCTGGCTCAGAAATAATAGCAACATTTTTATTTCAAATAGAACACCCTGTATTTTTTTACGTTTTCTGAATTTACATCTAATTTAAGGTGTAATTGTATTTTTTTGTCCTAGCTTCATTCACTACTAAAAAATGGCTGTTAAAGACAATTTTCAGAAATTGTTAACATTTCAAAACTACGGAACAATTTTTTTTGGCACTTGATATATTGATGTATTTAAGTTAAATACAATTTGGACAAGTTAAAGAGTATGTGTAACTATACAAAGAGATATAATACCAACTTTGTTATTTTAAATGGAACACCTGTATGTGTGGCAGATTCTAATAAGCATTTAAGAGATAAATTCAATGATGTAGGTTTAAGTTGTTTATTGGTCACAAGGAGACATTCATGTAATCAAACTGAATTCAGTCGCGCGAATACACTGAAACTATGAAGATAAATCGTCGCATTTGTAACGTTGCTAGGTGCCTTATCTGCTATGATAAATTTGACAGTTTTTTGTCAATTATTCTTAAGCACTCAGATAAGCGTACGCCTCACTTAATAGAAATTAACATGGTATCTCTAACTAAAAAAGAAAAAAAAATTGAAGTGGTAATGATGGTTGGATATGGTGACCGCAAGTGAACACAAGCGGATGTTGTCCATTTATTTAATCAGGCTTGCCCTAATCGACCTGCGATAACCCAACCTTGCGTAACTAAACTTGTAAAGAAAGTCAATGAAACAGGAAGCTTACAGGAAAAAAAGAGGTAGACCGAAAAGCACTACTAATCGTTATGTGGCTATAAATGTTTTAGTTGATTTACAGGACAATCCCAATCATCTCTTCGGCAGATGGGCCAACAACACAACACGTTTTACATGTCAGTTAAAAACTTATTTAAAAGCGACAAGATCCGTCCCTTCAAGATACATCTATGTACTTCAAGAGCTTATAGAGGATGATTTTGATACAAGAACGGAGTTTTGTGAAATTATGATGGAGCGGTGCAATGTTGATCCCAATTTTGTAAATAATATTCTCTTTTCCGATGAGGCTAGGTTTATGCTTAATAACACCGTCAATAGGCACAATTGTAGATATTGTTCAGCAGACAATCCGTGGTGGGTGGCTGAAGCAGACACGTAAAGACCACAAAGAGTCAACGTTTGGAGAGATATCATTTTTCTGTAACGAAAACCTACGTCAGAACTTTATTTTCAGTTATTACGTGAACAGATTTATGACACAATTAGAAACCCTGCACCCAAACTGAAGAGACATTTGGTGCAGGTGCTCCTGCATATTTTGGTTTACAAGTTAGTCAATTTTTGAACCAGACATTTTCAAATTGACAGATAGGAAGGGTGGTCTGCAAGATCCCCAGACCTCACACCTCTAGATTTTTATTTGCGGGGTGATCTAAAGAGTAAAGTTTACCAACATAGGTCGGATGGTATTAAATATTTGAAGTTTAGAATTAGAAATGCACTTCATGAAATTGATTAGAATACTTCTGATAACGTCTTGCGGGAATTTAGATACATACTTGGCTATTGTTTAGCAACTAATGGTCAACATTTTGAACATCTCATAAGGTAACTCAATCTATTTTTTCTGCGGTTTATTATCATTAATTTGTTTTTTGTGTTATGTGATATTATGTACACACTTTGAAATTGTAGTATGAATACCAGAGCCTCGGTGGTTCATTGGTAAGAACGTGTGCCTCTGAATCGAAGGGTACTGGGTACAATACCAGGGTACTCCTTTCGATTTTTCAGTACATATTGTACAATGAACATCACCTGAGGTTGTGGCATTGTATTTAAGCAAGTTGAATGTCTGCACGTTCCGCCCTTCGCAGTGGGCATAAAGTGGACGCTTCCGTGTCCGTGCAATGTTGGGCACGTTAAGGATCCCTACACCCCTTACAGGAAGTTAGGGGTTTGGAAAATTTTCCAGGATAGTGAGGTGAAACTGCTCCCTGGCGTCGGTGATTGACCATAGTCGCGAAAATAGGCCGAAGTTAAAGAAATAAAAACACACAAAATATAAATACCATCATTCCGTTTATGTAGACGAATAAACAACTTAAATCTTACATCATTGTGTTTATCTCTTAAATCCTTATTATAATTTGCAAAATATACAGGTGTTCCATTTAAAATAACAAAGTTGATATTATTTCCCAGCCACCCTGTATATAAACATACCGTTTTACTTGTCAAAAGTGTATTGAACTTAAATACATCAATATACCAAGTGTCAAACAAACATGTTCCTTAGTTTTCCAAATATTAAAATTTTTGAAAATTGTTTTAACAATCATTTCTTCAGTAGTAAATGAAGATAGGAAAAAAATTCAAATATAATTAGATCTTAAGTTAGATGTAAATTCAGGAAACACAAAAACGTACAGAGTGTTCCATTTGCAACAAAAATGTTGGTATTATTTCTGAGCCACTGCATACCTACACATAGTTTTTTACTTGTCAAAAAAGTGTAAATTTAAGTACATCAATATACCAAGTGTCAAAAAAATTGAAACTGACCCCGCACATGGCTTTTAGCGATCCTAGTTCGAGCTCATTTGAAGAAATTTCTTCCAAATGCAAAAGTCGGTATGTGTCCGGTTAAAATCGACTTACAATCTTTTGATCTATGTAAAATAACCATACAGAGTGACTTACAGGTAAGTTAAAAATATACAAGATATTATATTTAAGAATTTTTTTTTTGGTTTCTAGTTTACCTATGAGACACATGTATAAAATTTTATAAATTGGCCATAGTTTATCTCTGTAAAATTGATTTCCTGTTTTTTTTTTAAATTCCTAATATGAAATTCAATATATTGAACCAACAATATCTAGCTGTGACATAAAGCTCACTAAAATTTTGTGCATTTTACTAAAACACTGATTGATCGGACGGTAATATCTAGCTAATGCTATTAATTATCTTAAAGATAGCCGTTAAATATTAGCAATGACCATATCAGTAAAAACAAATCAAGTACGGAAGGTAATACCTTAATAGAAAGCAAACGAAAAACATACGATCTGCTGTCATCTGATTCTAAAACTATTTTGCAATAAAAATGTAGAACAAATGCTTTGCCTAGGATCAGTTTGTAAAAAAGGCAAGATATTCGAGTATTCTGGACCCAGCGTCTTAAAAGCTCGAGGAAAATGTTAAGGATTTCTAAAAAAAAAAAAACCGATATCTAAACTGCTTTAAGTCGTATCAACTGTGTCATAGGGTCAAAGAAAGGAACATCAGCATACATTCCTACTATTGTTTTGATCGTAGTCAACAAGTCAATACAGCTCTTTATTCTTTGTTTTCCCTGCCCTTACTATCGAAAAGGGCACATAATATACTTTTGTAAAGGTGATACGTTCACATAAACTGATAGCACGAACTTTATATATGTAGTATCCCTTTCCTTGGAAATAGAAATCTCAATCCCCTCAATTCGTGAATGAATTCGTCTCACGTTACGTTTTTGTAAATAAACCTATGTAAGAGATTTAAAGGACGAGGGTTCAGGAGCTTTTTATTATAAATATAAAGGAAGCATAAACTATTTCAGGCGCGTAGATATTAATTCTTCTTTTTCTTGCTGTTTGGCGTGAACATGTATAAACCCTTCTGCCCTGCGTATCAGTTTTGTACAAGCAACTTTCACACGTTTTTGCGGAAATGTAGATACAGGAAGTGGTGAAAACACCTTTTGAAGTAAGATTTATCGGAGTATAAAAAACAGAAAACGGCGATTTTATATAAGAAGATTCTTTGAAAATGTTTCATCAGATTCGTATTTGTACACTTTTTTTTTAACGACGCACTTGCACGTAAAGTAGTTTTAGCAAATAATGTATTAAAATAAGTCAGTTTGTGACGTAAATAAAATAAATTAAAATATTTTGAGTAAACCTATTTAATTTTCATGAAGGTCGTGCACTAAGCTGTACAAAATCTACATTATAACCTTTGACAGTCAAACTTACAGTATATTATGCCCACTAACCTAGTAAAATGGTAAAAAACAAACGTAAAATAGTGGTATAACAGGGCTTTATACTTTAGATTACTAGTTTGATAATTTAGTTTGGCTATCAAATCGTGGGTGCTTACATTGCATGAGTCAAATTGTGCTAAGTGAAGATTCCAACCTATGATGAGCACTGATAAGTAGACTTGGAGAACCCAAATCACCATAACACATTTTAAAAACCTGACAATCGTTTCACTAACCAAGTTAGCGTCATCAGGGGATGGATAATTATAAATATCTTACATCTACAGCTAGGCCTATATTCTTGTGCAGGTAGTCGGTCCATAACGATAGAGGGTGGGGTCCAGCAACACAAAAATTAACATATTTCGTTTGGCGGAAACGAATAACGTGCTTCTGTCGGTCTTTCTTGTAAAGTGATCTATCAACTAATTTACCATAGGCAGCGGTGAAGTTCATACCCTTATTATTATTATTATATTTATATATATATATATATATATATATATATATATATATATATATATATATATATATATATATATTTATATTTATATTTATATATACTTTCGAAAGCGCTCAGCTGTCTCGGTTGTCTGATATTTTTAATCAATTTTAGAATATCTTTATTTGAGTGGCGATTATTAGCCCAAATATGCCGGGTAACGAAAGATCTATCTATAGTATCGTATCTTAAATGTGCTATATTTTCACTAAACCTAATTTCAATAAATTGTTTTGTTTGTCCGACGTATTCAAGTTTACAATCTTTTCAGCTTATTTCATGAATTCCCGACATTTTAGCGGTACTATCCTTGTCTTTTGGGTTACCTACAAAGTTTTTAGAAGCATTGTTTTTTCGAAAACGTTAGCCGCAAATTATTTCTTTTTATATGCTATCTAGAGTCCTCGTGCTTGGTCGTGGTGAGCGGCAAAGTTTTTAATGGCTTTCTCTCCTTTAAAAGTAGTAAGTTCCGCTAAAATTTTCTCTGTCTTCTAGTTGTTAATTATTTTCTCCACAAGACAAGCAGGGTATCAGTTATATCCGGCCACGTTCTTTATATATCCTAATTCTTTGGTAAATTTATTTTTATTTAAAGGAAAATTAATTAACCCGTCCAAAAAAATTCAGACTGACCATTTTTGTGTGTACATATTATGTGAGTTGGAACGTCACATTCCGAATGACTCACGTCATACCTACGTAAAAAAATGGTCAGTCTGAGCTTTTTAGTAAGCAGGTTAATCTATTTTTTTCCATACCGTACTTTTCTGGCTAATTTAATGTAAGCCTCTATTGGAAAGAGCTAATCACATTTGTTTCTGATCAACTAGGTGTTATTAGTTTTAACTCTTATATTATCTCATAGTAAGTTATAATAAATACATTGCGTTACGTACAGAAGTATTTTTTCGCATTTGTATTCTAATTTAACTTAGTTTGATTTATATGCATACATTAAAAATATGCCTGGTGTTGCTTTATAACTTCTAGATGGAATAATTTTTAATAAAAGGATTAAATTATTGGCAAATAACTAATACAAAAGTTGATAATGTAAAATAGATCGATCGCACGCAAGTTGTATTAAGTTAATTATAATTATAGTGAAACCAGCTTTGAGGTAGAAAACAATAAAAACTCTACGATACGCCTCTTTATCCATGGTCTCACTTTAACAGATGAAAGCTTTTGCCACCGGAAACAGAGAGTAAGGTTGATAAAAAAACTATATTTAAAGCAGTATGTTTCTCAAACCTAAACAACTAAAACACCAGAGACAGTAAGCTTCTTCAAGGACCTTAAATATTTAAACTTTGAATAGCAATCAGTGTGTTGGCACGTGTTATACCTTCGCACCACAACTTATTCGCTCACAGTTATTATCAAAATGTATGAGGCTTAATTACAAAGATTTGCTAAGTAATCAGTTTTGTGTTAACAAGGTGTCCTAGGTTTGACTTGGCTGCATAGCTGTGAACTTGTTTCTGATGACTACAAGGTCTACAGATGTCAAGTACACTTGAATAACCCAAATCACCACAACACATTTTAAAAGACCTAACGATCGTTTCACTAACCAAGTTAGCGTCATCAGAGGATGAAAAATTCTAACTACTTTAAAAACTAACATCACCTTATATACCGGATCTTAGGTAAAGAAGACCGAACTGAAATGGGAAAGTAAACGCAGGCAAATTCTGCAGTGTATTGTAGTTTTATCGCCGGACGGGGTCTTTGCACTGTCCCTACTACGTTATCAAAAATATGTCCATCTTTATTAATTTGGGAAGGTTCAGGACACCTAAATTAACCTAACTTACTTTGTCGGAACTATCGGTATTATTATGTTATCTCTGGGACGTGTTAAAAACGTGGAAATTTTATTGAACGAAGCAATCGATCAGGTGACTCGTAATCGGCGGTGGTGCCACGTTCATAAAATTTTTGTTGTAACTGCAATATATATACTTTCGAAGGAGTTAAGCTGTCCTGGTTGTCTAACATTTTTTATTAATTTCAGATTCTTTTTATAAACGTGATGATTATTATCCCAAATATGTCGGGCGATAGCAGATCTATCTATAGTACCGTAACGTAATTGGGCTATGTGTTCTTTGAATCTAACTCCAATCGATCTTTTTGTTTGTCCGACGTGCTTCAGATTACAATCCTTACAACTTATATCATAAATTCCCGACATTTTGTCCATGCTATCCTTGTCCTTTGGGTTACTTAGCAAGTTTTTAAAGGTATTTTTTGTCGAAAATGTTAGTAGCAAGTTGACTTTTTTTAAAATGATATCTAGACCCCTCGTGATTCGAGGTTCAAATGGTCATGCCCAGTGTTAAACTCAATTTCCTTGGTTGACATTTTAGTAGTGAGACTGTTGGAAAATACTTTTTTTAGTTTGTGTTTTTGTTGTTTATAATCCATTGCAAAATACAAGTGGTTAGCTCTCAGCCTTTTCTGGTGCTTGGAATTCTTTATTCGTGAAGTATTCGTAAAGAATATTTACACTGGTGTAAATGATCATAGTGAGTAAATATTGGAACATGTGTTGAGCAATGATGAGTATAATTTGGAAAACTCAATTTATCATATGGCACTTTTAAGACTTGGCAATCATTTCGATAACAAAGTTAGCGTCATCGGAGTGATGAAAAAGAATTAAAACTGAATTGTGATAAACTGGGTTCTCCAAATTGTACTTTCGTGATCGTAGAGTAAATTAATTAATTAATTTATGCCACAGAGTTTAGAATAAAACAGTAAAGTATCATTATTGAATAGATCCTTGTCTTGGTACTCTGTGTACTGTTGAATAGGCTCAGAACGTAATAGCTTAGGAGAATGGCCATCTAGGTGCACTTTATATTCTACATTTCAGGATTTGTGCCAAAACTACGGGTATACTGTGGCAGAACGCTTCCTGCACCATCCGACTTTTCTAGAGCGGCTATGCCCGCTCTTTATAATGCATTTCTTAGTATTTCGTTTGACACTATTAGGACACTCTGATGCTGATGAGGCATTACACCATCTCTATAGTGTATCCTATACCATATATGATCTGTTTGTTCCAAAACTAAACCTGGAAACAGCCACACATATTCTCCAGGGTTAATTTCGGAAGTTAAACAGAAATTAAAGAGTATATATTTTATTGGAAACAATATAAACACGTAGGTGATATTTCAGCACAAAACAATTTTAGACAATTCTGTAGTCAGAATAAGGCATATATGCGTTACTCTTATGCAGGATTTGTTAGTCGTACAGCGAGTTAGATTAACTCGAATCGAAAAAACATTATGATCGTTTGTCATTTTTAAATCTAGGGGTGGCGCATTTCCTGATCATGTGGTATGTTATTGGTGAAAGCATTGATGATATACAAAACAACGGAATTTTGATTCCAAATTCGCAAGGTCTTCTGTTACATCTAGGCAGAATACGACAGATGGGCAGGTCATTATTACCTTTGTTTAATTCATTGTTAATAAGCCATTTTGATGAGAGTGGCATTCTTGACGGTTTAGGCCAATCTCATAGAATACCAGGTTCTCTGGTTTCAGATTGCAGATAATCTCTACTGTTGCAAGTCAAACATATATTGCACCTGATTTTAAATAAATTCGTTTTTTCAGACAAGTGGAAAATTTCTAGAAGTGTTTATATTATAAAACGAGGTGACAAGTACCTACGATATACAGAATTATGTGTAAAATATTTGAAGGGTATATCGCGTATAAAAAGCCTGGACGCAGCAAGTGCGTTATGGTAGTGAATTTTCATAGAAATGATCTGGCACAAAATATTTTATTATAACTTTTTTTTCTTGTAACATAGAAATCTAAATTTTGGTGTATAGTTTACTTTATATATCGTAAACCTACCTACCAAATTTGGTTATCATAGATTTCTTATTTTTTAAGATAAAATCTTTTTCAAATTAAAACTCAAATTTTTCCCGGAAAACCTCGTCCGATTTTTTTCATTAACGAACTTGTCAAATTCATTTACAGAAGGAAGGTACATGCCAAATTTTATCAAAATCGGCCTATTATTATTTGAGATAAAAATTTTTTTCGAATGAAAACTCAAAATTTTTCCGGAAAACCTCGTCCGATTTTCTTGACTAACAAACTTGTCAAATCCATTTACAAAATAAAGGTAGATGCCAAATATTATTAAAATCGGCTTATTACTTTTTGAGATAAGAATTTTTTTCGAATGAAAACTCAAAATTTTCCCGGAAAGCCTCGTCTGATTTTCCTGGCTAACGAACTTATCCAAGCCATTTACAAAAGAAAGGTACATGCCAAATTTTATCAAAATCGGCCCATTATTTTTGAGTTATCGGTGTGATACATATATATATATAAATATAAATATATATATATATATATATATATATATATATATATATATATATATATATATATATATATATATATATATATATATAAACATATAAAAATTGAAACTGACCCCGGATATGGGTTCTAGGGGACCTAGATCAAGCTCATTTGAATAAATTTTTTCAAAATTCAAAAGTCGAGATCTCCTCATTAGTGAATTTTTTCTAAGAAAATTCACTAAAATAAATAAGATCAACAGTTACCAATCTTGTTGTTATAACCCTGTACATTTAGGCTGTCTTGATGAGTGCTGGCAGGTTGATGTCGTTGTATAGAGTATTTAAAAAAACTGGGTGGTTTCAATATATCTCTCAAATTGGCTACTTTAATAAAATCATATATGTCAAAGAGGCAGCAATATATTGAGCATAGTGGTGTTAGGTCTAAGCTGTTATACGGTACCACAGAGGTCCATTTTTTGTTAGGTTTGTTCACAACATTTCATATTGGGAAAAAATGTTGTTATTCGCAAGAGAACTTAGACGTTTTGGCTGACTAGCGTCAGCGGAACTGTCAGAGTTCTAATATGTCCAATGTTCTCTTCTATCACATTCACGTATAAAGAATTTCGTGGTATATCCTTATTATATTGGCGGATCAGATACTGTAAAAGACTTGGGCGTCCTTTTTAGCCACCAGTTATCTTTTAACAATTATATGACAAAAATATTTTACAATCTTTTCGAACACTTGGGTGAATCATTTATAGTGATCGAAAATTTTCATATGCGGCCTTGCTAAGGATATTTATCGTTTTTGTAAATACGCGTCTTGAGTATGCTTTTGTTATTTGGTTATCTTCGTATAAGAATCAGAAACAGAAGCTGGAAAAAATTCTAAGGAGGCTTCTTAAATATTTGTCTTTCAAACTGAAAGGGCCGTAACGGATATCTACATAATCTTGTTCTCCAGAGGTTTGGTGCGTCCTCTCTTTAATGGGTAAGAAAGTTCCAGTCTTTATATTTCTCTGTTAGATAATTAACAGCAGCCTTGCTTTATATTCCTTAATAATAAAGGCTATACTAGTTGATGCGCCCTGCTATGGGACACCTTATTTAGTTTTACTTTAACTCCTTTTGGCTCGTACCGGTCGCAGCAATCGTCCCCACTTTGTAAGGAAATTTCCGTTACGGTTCAGGAAAATATAATTTTGCTTCCGTAACACCACTCTGACAATTCCCTTAATTGATATTTTTAATTAATAAATATTCTAAAGACACTTGTGTAAAAATCCGCATAAAATATATTTTTATTCATCAAGAATTCGATAAAACAAACATCGGAATTTTATCATTTAGCTTACGCCGATGAAAATATACAAATTGCCGAATTTTCATTTAAAAATTTTTTACACACATTGTGAGTTAACTAAGGAGAACAAAATTTCTAAACAAGGACACCAATTTTATAACACATATTAACTGGCCCACCGACCAAGCAGGGCGGTTGAGTAAATGCGTTCAGAATATTATTTAAGTCTTCCGAAATCATAGTTCCGAAAACCGCCAGTACCGTTCATTTTATTGAAATTCGTGATTGTTTTGGTAAGAAGTATTTAATTTATTTATTCTCTGATATATATATATATATATATATATATATATATATATATATATATATATATATATATATATATATATATATATATATATATATATATTCCGTTTTATTTTGATAAAACAGACATAGCGCTGCCCCGAAAGTTGTCCGAGATACCTAAAATTAATTTTATTTTAATTTTTGCGTATTTTATATTTACAGGTGTCCCTACCACCAAGCTTTCTTAAGAGAATTGGCAAAGTTTTGTCGTCTCTTCTGTATTTTCATTCTTTCATTGTTCAGGTACGCATCGAATAACTGAAGGTTGTAATAAGAATAACCCTATAATTTCTCTCGTTTCTAGCTGTTTTCGCAATTAAGCATAGTAAGTAAACAACATTGAGTAACATTGTGACTCACACATCACAGTTAAAGTAGGCTGCCGAAATAACTTCGGAGCTTTGAGGACTACACACCTTTTCCAATGTGTTTTTACTCAATGGTGCCCCAGGAGAGGTTATAAAATGTCGTCCTTTTATTGCCGTCATATAGTAAAGGCCTCGCCCAAAAGTTGGGAACTGAACCAGCGAGGAATAAGAGAAATACCACGACAAGATTTTCCGGAAAAACCGCATGCCTGGTTAAAACTGGAATAGAGATCCGATATCTCCGTTTTTTTTTTCTATTTATCAAACACTATAGATACTAGTCAGCCCTGGTGAGAACCATATTTCAAGTATAACCATTTTCCTTGTAAATACAGTTTGTAAATAATTTTGTATATATGTATATTTATGTTCAGTAATAAAACGTTATTTGTCTTTGAAGCACATCTTTTTCGTTATTAGCATAGCTGTCCTGGAAAGTCGCTATAAAATCTGATCCCTGGAAGCCGAATATCGCCAATTGAGTATACCTGAGCGACATACTCCCATATGTGGTCTGCGTCCGTCACTTTGGGCCTTCCACTTTCTCCAAGCATCTCAAATTCTCAAGTAAAGTGGTGGCGATCGAAAGAAACCCTTTTCCGATCAACACCGACCCACTCCACCCTTCGGAAGTATACCGTTACAACTTCACACTATCTGCCGCAACTTACAAATTATTCATCGTCAATAAATATATTCGAACCCTCATATAGAGAGATTAAAATTTCCTTGCTTGGATATGTATGGAATAATATGTATTTTATGTTTTCATTTTATTATCGTTGTTTCGATTTATATCCGTTGCTTTTGCTTTCATTTATTTTTAATTTTGTAGTATGAATTATACGTATTACTTTTAACCCAGTATCTACTCTAAAAATAATAAATAATAAATAATAAATAATAAATAATAAATAATAAATAATAAATAATAAATAATAAATAATAAATAATAAATAATAAATAATAAATAATAAATAATAAATAATAAATAATAAATAATAAATAATAAATAATAAATAATAAATAATAAATAATAAATAATAAATAATAAATAAATAAATGTTATTCAGCTAGGTCATGAAGTTCGATTAAAATCAATCAAAAAAAAAGTAAAATTCGTTGACAAGCCATACACTGCCATTATTTTGCGTTTCGAGTAAATATTGTTAATAATTTTTTTCTGTATTGCCATTATCTTTAAATTATAAAAAAATAAAGCACTCTGTACATTTATTACTAAATATAATTATTTTGCAAAAATGTGGGTAAATCCATGCAAATTAATTAATAGATATTAGTTTTCCGCCGAAGCTAAATGTTTACGCATTTTAACTATTAAAACGTATCTTGATTCTTGACACAGTAAACATAATCTATCGCAAAATGCAAGTAATGATTTTAATTAATAGAAACTGTAAAATATTGAACGCAATATTAGCAACACCATACTCAACGGGTTGGTAAATTAAAGGGACATATTGTGATAATTAATACCTACAATGTACTCAAATTCATCCGTGAGTTCAGCCTCGCCATTTGGAAGAGTTAGCTTGGCCGCCAGGAAATAAATTGGCCCCTTCTGGTCAATATCAAGGGTTCCTTTCATCGTGGGATATATAATTGCGTCTATTTCTATAAGCCCCGTCCAGTTGAGAGGCTCATCCTCTTCGTCTTCATAGGTCTCATCCTCAGTCCCTTCCGATATTGCACTTTTTCGTAGTTTACCTCGGTATATTTCCTGTGTTTTGATTCCAAGCTCTTCGAATACAGAGGGCTTTGGGTTGCCTTGAACTTTCAGGCCCAACTGAAATTATGAACACAACATTAAAGATAGAACAGATTTCCCTTATGAATCAGTAACGATGTTTGTATAGTTTCATTTACTTTTGCTAAAGGAAATTTTGCTGCGCCAGTTTTTATGGCTAGAGGTATTTGTTATGCTAAATATTTATCATGACGAGTACAGATAATCTAAAAATATTAATAAACATCCACATGGTTTTAAAATGTTAATTAACTTTTAATTTTTGTCTTATGTTTTTGAAGCTTAGGACAAAACATACGGAACTAATAAACTAAAATAGGTGCAATTTATTTGATTATGATGGAAAGTCTTTCCTAATTAGCAAATTTTCGTAAATAAACTTAATGTAATTTTCGAAGTAATTTATAAATAGAAAGTTCTAATGAATAGGTAGTCAAAAGAGTTTATTTTCTCAGATACAGAGTGAAGAAAACTTTTTTTTCGTTTTTTGTCGTAATTTCGGTATCTTTTAAAAACAGTTTTTGAAATCTTGTACGTGTGCCCGGTTTCCAGAAACCTATAATTATTTATCGCTATAAGATTGAATTTTATAAAGGCTACTGTCTTTCCGGGGTCATAAGCTCTTTTAAATATTTAAACAACATGTCATCATCGAGCAATATTTCCTTGTATTTTTGCAAAATTTTAATTTTTTTGTTTTTCTTCACACATGCCTCAATTTTTAAACAGAAATGCGATAAGGGTTCATGTCAGATGAGTTTAAATACTCTAAGTCTCTCCTAAGGGGATTGTAAGTCAATAAGGAGGAGATTAAACCCGAGCATAAGTTAAGCAGATAGACATTTCCAACAATTTAAATTTTTGATTTAATTTTTATTTAATCTTCAATATTTTATTACATATATAAAGCTCATAAACATAAACCTAAGTTAAGCAGTAACTTTACAACTACTAAAAAGGTTTATTTAAACCTTTTGTGCAACTCTTTTAATGTGTTTAGAACGTTTCGTTTAGTGTTTAGTTTGATTTAGCCGTATTTAGCAAAATCAGTTTTCTCTCATTTTTAAACATTATTGTATAAAATACTGGCTTATTTTAAATTATTCAATGTATTTTTCATTTTATATTCTTCATTTTAAAATACCTGTACAGTTGTTTTAAATTAAGTGTTCCAGAGAATTTTACTACCTAATAATAAGAATTAGAAACGCAGCAAGTGCACTATGGCAGCGAATTTTCATTAAATCTTTCAGTCTTAAATAACACAATTTGCTATAAAGCTAGAAAGTTGAATTTTGGTATATAGTAAGGTCTTTACCATGAAAATATATCCACTAAATTTTATCACAATAACTTTGTTATTTTTTCTAGGCAAACTGGTCCGAACTAACGAACCCATCCAAGCTATTAATAAAGGAAAAGTACAGGCCCAGTTTTGTTAAAATCGGTAAATTGTTTTTTGAGTTATCGGCTACAGACACCTACACACACACACACACACACACACACACACACACACACACACACACACACACACACACACACACACACACACACACACACACACACACACACACACACACACACACACACACACACACACACACACACACACACACACACACACAGAGAGAGAGAGAGAGAGAGAGAGAGAGAGAGAGAGAGAGA
The DNA here is from genome assembly GCA_964006375.1 of Tillus elongatus. Classification (NCBI taxonomy): domain Eukaryota; kingdom Metazoa; phylum Arthropoda; class Insecta; order Coleoptera; family Cleridae; genus Tillus; species Tillus elongatus. Next base: position 44,015,055 of record OZ023269.1, read on the forward strand.
GAGAGAGAGAGAGAGAGAGAGAGAGAGAGAGAGAGAGAGAGAGAGAGAGAGAGAGAGAGAGAGAGAGAGAGAGAGAGAGAGAGAGAGAGAGAGAGAGAGAGAGAGAGAGAGAGAGAGAGAGATAGAGGAGAGAGAGAGGAGAGAGAGAGAGAGAGGGAGAGAGAGAGAGAGAGAGAGAGAGAGAGAGAGAGAGAAACTGGTCCGATCAGGCTGGTTAA